>VDFB02000363.1:40984282-41545152 GCA_007258455.2 Sequoia sempervirens
ATGCATCAAAGTCCTTATCTATTGATCCTTATTAAGAAATGAGTTCATATTCCTTTTCACCATACTTTCACACTGTTCAAATAGAAACGAGATCTCCATGCAATGAAAAGGGGCAATTAACTAACATCAAAATCAAATATGAACCTACTATTTCTACCCTTCTTTAACGGATTAAGATGCTCAGAAATTGCATTACAACTGTACCAAATTGCCAGATAATATAGCAACAAAACAGCTAGCAGAAAACAAGTGACATGCCAAAAAAATTGAGATATAATTTGTTTGATGCCAAATTAAAATATGAAAACTTACCAGCTTTCTCTGCTGCCCGGAAGAGAAGTTCTTGTATAAGTTGTTGTGCAGGATCACCATCGGGAAATTTCTCCATAAACAACTCTACATGAGAAACAACTTCCTGATTGCTTAAATATTGGTACAATCCATCTGATGAAAGTACTAAGAATCGATCATTTGGACCAAGCCTATGATGGCGTAGGGAAGGTGTGCAGCTGATGTATGGAGCTGTGCCAATATAATCATTCCGAAACATTTCCAGCAATGCATCGTTCCACTTTGGCTGCAGAGACCATCACATGCAAATCCTTAGGAAAATGCAGAAGAAGAATCTTCTAAAAGCCATTTATCCTAAAAAGGTAAAATAGCAAACCACTGCTGAGCATGTATGATTGAAGTTTGACTTCATCAGAGAAAACATGACAAATAGATGTTCTTTCTTGAGATGCAAGATGCAATGAATTATGCAACTACTTACGATCCTGTAACTTTGTCATCCATAATGTCCCTAATTCATAATTCAGTTTACAACATACACCAACAATATGCCATTTGCATTTTTTTTAATAATTATCACAAGTTACTTGACAATCATTTAAGGGAGGGATTTACACTCAACAGCAGGAGGAGAATATCTAAAATAAGATCCATATGCAAAAAGCAAGGCAGTTTAATTCCTAAGATAAATTTGTTTAATATTAACACACCTGTTTGAGAAATCCTGCACCAAATGCACGGGTGACTTTGAGGCGTCCTTTCACTCGGTCATTTAGAATAGACTGGTTGTCATCAGGATGTTCTGCTTTAATTCTTAAAACTTCCTGCAAAATATGAATGCATGCAATTATGAGCCAAGAGATGAAGTTTTATTTGTTGTTTAAAAAAAACAAAAGTGGTGCTTAAGTACAAACGCATATACTTGCAAAGTTTAACTATTAATTTGGCCAGAAAAATCATGCAACAATTCCAGAGTAAAAATAAAAAGTAAATGACAAGGTCAAGGTCAGACAAATTTGCATGCCTAAAACATTTAATCAAAATCCCATTAACAGCATGACTATTATATGTTTATTCGTACCAGTAATCCAGAGAAAAGTTAAACAAATACTTAGGTCTAATGTTTGGAAGAACATCAATACCGCTTATAGGTCTGTGATATGGGATTAAATTATGGCATGTATTCTGATCACTTTGAGAGTCAGAGTATACCAATGTGGCAGAGAATGGTTACCGATTCAACTTCCTAGCTCCTTCAAGAACATGTAGAAAATCCAATTGTGACTCATCCAGTGTAGGTCAGATATTTCATGAAGACTCCAATGTCACAATAATGAAATCTATATTGATACAGATGGTGAGCATGTTTACCATTTGGGATCTAGGTGCTCTACAAATAAAAATTTGATGTTAAACAAGGAATGATTGGGTGAGGGTACATATTCTCCAAGTGTTTTCAAGTAGCAAATAGCTAATGTAATGTCTATCACTCATTTGATTATGAAGATGGACAGCAGTTCAACAATGCACATCTTTGTGACAGCTCTGAGTACATGTGAGAAAATTTACTTCTGGACAATGGTGAGGAATACAAAATGGAAATAAAACTATTTGGAAGTAACCAAGATGTACCTATAAATAACCATGGAGTTGAATTTATGATTACATTATGTATGCTTGGCCATTTTTCAATATAAGGTTGTGGAACCATTGGGTACATACACTAAACTACCTTTTGAAACACTGACACTTGACTAGGTTATAGCAATAAAATTTGGTCAAAATATTAACTGATCTGGTATTGACATAGTGTGATGGTTTAAATGTGGTGTTGTTGTTCTTGCCACCAAGGTTCAAACCCCATTGGGGTGTTATTGTTGAGTGTTTATGTTGGGGATGAGGTCCCCCATTTGTGACTTTATCGTTTAATAGCTCCAGATCAAAAACATTTACCCCTTTAAATAAAGAAAATTCCTTTGCCCAGGGCTATTTTCTAGTACTGATCAATGATCATGCTTGGGAATGTCAAAACTTTGCAACCCATATGTCAGCTTCAGTGTACAAATTTTAAAATTGCAGCTTTTGTTTTACAGATTTAAAAGGATGTGTTTAAGACATTCCATAGGTTTAAAGTTTAAAACTTAAGATTAAAAAAAAAAATTCCTGAAAGTGAAAGTATAACAAGATCTAAACAAGAAAAGTAGATGACCCAAAAACAAGTAAAAAGCATCTAATTCAGTTGCACAAGACAAACCCAGGACGGATCAAGTTGAAGCATCTCTTAGATTTTGTTGACAAAGTAAACAGAAAGCCTACATGAATATGACTTTCTAAGAGGACCTTTCCTATTGGAAGCTAGTTCTCATTGGGTCTAAATAAAAAGGTGATAAAGACTAAGGTTTTATGGATCACAAGCACATTGTAAGAAACTAAAATGGAAGAAACAGCCATTTGTGTCCAAACAGAGTGTCACGTGGCATGAATCTCAAGATTCCAGCACCTGAATAAGATGCAAATATAGCTCAAGAATTAGACTAACAGGACCACATTCTATCATTTCACTACAGCGCCGCAATTAGCTGGTTTTAAGAGCTCTACATAAATTTAGAAGACATTAAACTCTAGCATAAAAGGCAGATTTGTAATCCAATTTCCTAAGTTTCACTTTCTATTTATGCAATACCAGTCCAACAAGGTGTTATTACAACTTACAACCATGTAAATGTGCAAAAATTTTACTGGATTTGCAAGATCCTTAATCTCAAAGTAGGATTGCTTAAGATTTCCAAAATACAGGTTCTTTCCAGGTGGATTTTGAGAGAACTATGCACATCAGTGGCAGAGTTTTATCAAGAAAACCATTTGAGGATAAACTTGTTGCATTATATTTAAACGTTCAAGGAATCAAATAATATATATAAAGCTTAAACCAGAGTGAATAGGGAACTTTGAGTCTACAAATGTAAATTCTTCCAACATGGCCTATGCACCAATGTATCCTCAAAAGTTCCTTTGTAAGTTTGGTTCACAATCATGGCATTCCTCTCAATCAAGAAAATGTTTCCAGCCTCGAATGTCAGGTTCCAGGTCCAGGCAAGACACATGATGCACTCCACACCAAGAAAGAGGTAAACTGTTAGTGATTTTCAGTTGCAGAGGCTCACTAAACATAAATTTGCAATTATATGATGATCGCACTTTATACATAGATTCCAAGCTCCACACCAAGAAAGAGGTAAACTGTTAGTGATTTTCAGTTGCAGAGGCTCACTAAACATAAATTTGCAATTATATGATGATCGCACTTTATACATAGCTTCCAAGCTCCACACCAACCAATGTATACAGATCTTGCCAGTCCTAAGGACAAAGAGCATTCTCCAAATTGCTTTGAAGCCAGTTCTTAGAGAGGATGGTAATACTAAAGTCCATAAGTTCACTTCTACAAAAATAAAATTAGCTCTACATGTATAAGCTTTGCCCCAAAATAGAAACACCTGCTGAACTATAATGCACTCTGACAACAATCTTTTTGTATTTTCTAATTCTTCCCAGCAATAAAAATAATTCTAGCAAAATAGGTTAATGAAGTTGATGTGACTGCAGTCAATCTAAAACCATTGACATTATAGCTAACAATTCAGAGATTTGTTAGACAAATTTCGAGGCATTCTCCTTGAATTGGCTAATCTCACCCTAGTCAAAAAAAAAAAAAAAATCCATCAAACTCTCAACCTTGCCTAGAAAAGTCTTGACTCCTAATCAGGATTAAAACAGAATTGATTTATAATACCAATGTGCCTTGTGGGTTTCCTTGGTCTTGTAATTATCACCGATGAACATGAGAAAAAGGTCATAGAAGAAATGAATACACATGGAAATTGATTGTCATGGATGACTTGTATTCTGTATGGTTAAATCTCACAAATATCAAAATATTTAAATAATACCCCCGCCTCCCCACCAAAAAAAGAGTATTAAATATCAATGTGGCATACTTAATTGGTGCTTCAGTCCCAAGGCCTTTTAAACCCAAAAAAGCACTGTCTAAATAGGCTTATGTGAATCAATATCATTAGGTAGCACTGTCAGTGCCATTTAATGCAAATTATCTTTCCGGCAATTCACAGGAGCTGTGCAGTCTTCTGAGACATGTGGTCGTGAAAAGTGTTATAGACTACATCATAAAAAGAAAGGTACATAGAGCATTTTTCACTTGGACCAAGATCCTTTGATTTTTGTTATTTCCATTCTTGAACATAATAGCTAGCAATTCAGAGATTTGTAAGACAGTTTTCAAGGCATTCTCCTTGAATTGGTTAATCTCACCCTAGTCAAAAAAAAAATCCATCAAACTCTCAAACTTGCCTAGAAAAGTCTTGACTCCTCATCAGGATTAAAACAGAATTGATTTACGATACCAGTGTGCCTTATGGGTTCCCTTGGTCTTGTAATTATCACCGATGAACATGAGAAAAAGGTCATAGAAGAAATGAATACGCATGGAAATTGATTGTCATGGATGACTTGTATTCCACACGGTTAAATCTCACAAACATCAAAATATTTAAATACCCCCGCCTCCCCACCAAAAAAAGAGTATTAAATATCAATGTGGCATACTTAATTGGCACTTCAGTCCCAAGGCCTTTTAAACCCAAAAATGTACTGTCTAAATAGGCTTATGTGAATCAATACCATTAGGTAGCACTGTCAGTGCCATTTAATGCAAATTATCTTTCAGGCAATTCACAAGAGCTGTGCAGCCTTCTGAGACATGTGGTCGTGAAAAGTGTTATAGACTACATCATAAAAAGAAAGGTACATAGAAAAAAATTTATTTTCACATGGACCAAGATCCTTTGATTTTTGTTATTTACATTCTTGAACATTAATCTGTCACTTCGAATAAATCCAAATTGTTCAGGTGTATTGTCCCAGAGTTACCGACTATTCCCTTGTCATGAATGAGGTTGGTGATGGTAGTTGCCAATTGGCAGCAAGCTCAAGCACCAAAATGTAAACATCCAAGAAGAATTAAATTTGGGTAGTAAACAAGAGAAAAACTAAGGATTGATTGTTGAATGTTGACCTGCATAGAAGTAATTGTCTAGGTAACCATAACTAAATTCAATTAGTGGACTATGGTACACTCAAATCCTATGTCTAAATCCAAACCTTCTAATCAATTAATAGATCCCTTACAGTATAGGCAATTGGACTATTGATCATTGCTTAATTTAAGATAAATTTCTTACTTCTTCAATACTGGTACTGTGATCTGTTGATAACTGCAATGCAATCAAGTTTGATCCAGGCACTGGCATCTCCACTTCTGGACCATCTTTTATTTTATTTTCTTCAACAGATGATGGATCTGCAGAAGGCTCTTCTGTTATTCCCTCTAATTCTGACCTGACAAGTGAATCCCTTATACAAACTCTGTCTTCCCTGTCACCTTTTTGATAACTATAATGCTGTGTTGCACTGGAATTTGTGTCTGGCCTTTGTTGTGCCACAATAGCTCGACTGTCACCAACATTCATCACATATACATCTTGATCCTTCATCAACATTACCAGTAAACAAGACCCCATCAATGCAAGTTCTGGATTTTCATCAAGGACCTTATCTGTCATTTCAAGATAAGCTTCCTCTGTAACTTCTAATGCACGTGAAAGGGCCTTTAAAACAGATACATGATTAACTGAACCTGCCTTACAACGTTGTGTATCCTGTTTTAATCTTTCATCAATCTTTTTCTCTACTTCTATCCGTTCTTTCTCCCAATCATATCTCCAAGGGAACAATTTCCTATGGCTTTCTTTCCGTTTACTGTAGGCTTGTCTTATCTTAGAACTCAGTAACGACCTTCCTTTGCTCTGTTTCTGTTCAGAATCAGAGTAAGCAACCCTTCTTGTGCGTCCATCTGAAGTTTGATCAGACACCCCATTACTTTCCCTGGTTTCTGCTGAACCATCAGTAGGTGCAACACTTCCTGAAATTGAGTTCTCTGTTCTTTGCATATTATTCCAACGGCTTTTATCTACACTATTTGAAGTACTATTCCAAACAAAAAAATCCAAAGGATCATCCTCTTCTTCAGCGAGCAGTTCACGCAAGGACCTTCCCTTCCTGTGTTCTCGAACATCCTTCTCACACTCAAAAGTAACGCGCTTAATAAACTCTGTCAGAGGACGGGGATTCCCTTGCTTACCAATCATCTTTGTATTGGATCCACTTAATTCAGTACCTATTTCACAGTTACTGCTCTGTGGGTTCTCACTATCATTTTGACTAGCCGGGTTGTGTCTATCATTTATTTCTATCTTTTCTTGCCCTGACTTACTGAAAATACTATCTTCAACTGTTAGCTTAGCTCGTTTAACATTAGCATCTTGTCGATCATCAGAACTCCATTGCCCAGACTGGGCAGATGAGCGGCATTCTTGTGCAGCTTGGATCTCTGGGTCATTAGGATTCTGTTGCACTGCAGACAAGGTATATGGGGGATCTTCTGCTGCAGCTTCTGAGCAATGTGGATGATTGTCATTTAACTGCAATGCTAATTGGACTTGTGGACAATGTTCTCGCGTGACTTCTGGGCTGTGTGGATGATGGGGATTTAATTTCTGTGGCGATTGGGTATATGGGCAAACTTCTTGTGTGGCCACAGAGTCTTGTGGATGATTTGCATTTACTTCCAGTGCCGAATGAGAATGCAAGCATTCTTCTCGAGTGACCTCTTGTAGAACATTAGGATTTATTTGAGGCACAGATTGAGAATACGAGCAATCTTCTTGTGTGGCCCCTGGGTTTTTCGGATGATTTTGATTTGCTTGTGATTTTGATTGGGAATGTGGGCAATCTTCTTTTATGGCTTCTGGGTTTTGTGGATGATTGGGAATTGATTGTGATGTTGATTGGCAAATTGAGCAATGCCAATCTCTTTGTGTGATGTCAGGATTTTGTTGCCCAGACTGAGCATGAACGCAGTTGCACTTTTCTTGTTGGCTTTGAGGATTTTGCTGCCCAGATTGAACAGGCTGGCACTCTTCTGCTTCGGTTGCATTTGTGCAGTCATGTTTTCTATCCCACAACAAACCTTCCAGCTCATTGAAGATAGCTTTATAGAGATTACACATAAGAAACTCAGGGGCATCAGGGCCATTGAAGCCATCATAAATCCCAACAAAAAGCCACCCATGTTCCTCCGACAAGACCACGTGAACTCTATCCTCACCAGCCTTACCTTGCGCCCATTGCAGATTATTACCATTGCTAATATCGTCAGAGGGAAAGCCCAAAAACATACCTGACTCATAGTTGCCACTGTTGGAGCTCCCCTTGGCCTGCTGGTGCCACCCCACCATCTGCATAACAGCAGGCAGCACAGCAGTCTTGGACAAGGTCCTCGAAAACGCCCTTCTCACCGGTCTGCTCACAGTCCGCATCACCCTTGAAAAATAGCGTCTCCGCCTCCTGAAGTAGGTCGCATGGTGTGAAGCCAGCGGCGCTGAGAAGTGACTGCGATCTATGCCTTCCAGAGGACCGGACAAAAAGGCTCGTTCAAGGGGGCCTGACAGGAAGCCCCCTCCACGCTCCAAGGGGGCTGACATGAAGCTCTTATCAACAGGAGCCTGCTGCACAGGACCGCCCGCTAGGGGCCCCGACATTGGACCCGAATAGGCGCTAGAGTTTAAGCCCCTGGGCACGGGCTGCAGAGGCAGGGCACTGAAGGAAGCGGTGCCCTCAAAGGCAGACGCCCTATCTGGGTTATTAAACTGGTTGGCTGTATTATTGTTGTTATACTGGTGGTCATTTGGGGCGGCCACAGTTCTGGGCGTGGAGGTATTGGCGCTCACGGAGGCCCCAGATATGGCCTTGAATGTGGTTGTCTCCGGGCAAATTTTAGCATTGGGATTATTCGCATTAGCGTTGTTGTTTTCTTCCTGCGAGAACCGGAATGATCTACTGTGATCAGACCCGTCCAGGCCCTCCGTCTCCACAATTCCAAACCGCTCGGATTGCGAAGGCGAGTAACGCGCTGATTCGATCACGGGCCTCACGTAGCAAAACGAATGCCCCAGCCCCTCATCCAGCGGCTCCGAGAACACCAATCCCACGCGCTCCTGCTCATTCCCAACCGGCATAAAACAGCCCACCACGCGCGACACGCTATTACCCATCACCTCCCTTTTCACTCCTTCAGCTCCTCCTCCATGCCGCCCTCCATGCGCATATACTCACTCCGAGTATACACCTCCCCTGAACATATACTCACTCTGTATATCCTCTCTCTGGTTCCTCGATGTTCTTCTCATGTTTCTTCCTCCCACTCCTTGGACTTCATTCCACTTCCTCTCTTTTCCTCCTATTTTTTCACGTAGTCAAAACGCCCGCCGCCACGTCAGCGCCACCGTGAAACGGTAAAACCGCCTCGTAAATTTCAGTTTTTTCTCCCCCCTTTCTGGTGGAGTGGGTAAGAAAAAATACATTTTCTCCACTTTTAAAAATTCCGCCAAGTCAACACAGGAAACCCAACCCCTTTCTTTCTCGAAATTGACGTCTGATTAAAATAGTACGCCTGACGTCGAGAGTGGCTACTAGTGGGATGCTGACGTGGCACCTGTCGGGGCTGATATATTCTAAAATAATCCTGCGCGCATAAAAATCCAACCATTGGTGTGCTCATCGTACAGTTATTTTAATTTATGACCCCGCCAGTGCCACCCTATTAAATGGGGTCAATCCTTGTCATACAAGTCTACTGTTGAAACAATCCAAACAAAAGCTGGATTGGATTCAGTTTTTAAATCCGTGGATTTTCAGTAAAGTCAGCGAGACACCTCCAATTTCGGCTTTTATGGGAGGAGAAATTTAAACAAGTGGGCTTTTTTAGACTCGGCTTACCAGACAAGTTTTCTCATCTTGGTGACAGCTTTTCAACGCAAACGACAATTTCCTCTCAATATTTTATTCTCCGCCCTTGCTGGAAATTGCGTCCGTCCACTTCTTGGCTTTGGCACCCGCTCAAACAAAAACAACTCACATTTTTTTTAAAATATAAATTCTATATTTTATTCAATACAATAATATTATTAGTGCTAACACTAGTAGCTCTAGAGCTGGTAAGGTCAAAGTGGTTTTCATTAGGGCATATCCTTTTTTATGGGGGTGGGGGGAATGTTTGTTTCTTTGCTTTGCCTTGTCTAATCACTGTTGACTTCTAACCAAAGCACTACATACGTACATTACTCACTTTTCTTAGTCTTTCATCACTACCTACTAAGTGCTCCCTAGCTTTTGCATGTTCATGCTTTTGCCCTTTTAGTGCCTTTTGTCTAGGCTTTGCCTTAGGCTTATGTTGTTCTTTAGTGTTTCAATGGATTCTAACTTGGCACTTTCTCTCTAGAGTGGAATAGATGCAACCATAATAGTAAGCTCTAACTCGGCACTTTCTAGGAATAGTAAGCTCTAACTTGGCACTTTCTGTGTTGTTTTTACTGGAATAGATACAATCAGTCAATATTGTAAAAGGTGTGGGTTTTTCATTAAATTTGATTGGTTGGGTTAGTGTTGTAAAAGGAATGGGATTTTCAATTAGTCAATATCGTAAAAAATGTGGATTTTTCATGAAATTTGATTTGGTTGGGTCAGCATTGTAAAAGGCATGAGATTTTTCATTATCTAGATTCAACTTTTAACTGTTAGTAGAAGTAGTGTGTGACACTATTTTCAGGGTTAGTTTGATTGGTTGGTTGGGTCATTGTCATACAAGGCGTAAGCTTTTCATTATCTGAATTCAACTTTTAACTTTTAACTAGAGGTAGTGTGAGACACTATTTTTAGGGTTAGTTTGGCTGGTTGGTTGGGTCATTGTCATTAAAGGCGTGGGGTTTTTCATTAGATGAATTCAACTTTTAACTATTAGTAGAAGTAGTGTGTGGCACTATTTTAGGGTTAGTTTGGTTGGTTGGTTGGGTCATTGTCGTAAAAGGCGTGAGGTTTTTGATTAAGTTTGGTTGGTTGGGCCAACGTCGTAAAAGGTGTGGAGTTTTTCATTAAGTTTGGTTGGTTGGGTTAGCATCGTAATGGAGGGTGATTTTTCATTATTTGAACTCAACTCTCAAATATTAGTAAAAGTAGGGTGGGACACTATTTTTAGGGTTAGTTTGGTTGGTTAGGTCAACATTATAAAAGGCATAAGCCACCAATTGTAGCAAAGTTGATTGGGGCCTAGGGCTTTGCTCCCTCGAGGTCTCAAGTTCGACTCCTGTTTCATAGTGTGAATGGCTAAAGGGGCGAGTTACAAGTGTGCCAGTGGCCTGCTCCTCTAACTCGGGGTATAGAATTGGACTTTAATTAAAAAAAAAATATTATAAAAGGCACGGGGTTTCTTATCACTTGAATTCAACTCTCAACTATTAGTAGTAGTAGTGTGGAACAGTTATATATTATCTATGTATCTGATAGTTATAGGGGATGTGCATTCAAATATAAAATTTCAACTCTCAACTATTAATAGAAATAGTATGAAACAATTATCTCTATACCCATAAATTATAAGAAAAATGTCTATTAAAATATAAAAACTCTAAGAACTTTCCTTCAATTATTTAAAAAACAAATCTTTCAACTTAAATTAAATTAAATTTATGTAAGCATCCCACTAATAACTTACAAATGATTCCCTTTTATAAAATTGAAATTTTAAATTTCTCACATAGAACTTCATTGTTGTGATAGCTCATATTATAATAATATAAATAATTTAATAATTGATTGATTTCATTGTCAACACTACTTTAAGATTTTCATACATGGTTATAATATAATAATTGATTTCATTATCGCCACTACTTTTAAGATTTTCATACTTGGTTATTGATTTGAAGGCTATCAACAATGTTTATATACATTTTTTTAAAAGCAAGTCTTCTATGTTGAAAATGTAGTTTTTAAAATTTAGATGACTCCAACCTAATATTAGATGGGGTTTGTATTTTTATATTGTAATTTGTTTTATTCGATGAGAAAACAAATTGCAAAATAGGATTTAAGAATAAGTAAATAGAGATTTTTATAAGGCATGGTCATTAAAGGCTACATATAGATTTGAAAAAGGGACAATAATTTTTTATATAAATTTATAATATAAATAAAATAAAATATTTAAATCACATTTTAAATAAAAGAGGTTACGTTTGATAATAAATTATGATCAAATGTATCAAAATTAGTAATATTAAGTTGAAATTTTGATGTAGATGAATGTGATTTATTTAAGAGTAGAAAAATTAGAAATATTAAAATAATTATTTTTTAATGGGTAAAATTTTTATTTGTCATTAAAAATTATTTTACAATTGTAAGATTAATTATATATCTACAAGAGTAATCTATCTAATTGCAAATCTTATCTCTATAAATATATTAATGTTTGTCTTCAATCTAACATAAATTTATGTACTATTTTCTACATAAAATTTGGTTGTGTAGTCATGAGTTAATGAACAAGGCTAATCCTTTTAAATATATCTCCAAGGGTTGCAAATGAAATGTTTCATGTGTGTCGATACACAATAATCAAGTCAAAAGGGTAAGATCGATCTTAAATTTGAATTTAGATTTTGAAAGTTCAAGGGTAATTTCTAAAATCGTACATCTAACCCAGGTCATTTTTTCATCAATAAATTTGACTTGGAATGAAAAAAAGAATTTGAGAATAAAGAGAATGAGTACGATGGAAACACATAAAATCTCAAATTATGTACTATCTATTTATCAAAAATATATCATTCGTAGACTTGTCATTACATAAAAAAATATCTAGATCAAAATAATTTCAAAACCAAAAAAATAAGATATGAAATTTTCACCATTACAAAAATATACCCGTATATAACAAGGAAACTTAAGATATAATTAAAAACATAAAAATAAAGATAAATTTAAGATTTTAGAAAAATATCTATCCAAACAAATAATAATATGTCAAACATTTTTTAAGTTTTGATGATAATTAATATAAAAAAAAAAAAAAACTAATTTAGATTTTAATTGTCCCATTTCTAGTTGGGACAAGTATTGATGCCTATATAATTTGGATTTTAATTGACTATTTCTAAGTTGAGATAAGCTAGTGATTTAAAGATCAAATGTTATTGAAACCTTAGTTTTCTCTCATGTCTCTCTCCTTAGATTTTGAGGGTCAACTAATTAATTGTTAAATTTTGATGGTCAATAAAAATATTTTTTAATATTGAAAACTACTCCATAATTCTCATGGTTAGCTAATTTAAATTTTTATTGACTATTTCTAAGTTGGAGTAGGTTGTGTACTTCAAATATTAAATATCATTAAAATCTTTATTAGTAGTTTATCATGTCTCTTTAGGTTTTAAAGGTCAACAAATTGATTATTAGATTTTGATGGTCAATTAAATAAGATTTTAATTTAGAATATTTTCAAATTGAAGTGGTGCAACTTATATAAATTAAAGCTACTAACATGTATTTAAGATCTAATATCATTATTTGGTTATTTTTTAATTATTTATATTTTTTCTAAATCCAAGTTTGTCATTCTTTAATAAAAGGCGTTTTATATTCAATTCAAAATTTTATTTATTTAAAAATTATTTTATATTGATAATTAATTGTAAACTTAATTATGAATGCAATTTGTTTATAGTGTAGAAAAATTAAAAAAATACTCAAATGAATATTTTTGAATTGGTAAATTCTTATAAACATTAATGATCATTTTTATAATTATAGGATAATCATATTTTATGATTTTAATCTATGCAATTGTAAATCTTATCTATGTAAATGTATTAATGTTTCTATTAACCTTGTCAAGACTTTATGTGTTGGTTTCTACATAAAACTTGGTTTTGTAATCATAAGTTTACACAAGATAGGAATAACATCTCTCTTATGTTAAATCATATAAGAATATTAATTCAATGAACTAGGATTGTCTTTTTAAATATAACTCCAAGGGCCATAAATAATATGTTTTGTATGTCATGTTGCACAATTGATCAATTCGGACGGATAAGGTTGGCCCTATATTTGAGTTTAGATTTTGAAAGTTAAAAAAAAATGAAATTACACATCCAACCTAAGACATTTGTGCAATTGAGAATTTGACTTAGTGAAAATAAATGAATTTGAAGACTAATACCAATCTATAGGGATGAGTGTAGATGGTAACTATTGGAGAAGCCAATATCTAAAAGCACAACTAATTGTTATCTTCCAATAGTGGAGAAATGAGCACCAAAACATGTCTATCATATATTATGAAGCGTGTGTAAATGTACAATGTGAGCCTTGCATATATAGGAAAGGTAGAGGGGGTAGGAAGGAAGGATTGAATAATTTCCTACCCCTCCAAAGATGCAAAACATGTATGCTCAAATGATAAGTGTGTGTGAGCATGTGTAAAGTGTGCATGCAATAGGTGTCTCAAGAGGCGAGTACATGTGTCTCAACCACATGAAGTGAGACAAAAAGATAAAATTCTCTAAGTGAAGACTTAATTAGTGTGAATGGATCAATCTAGAAAGGGTGATATGTTAATTAGATTGATAATGTGACTATTTACACTAACAATAATAAGAAAAACAATAAATTATATACTATCTATTAAAAAAATACCTTATTTGTACATTTTTCATTGCATAAATATATCCAAATCTATATACATACAAAGAAAAATACAACAATTCTTGCCATTACAAAAATATACCACTATATAACAAGAAAAATTAACATAAAATTAAAAACATAAAAATAAAGATAAATCTAGAGTTTTAAAAGAGTGGCAATCCAAACAAATAATAATATAAATGTTCTTTAATTTATGATGATAAATAATATTTTAAAAATTATTTATTAACCTTTAATGGTTACCTAACTTGGATTTCAATTGACCATTTCTGAGTTGAAATAAGTATTTATGATTATCTAACTTGGATAAGTTAGTAAATATCAAATGCTATTAAAATCTTAATATCCTCTCATGTCTAAGGGTGAAGTCATTAATTATTAGATTTTGATGGTCAAAAAATAAAAGGAAATTTTAATATTAAAACTATTTTTTAGATTTTCATGGTGAGTTGATTTAGATTTTAATGATCGACTATTTTTAATGTGATTTAAATATTAAATATCAATAAAATCTTTATTGATATCTTTTTATGTCTCTACTTATATTTTAAGGGTTTATTAATTAATTGTTAGATTTTGATGGTCAATTATTTTAATTTAAAATATTTTCAAACTAAGGTACATTATCTAATCCAAAGTTCCTAGCATCAATTTAAACTATAATATCATTATTTGGTTATCTTTTAATTAGTTATAAGTTTAGCTAAATTGAAGCTTGTTGTTCTTTTATAAAAGGTGTTTTATATTGAATTTAAAATTTTATTTATTCGATTTTATTTTAAATTGATAAGTGATTGCAGATTGAATTATGAAGTTATTTGGGCAAGGGGTCTAGCTCAATTGGCTAAAGCATCCTGTTGTAGGCAAGAGGTCACAAGGTTTAGTCTCCCCCCAAACCCATGGTATCGGAGGGCATGTCACGCCAACGCCACTGGTCACGTGAAAAAAGTTTACTAGGCGCACTACAGTTTATAGGGGGATGGATACCTGACCGATTCCTGCAATCTAAAAAAAATTATGAAGTTATTTGAATTTTATTAATAATTATTCTTATTTAGTAGATTAAGGTTGAATTCATATCAAATATAATTTGGTAGAATTTTTTCTAGAAATTTGTAAACTATCAAATGCATGATTATTAGACTTTTTCGGTTAAGAGAAGGATTGAGGAAATTCTATGTCACCAAATTTATTTGGGATATGACATTGGCCTCATACTTCATGGAGTTGATATTAGGCTTGTTGACTCAACAATAATTAATCTATGGTGGGTATTTTCAACTTCACTAATAAACTAAGGATCACTTTGACAATTTAATGAAAAAAATACCTTTCAATTTTGTTAGATTGGTCAATGTGAATGATTCATCCATGTAATCTATTATAAATAAATTACAAATTTATTTAAAACCTCCAACCTAAAAAATGACCTAGTGTTAAAATACTACTAATGAATTATCTTTAATATTTATCATCTTTGCATAAGAACTTATAGAAAAAATTATGTAAATTTAGTTAATTTATCAACTTTTTAGATCACACTTTTGTAATCCATTACCAAGAAAAGAGTAATACTAGTGTATATAAAAATAAACTTTCCATAAGCTCAATCTAGGCTAATCCAATAAATTGCATGCACATAAGAATAAATTAACCTAGATTAATAAATGACAATCATGGGAGTGAATTAAAAATAAACTACTAAGATAGAAATTAAATACAAAGGATAGCATATACTTAGCTATAAGTAAAGATGAATAATTTTGATATAATTTTAGAATGTGATTGGCTTGGAATTTGAGTTGGATCCTCTTGGTCTAAATTTTTCCTTATGTTTTATGTAATATTTGTATCTTTTGTAGGCCAAGTTTATAGATATAAGATAATTCCATGAATGTGGATATGTCTTATAGGGTGCCTATCTAATCCTACTTCTTGTACACTTCTTCTCTCTATGTTGTCAAATTCATTAATGTTCACTCTATCAAAAAAATTGACAATATTTAAGAATACCTTTGGAGGACTACCAATTTGTTGGGAGACACATTCTCCTAGGTCAACCCCTAGAAAATACTAACTTTGCAATCAAGCTAAGGATCAACATGAATCAAGAAAATGTGCAAATATCTTAGATGGTGATGTTAAAGTAAATGTTGTTCTTTTTATTATATCAATTGAAGTGTTCTAATAAATGTTCTTGAATGCTTTATGAATTTAAATGATTTAGGATGATGGAGGATGGTAAATAAATACAATTGGATGTCTTTAAATGTAAAACCATAATAATAAATTGGAAAAATGTGTGTTGAGTTGGATAACAATGACTAGTAAAATTAGTTGGAGTAAAAAAAATTGAAATTCTAGGGGTTGGATCAATTGATATGGAAATGAATTGGGATGACAGAGCCATGAGATCTATGCAGGGAACATATATTTAGACATGGGAAAAATGATATGCATAGTAAATGAAAAAATGTATGAATGAATATACATATACAAATAGGATAAGTTAGAATGCATGAGAATGTGGGAATATGTGTAAGTGAGGATAGGTGAAGGCTAAGGGAATGAGCCCAACTTTGCATAAGAATCTATACTGTGTTGATATGTAATTGCATCAAGATATTCTCTCAAAATTTATACAAAAATAAATGGGAATTGATATGAGTATGCAAACTTCACCATTACAATTAGCAAGATTACAAAAAATCATAAATTTTCCACATTTCATACAATATCTCCAAACACATTAATGATCTCTTCTTAATAATGGATCACAAAGTTCATTTTAAAACACCAATACTAACCAAATTGACACTTCAAAAAGCTCTTACTCAATCTAATAAATTATAAAAATCTCAAATATGTTACTATTTATTATCTTCTTAATAAATTTATCATCATGAATATATTTGAAAATGATTGTTAATGTCAATAAATTATTATATCATCAAAGTCCTTTCTTTCTTATAGAACCATTGAAAATTTCTTGAATCATGACACCCATAGAATTTATAAAAACTATAGTAACAACAACATCAAATGATACATAAACACAAATATTTTATAACTTGATCGACCAAATACTACACATAATGACTTACTAAAAACACAAATATACACTAACATAATTTTAAATATGTATACCTATTAAAACCATTTAATATTATTACTAACCTTAACATACTCATCTTATATTTTAATGGTGATTATGTATGCATTAGAATGTGGGAATATGTGTGAGGATAGGTGAAACCTAAGAGAATGAACCCGACTTTGCATAAGATTATGTCATGTATTGATATGTAATCGCATCAAGACATTCTCTCAAAATCAACACAAAACTAAATGAGAATTGACATAAGTATGCAAATTTTACCATTACAATTAGCACGATGAAGTTTCCACATATCATACGATATGTCCAACATATTAATGATCTCTTCTTAATAATGGAACATAAAGTTTAATTTGAAATTATGTCAATGCTAACCAAATCGACACTTCAAAAAGCTCCTACTTAATCTAATAGACTCTAAAAACTACATGTATGCTATTGTTTATTATCTCTGAGTATATTTGAAAATGATCGTTAGTATCAATAAATTATAATACCTTCAAAATACTTTCTTTCTTACAAAATCATTGAAAAATCTCGTGAATCAAGATATAATAAAATTTATAAAAATTAATTCATCAAATGATATATAATCACAAATATGCATTACTCAATTGACCAAATATTAAAAGTATAAATATACATTAATTGACCAATATAATTATAAATATATATACTACTAACCATTTAATATTATTACTAAACTTAATATACTCTTCTTATATTTTAATGGTGATTATATAGTCAATTAAACATGAAAAATATTTAGCAACTTGCTTTCTTATCACGAGGCGGACCATAGCCAAGTTTAGTTGACTATTTCCTAATTAAGACAAACCATTTAAAACCCGAATCTCTTACAACCCTTTTATGAAGACTACATGTGAACTCTTATTTAAGACTATTTTGCTAATATTCTAACATCGTCCGTGATTACTTGAATCTGCCTCACATTTCTTTTGCCTATACCAAACTCTTTACTCAAATGAGGTTAAAATTTAACCAATCACCTTTACGAGGTCTGTCTAGAGCCGTGAACAAACCCTACCAATGTATTAGTTTTATATATACAAACTCTATTTTCTATTGAGAAGAGGATCTAATAGATGAGCCCATTTTCATATATTCTTTTATTCACAAAGGTATTCCTGTGAGTCAGTCTAGCATCCAACTCTTCTTATCTTGGATTTATTTTTTGTCAAGTTGGGGTCAAGAAGGGGCGAGTTGGGGTGAGACTGATCCCTTGTGGATGAACACAGCTGCCTGCAAGCCACATGCATCGAGCGAATCTGGACCTCAGAATCGAATCCAAGACCTTAGGGAGCATACCCAAGACTCAAGCCAACTATGCTACGCTACTTGTGTGCGTTCTCATATAATTGTTATGGTGTTGCACAATAATCATCTTTTTTTTCTCTTTTACATGTTATTTGTAAAGTTAAACATTAATAGTTAGTTTGCATCTAAAATGGACAAAGTATCAATTTTCACAAATCACATCAAAGAAACAACTAATCACATGGTGATGCATAGAGCAATCGGTAATAAATGCCTTGATGCACATGTTTTGATCTAACTTTTTCAAAGAGATATTCAACAAAAACTTAATTGATGCAATTGTGTTGTTAATACCCAAAACCTCAAATAATAACTTTAAACTCTTAGATCACTTACAAAGAATTTTATCAAAATTTGACTGATTGTTTAAACCTTGTAAAATTAATTCTTATTCAAGAAAATCCATTATCATAAAAAAGAAAACTGAAATTGTAAATTTTAAGTGTGGGTTTACTCCACATTCCCCCACATGAAATTTAAATATAAAGTTACCTACGTTGAAATTGGGTGGCTATACGCCCTAGGTTATCGAGTGTGGTGGTTTGTTACTGTCAAGTAGCCAAGGACTTGAGTTGACAATGTGGAAATTGAAATGGGGAACCAATCCCACGTGGCCCCCAAGGATTCATACCTAGAATGAATTCAAAAATAGGTATACCATGGACTTTTTTGACACTAGGGTGCTTCTTGTCAACTTTAGGGCACCAATTTCAACAACAAATTAGTATGAAATAAGCATGTGGTCTTGTCCCACACGCATCCCAAGGAGAGTTAAAGTGGTGAGTCAAGACCAACCGTGGTAAACTATTGAATTTGACAACGATCTTGTAATGAGTGGGAGATGGCATGGAAGGCAAATTTTGATACCCAAGTGAAATTGTTCAAACTTCAACCCATCATGCTCATGCTTTTCTAGGAAACTTGAAAAGAAACATCCAAATTATGAAGAGTTAATGATGTCTACACGGGCTTTGAATGCTTTATCATCCCCTTATACTTCTTTTTGCCCCCCTAATCAATACCTAGAGATCCCCAATTATTGACCTTGTTTCCTCCACCCCAAAATATGGCTCTTCGTTTGGGATTTATATCAACCAATGCCTTATCATAATCAAGCCAAATGGGTATTTTATTTTTTAATTCTATCCAAATGGGTTTTTGTTTTTTTGTTTTTTAAATTCTCTTCCACTTTAAAGATGGTGTTGGAAGATACTTTTTTAGTTAAATTAGTTTGAAAAATAGAGGAGAGGATACTAAAGTCATTTATGTGTTAATAGTTGTTATGGTATTGTGTATTAACGAGTTTAGACTGTAGGAATCCGGTAGCCCTTCTATAAACTGCAGTGTATTTTTCATGTGATTGATGACGCTGGTACGACACACCCTTCGGTACCACGAGGATGGGAGGAGACTAGACCTCGTGACCTCTTGCCTGCAACAAGATGCTTTAGTCAATCGAGCTAAGCTCCCTGCCCCATATGTTTGTGCTTATTAATATAGATTTCTTAAATAAATTTATCTAAAAAATGTCGAGAGATATCAATTTGGAGCTATTTTATGTACTTATTTAATTTGGAACAATTTTATTTAAGTTAATACATGTAGATATAAATGTTTTAAGCTGCTTATTTTGGAAATATTAGACATTAATATTGTGACTTGTAAATGACTATCAAATTTAAGGTAAAAGATAAGAGTTTTTGTTATCAAGTTCACATCATTACACTCCACCTCTTGTTGTCATTGTAGAATGTCTCTCCATGTTAAAAAGTAGACAAAAATATATGTTTTTACAACTCATATAAAAGAAATAACTAATCATATGATTGCACATAAGATAGGTATTATATATGTTGTGATGTCCATCTTTTAATTTAACTTTTTGTGGATGTTTATAAAGAGATTAGCAAAGATACAACTAATTTGATTTTATTATTGAGGCTTAGAACCTTAAGCAATAACTTTAAGCTCTTAAGTCGCATATGAAAACATGTTAAATTTGTAAAATTTTAACTTATTATTTACTAGTATAGATATCTTAAATACACATATCTTAAACATGTGAGAGATATCAATTTGGAACTATCTTATTTATTATTAAATATTAATATTTTGATATGTAAAAAGTTATCAAAATTAAAATAAAAGATAAGAATTGTTCTTAAGAATTCATGTCACTACACTCTTTTTTTACTACTGTCATTGTAAAATATCTCTCAACATTAAAAATATTTAAATATAAAATTAAAATATATAATTATTGTATCATCTTTTAATAATATTTAAAAATATAAAAAAAACATAATCATTCATATATATATATAACAAATTGAAATTATACAAAATGCACATGTAACACTAATTTGTGAAATTTAAAATTTATTTGACAATATAATTCCATATTTGAATTTCTTGGACAACGAAATTCCATTATTGTCTTTACTACTTTTTCTTTGGAAGTGGAGTCCTTCCCACACTAAGATAATATTTTGCATGGTAAATGGCCTCTACAAAATGCTAAGATGTGAAAGCTTGTGTTTTTGTTTATTTAGTAATAATATTGTTATTATTAAATGTCATAGATGCAAATATTTATAGTTTATTTTAGTATGATTTATGATAAAATAAAGTTGATTAATTTTAATTTTTTTAATAAATTTTAAAATAATTTAAGCACAATATAAATTGTAATTGAGAGAAAGTAATTAAGATATATAATCATCTTTTTAAAATTATAAATATGTCACATAATTATGTTATTATAAATATAAGATGTGTTTGAATATTGGAAAATTATGTATAAATTATTATATTAATAAAAAATTGTAATTAACTTCACTTGATTTAATTATATTAAAATAATAATCAAAATCAAAATCAAAATAATTCATATCTAATATATTTTAGTATTGTATATTTTGAAATTTTATTAAGGTTTGGATCCACCCTTGCTTGCGCGTCATTTACGTATCTTAATTAGGGTATGGGCTTCATTGTTTCCTATATCTATGATCCTTTCCCACCTTCCCTCCTTTGTGCTTTATTATTGCATCTATCATTATGGACACATTTTCCACCCTTCTTTTCATGTGTGTTTCCCATATAATTGTGCTTTATGGTATATCCCTATACTCAATACATCTAGGGGTATTAATTCAAACTTGGTGAACCTATTCTTTCTACATCTCATGATAGCTTTCCTTTGTATGCCTCTCTTGATTTGTCCTTCCTTCAAGACCTTTATATTGTGCCCTTGATAAATCCACATGTTTCTTCTACAGTTACATTTAATGATGAACACCTTCTTCTATGCCCAATTATGTGTTTATTAATGGTTATATTCTTGATGAATCTAATTGAGATATATTCACTATAGAGTTACATATCTATTGTGTCTATCCTAGTGAGTTTTGTGATGATTGTACTTAGATTCTATCACTAGAAATGTACCTCTACATGATACACCTCATTTGTGTTCACCTTCGCATGAGATTATTTCCCAACGTGTAGCTTATTATAGTCCTCTTATGTACTTTGAATCGTGATCTATGGATAGTATGTTTACTAAGGAGTATAGTGCTAGTTCCTTATATTATTATGATGCGGATAATAACTCTTTGATCAATGATAATTTGATTTATGATGGCTCTAAAACCAACATTTTTTTATGGTTCTTATTCTTCACATTTTAGTGGTGCTTCCTTGGAGGACCCCATAGATACTTCGATATATCATGGTGATGTACCCACCATTGATAACCATTGAGGTTCTCCTTCATATCCTTTTATTCTTTCATATGATTTATCTTTTATTAATTGTGGGGCATCCTCCTTAACATCTCCTACTAAGAAAACACATTATTTAGATGGTGTAATATCATAAAATTGTACCCCTTTGCAATTTCACTCATATTTTTGCACGTCCACTTTGGTGTCCACTCCCTTAGAATTTGTGTAGGCTCATTTTAGCCCTTGCATTAGCATTTTTCCTTCTCAAGATGCTCAAGACCCCTTTTCAGCAGCTACCTTCACGTGTCAGCTTTGCATCTAACTTTGTGTTTCCTTGTTTCCACTAATTTCAAGTGTGATTTGTTTGGACACTAGTGCACCACATAGACGTTTGTGCACTGTGCTAGCATCCCATGATATTTTGACATTCCAAATAGTTGTTTTTGAGTGCCTTGCCACTTGTCACTTACCTTTGTCAGTGGTAATAGCTTGGGACACATTGTAACGACTTAGGAGACTTATTTTCCCACATCTTCTCTCTTTTAAATGGATTATTTCACTTCATTTAGTCTCTCTCTAGCTTCTTGGTGTTGCTCTCTTGGAGACACTCTCTTTTCTCTCTTTCACTCTCTCAAGCTTGCACAACTCTCTTGCTTGTGAAATGGTGGAAAAGGGATTCAATCAAAGTGAATCAACAAGATGATGAACCACACTTTTCACTTGTTATTTCATTCAATTATGCATAGGAGAACATCAAAAAATAAACTTGACTAATATAACAGTAAAGGTAAGTTTTAAGATGGTAAAATGATGTGTACCTGTTGCAGAAAGTGCTTTTTAGAGCCTCACTAAGGACTCATTCGCCAAGTGGAAAATGGTCCCTACTAGGGTTCTAGAAAATCAATTTATGGGTTTTATTCTTCAATGTCCACACTCTTAAATCCTAGAGCATTGGCTCCCGAAAGTCAGAAATGAATTTTGTAGCTTAGTTTTTGTGATCTTGCAAGAAAGATAACAACTTTGAAAACTTTGCAACTTTGAAAAAATTTGTAACTTTTGTTCTCCAATTGATCTTTAGCCTAAAACCTACAATTACACATCAAATAGGAGAAAAATGTTGATTGTTATGGAATAGGGTTTTGCCTTGGTCAAACCCTGTTTTGGTAATTAAACCTTATGATGAAACAATGAAATATGAAACATGAAACATGAAACAATGAAACCTTGTATGAGATCTTGGGTGACAAATCAGTAATCTAGCATGAAGTGGCTTTAAGAAATGTAGATCTTGATCATGAACTTGACATAAGATAATGGCTTTGAACATTTGAACTTGATCACCAATGCTACATCATCACATTAGCTCAACAACATGCATGACTTTTACATGATGAATCAGATCTTTGATTGTTGCAATAAACTCTAATAATTTGCTCTTGAATGCTCTATAATGCTCTTGTGAACTCTTAGGATGCTTGCATAAAGATTCTTCTAGGTTGCTTAGATGAAACTAGGTGAAATAACCTTATATTTATACTTAACTTAAGATTAAATTCTGAAATTCAAATAACACAAGTCAACATCAAATCTAGGATTTGAAATAATAGAAATACCACCAAAAATATATCCCAAGGGGGTTGTCCTAAGTTATTGAGGACCCATTCACCATAGGGTGAATGGGTCCTAGCATACTTAACTAGGACACATTTTGAGGGATGCAGAATGTCATGACAAAAGGGGGTCCTAGGACCTAGTGAGGACCCATTTTCCAGGTGGTGAATGGGTCCTAGGTCACTATCCTAGGACACATTCCTTGCAAAATTATGTGTTGTGTAATATTATTTAAGAGTGCCAGTTTTATCCGTCAGAAAATGCAATAAATTAGGCTTGGATTTGAATTTAAGGGGCCAATTAACTTTAATATTTAACCTCAATTAATTAATAAAGCCCTAGATTAGTGTGAAGTGTAAAGATACACTTTACAACACCCTAAATAAGGCATCATTAAGTCCTATTTATTAATTCATTCCCAAATTAAGGAAAAATGGATAGTTTTTCTATTACTACATTTTTCCCCCACTTTAGTGAGAGTATGACCCCATGTCAAACTCACACTAAAGTAGACATTCAAGACACTTATGTATGAAACAATGACAAAGATACACAATCATACACTATTAAACACTAGGAAATTAAAGGATCAAGCTTCAACCGTCCCATTGCGATGTGGAACGCGACTGTTTGTCCGAGAAAGAGAAAGGATCAAGCCTCAATTGTCCAACACAATGTAGAACATGCCTCAACTATTTGTCCAAGAATGTTCACAAGCAGAAATCGATGTCCACCATGCAAAAAACACACGTGCTCACTTTGGGGTAGTGGAACCTTAGGCCATCCACTAAGTGATTATCCCAACGAGGTGATAAATGAGAGAATCATATTAGGCTCCCATACCATGTATTAAATTTATCCTCCTAACAACTTCAATAAGGTACCACAATGCTAAACGCTTATGCATATTATGTCTATAGGTTTTTGTTCAAGGGGATCTTGCTTCATGCATGTAAGGTCCTCTTCTTAGGGATCATCATGCCTAATGTCTCCAAGAGAGGACAAGTCAAGAGTATTAGATTACCACTTATGGGATGCCTTTCTTTGCATCAATCCACTAAGGGAAAGTTGTACGCTTAGAAATATTACACTCTTGGAGGACATCAAACCCAATGACATCGCCAAGAAAAGGACACATCACAAGAAAAAGAAATCACACCATGAAATATGCGAAATGTTGAAAGATATCATCGATGTATGCCCCCACTTTAAAGAAATTGATAGCACCATTGTTGTGAGAAATTACTTTAAAGTAGCCAATATTCCATTCCAAAACATGAGAGCTTACTCAAAAATCCCTATGCCAAGTCATATGTTCCCAAAATAGAGCTACGTCATGAAAAAGGAAGGAGGGGTTTCCCCCAAAAATATAGAAAGGATCTATGGATCTGGGGTCAGTATATCTTTGCTACAATATTGTCATAGAGCTCAAAACTATCACCATTCTCCAAATACTCATAGAATTGGAAGAATGACACATAGAGAGCAACAAAAAAATCCTTCAGGTCAACATGGAAGAGACCTAAATGCCTCAATGCCTTGCATCATCCCTAAAAGGAAAACACAAGACAAGTGAAAAAGATAAAATGTTTATGACATATAAAAGAATGTAGATACATATAGAGGAATGCACAAAGAGAGGGAGATACATCAAATGAAACAACATGGGGGATCACATTATGCACATGCAATCACATAAAGAAACATGAAAACATAAAACAATGCAAAAGACTAGTAAGGAACATGCGAGTCAACCTATAGTAGGTCATCTGCATCCCAATCTCAGTCAGTATAAATGGAAGGCAGAAAAATAGCCAAAGGGACCAAATCTCATGCCAAAACTAGGAGAAGACTAACTAACCCCTTGCCCCCACTAAGTGCAAGACAAGGATGAGCCAAGATAGGTGATGAGAATGAGATCCTTGCGATAGAAATAATGATTTGAAATGAATGTATAGCAACAAAAAGATCCACCATTGCTTCACCAGAACATTCACACTCTCTCTGTAGAATGTAGACACCTTCTACTCACTTCTTCCAGTAGTCATGCATTAAAGATCGCATTGCATTTCACACTTTCACACTTCACATTCCAACACACATCATAATTATCATTATCCATCAACTCAACACTCATATATATCATCCTCAACCTTGAAAACAATTGACAAGGTTGGCTATGCACATTAAACATGCAAATTCAAATTAGGTTGGCACCAAAACATTCCTACGATGGAAAGGAATGAAGGTGGACCACAATACACTTTAACTCAGACCAAAATAAACTCATACACATTATGCCACACTTCCACAAATATTGAAGCATATTAGAAATTAGTGACAACATCCAAGGTTGGCAGAACTTGTGTTAAAACCATTAAATATTTAAGTATATGCTTCGTTTGATTCAAAGAAAAATTGTGGACCACTCACAACACTTTAACACAATCTAGAATTTTCCATAAACATCCTACAATCCAACAAATCCTTCACAACATCATACACCAAAAGAACATATTCATTTTGCACAACCAGTTAACCTTCCACACATAGCAACACATAAATCCAACCTAGTGGATCACTAAACAAAAACAACTTAGACTAAAGATAGATATGATCAATGTAAGCACAACCTCAAATCCACGAGACTAGAAACCAAATTGTGGAGAGATGTAGAGCAAAACCATTTCTCCTAGACAACACTGCTTTCATAGTTCACACATTGGTGAATATAACTTTCTCTGCACAATGATCCAACACCATAAATTCTAGATATAATACCTTTGATCAACATATCAGAACTACATAGGTATATCTTTAGCCATGAAGAAATGCTGAGAAAAACATTGAACATTACTTTGATATACTGAACACCTCTCCACCACATTGTTTTCTCTTTTCTTTATATTTTCTCAAAAGTACTTGGAAACCAAGCACCACAAACACAAAACTCATCACCTAGAACACCTTCTCAACATCTCAACTATACAAGATGTTGAACATTACCAACACATGCTTATCAAAGAAACACTATAGGTTGACATCAATGATCCAACTAATGACAACATAATGGAACCAATCAAAGCATCATCACAAACTTCCAACAATCTCCTCATAAACCTGTTGACATCAATGAAAACACACCAACTACTCATACTTCCAATAATCTCCCCCTTTATCATTGATTTCAACATGTGGAAAAACCATCAACAACAAAAAAAATAACTTTGATCACCAACTCATATATTGTACCCCAGTACATACTGCTCCCCCTTACTTCATAAGATTTTTCAGTTTCCCCCTTTGACATCAATGGAAAAGTACAACACACTTGTATCTTTCCCCCTTTGACATCAATCACACATAATCTGCTATAAATTCTCTACAACATATTGCATCAACCAGAAACTACTGCTCATACCATAAAATGATAACACTTACTCCTTTGACTGTAACAACCAAATATGCTACTACCTAGTCGATCTAAGAGGTAGCTATCAACATCAGTCCAAAAAAAGGAATGAATCTTGAGATCCACTAGACTGATGCATATCCTTATTCATCTAATTGAAAGGAGGGGAAATAACCCCCAACTTCTCTCGAAGATACTCAAAATTATCGTTAGGAAGAGCCTTCATGAAGATATCTACAACTTGATCCTTAGTAGGAACATACTCCAACTTCACCTCATTCTCTACAAACTTATCTCTTAAAAAATGATACTGAATTGAAATATGCTTTTTCCTTGAATGCACTATTGAATTCTTTGAAGTGTTAATAAGACTTGCGTTATCACATAAGATAGAAATAGGTTCATAATATATCACTATGATATCCTTCAAAGTTTGCTTCATCCATAACACCTATGTGCAGCATGATGTTGCAACAATGTATTTTTCCTCTACAGTAGATAATGACACTGAATCTTGCTTCTTGCTTAGCCAAGACACAAACCTACTTCTAAGAAAGAATGCACCACCACTTGTACTTTTTCTATCATCCATACAACCTACCCAATCTACATTTGTATAAGCACTCAGAGAGAAATTAGTACCTTTGGATACCACAAACCATGTTCCAAAATGCCCTTTAGGTATGTGAATATCCTCTTCACTACTGCCACATGTGACTCTTTGGGATCTTCTTGAAATATAAACACAAGACAAACTACCTGCATGATATCCGGTCGAGTAGTAGTTAGATATAGTATTTCTCCAATCATTGATTTATACTTGCTCTTATCATCCTTAGTAAATTCATCATTTTTCTCAGCTTGCAACTAGTAACCATAGGAGTGCATACCGGTTTAGAGTCTTCCATCCCAAACTTCAACATTTCCTTGACATACTTAGATTGTGAAACGAATATCCCTTTCTTTGTTTGATTAATTTAAATTCCCAAGGAAGAAATTCATCTCCCTAAGCATAGACATCTCAAAATATTTCTGCATCTCTTTTGCAAAAAACTTGCACAATGCTTCATTACCTCTAAAGATTATGTTATCAACATACACAACCACAATCAAGATTTGATCTTTTTCAATCTTAAAGTAAAGATTACTATTTTTGATACCTTTATTTAATCCTTGCTACAATAAGTACCTATCTAATTTTGCATGCCAAGCTCTAGGAGCTTGCTTGAGTCCATATAATGTCTTCTTCAATCTGCAGACTATATTAGGATTATCTGATGACTGAAATCATTCCAGTTGTTCAATATAAACCTCTTCTTCCAACTCACCATTCAAGAATGCAAACTTCATATCCATCTAATAAAATTTGAAATCCTTGTGTTGCAAAAGCCAAAAACATCCTAATAGTTTCCATTCTTGCCACTGGAGAAAATGTCCTCAAAATTTATTCCTTCCACTTGTGAGTAACCTTTATGCACAATTCTTTCCTTGTTTCTTACCACTTCTCCACTCTCATTTAGCTTGTTCCAGAATACCCACTTAGTTCCAATCAAATTCTTGTTTGTTGGTCTTGGGACAAGTTCCCAAGTCTGATTCTTCTCAATCTGCATCAATTCTTCCTCCTTAGCCTTGATACAACATTCATCTTTGCATGCCTCAATCACTATTTTAGGTTCAACTTTAGAAAATAAACACAGGTTTAATTGTTCTTCTATAATAGCATCCTTTCTTCATGTCAACACACCTCTACTTTTTTCACCAATAATCTAATCTTCTGAATGATTATTCTGCACATACTTGAGGGTTTCAGGAATATTTTCCAGAGCTTCTTCCTCTTCAAATTGCACTTCTTTTTCCTTACCTTCATCTTTCTCTTCTTCTCTAAAAAAGGACTCATCTAATTCATATACCTCTATCATCATTGAATTTTTATGTAAGTCTTCATCCACTTTGACACTTACACTTTTAACAATCCTTTTCATCCTCTTGTTGTAGTATTAGTACACCTTTCTTCTTGTAGAATATCCAAGGAATATTCCTTCATCAAATCTTTCATCAAACTTTCCTATGCTTTCTTCATCTCTTCTGATATAGCATTTGCTTCCAAATGTTCTAAAATATTTCACAGTAGGATACCACAATTCATAGGGAGTCTTTGAATTGTTTTTCCTTGATTGTGCTTTGTTAAGTATGTAGATTGCAGTATGAATTGCTTCTCTCCAATAGACATCCGATAGATTTCCTTCCTTCATTATTGTCCTTGTTACTTCTTGAACAGTCCTATTCTTTCTTTCCACAACTCCATTTTGCTGAGGAGTCCTAGGGGCTGACAAATGCCTCTTTATTCCATGATCTTCATAAAAAGTGTTAAACTCATTGGAGGTGAACTCTCCACCTCTACCAGATCTCAAAAAAATGATCTTTATATACATTTCATTCTCCACCATAGCTTTGAATTCCTTAAACTTATCTAAAGCTTTTGATTTTTCTTTGAGAAAAGTAATCGAAGTCATTGCAGAATAATCATCAATTAATAGCTTGAAATACTTGTCACCTTGAAAACTTCTTATTATTGTAGGTCCAAAAAGATTTGTATGCACCAACTCCAAAGGACCGCTAGTATTTTATTTCTTTACTTTGAAACTCTTTCTAGCTTGCTTCCCAATTTGACATTTCTTGTATACAACATTGATAGGCTTTATAATCTTCGACAAATCTCTTACAGCTTGATTTGAACTAATCCTCACAAGGATATAAAAATTGATATGACACATTATTCTATGTCATAGTCAACTTTCATTTATCTGAGTCATAAAACATTGACCATTTGCACCCTTTAGTTGATAAACATTCGCATTTGTCCTTCTCCCTGTTGCAACCATATTTTCGAAGCCTTTTATGATCTCACAACCATTATCTTGAAACACAAGATTATATCCTTTTCTACACATGTTTCCTATACTCAAAATTTTATGCTATAGACCCTTAACATAAAGAACATCATTTGTATTATGCTTAATATCAAAACTAATTGAACCTTTTCCACATATCTTAGCCGATGTATCATCACCAAACTTAACTAAACCACCTTCAAACTTCTCAAGCATATTAGACTTACTCTTATCACCTATCATGTGATTTGAGCATCCACTGTCAATGATCCAGTTGCTACTCTCTTCTCTAGCATGAAAATCGGTCACCATACATGCTTCCAGAGAAATTTCCTTCATACATCTCTCAGAGTTAGTAGAATTAGTTCCAACATTTGGAACCATGAACAAGCATTCATCATATTCATCATCATATCTCTAACATAATAAATTTTCTTAAATTATTTACCTTTATTATCCTTAGGTCTGTCTTTTGAAGCTTTGACATGACATCTTGAAGCATAATGACCAATCTTTCCACAGTTAAAGCATTTGAAAGGTAACTTACCTTTGTATTTTTCAGTACCCTTTTTTCAGTTTCCTCAAAAAGTTTGCTTCCAACTCATCAATTTCATCCAAATCAGATTCCTCTTCTTTTCCAACTTTAAAATCAGTCTCCCTCATTACATCACTTGGACCAAACTCTCTCAATTCAAAGTCAATAATATCTTCATCTTCTATCATCCTTAAGGTCTCAAATTTAGTCTTCAAATTTTGTATCTTTGCTTGCTTGAATTTTTCATCTCGTTCATAGATACATTCTAAATTTTTCCAAATTTCACTGGCAATTTTAAGACTCATAACTTTCCCAAGTTCTGAATTAGCAAGACCACTCAAAAGAGCATACCTTTCTTTTCCATTATTCTCATATGCCTTGATCTCATCATCAATACTCGAACCATTTGCAGGAATTGTATATTCAATTTCAATAGATTTCCAAACTTCAAATTCTAGAGAAATAAGAAAATTTTCCATTATAGTCTTCCAGAATGCATAATCAAATCCATCAAACAAAGGAGCCTCCTTCTTGTGCACCATCCTAGATATACCTCAAGCAGTTAAGCTTTCTTCTAAGGAACCTTTCTTAGATACCAATTGTTGAATGCACAGGACAACTAAGAGGGGGGTGAATCAATTGTACATTAAAACATCAAAACCCTCATGAACATTCAAATCTGCATTAGTCCTTAAACCCTTAGCAACCATTAAACCCTTATCATGCATTAGAAGAATGTAAACATGAGAAAAAGTAATGCAAACACAACCAAACACATGAGAACACCAGATTTACGTGGGAAACCCAATAAGGGGAAAACCACGATGAGGATTAGCTCACAATATAAAGTAATTACAACACTGAATATAATAGGCTTATTGCCAGAGGGATGACTGCCCAAAATAAAAGAAGGGATCAATACCAATGGCTCACTGCCAAATTAGAAAGAAGAAAAAAGAGGATTGTTAAAACAATGAGGAATCTATCTCAGAGCAATAAAAAGATCCACCATTGCTTCACAAGAACATTCACACTCTCTCTATAGAATGTAGACACCTTCTACTCACTTATTCCAGTAGTCTTAGGCATAAAATATCACACTACATTTCACACTTTCACACTTCACATCTCAACACACATCATACTTATCATTCTCCATCAACTCAACACTCATACATCGTCCTCAACCTTGAAAACAATTGAAAAGGTCAGTTATGCACCTCAAACATGCAAATTCGAATTAGGTGGGAACCAAAAAAATTTTGTGGTGAAAATGAATGAAGGTGGACCACAATACACTTTAACTAGGACCAAAATACACTCATGCACACTATGCCACACTTCCACAAATATCAAAGCATATTCAAAATTAGTGAAAACACCCAAGGTCAGTTGAACCTATGTTAACACCATTATATAATTAAGTACACACTTCCTTTGATCCAAAGACAACTCATAGACCACTCATAACACTTTAACACAATCTAGAATATTCCATAAACATATTAAAATCCAACAAATCTATCACAACATCATACACTAGAAGAACATATTCATTTTTCATAACTAGTTAACCTTCCACACATAGCAACACCTGAATCCAACCTTTTGGAGCACCAAAACACAAACAACTTAGACTGAAGATAGATATGATCAATGTAAGCACACCCTCAGATCCACAAGACTAGAAACCAAATTGTGGAGAAATGCAGAGCAATACCATTTCTCTCATACAACACTGCTTTGACAGTTGACACACTAGTGAACACAACTTTCTCTGTACAATGATCCAACATCAGAAATTCTAGATATAACACCTTTGAACACCTCTAATCAACATATTTGAACTGCACAGGCATATTTTCAGCCATGAAGAAATTCAAAGAAAAACACTGAACATTACTCTGCTATACTGAACACCTCTCAACCACACTATTTTCTCTTTTCTTCAAATTTTCTCAAAAGCACTTGGAAACCAAGCACCACAAACACAAAACCCATCACCTAGAACACCTTCTCAACATCATTACCATACAAGATATTGAACATATCCAACACATGCTTATCAAAGAAACACTAGAGGTTGGCATCAATGGTACTCCTAATGACAACATAATGCAACAAATCAAAGCATCATCATAGACTTCCAACAAGATCCTCATAAACCTATTGACATCAATGCAACAACCTAGAACCGTTGACATCAATGACAACACACCAGCTACTCATACTTCCAACACTTTGTCTACCATATTCACACCAATCTGAGAGTGGTGTGAATTGAGGAATTTTTCACTAGAAGTTATGCAGAAACTCTTTAGACCATGAATTCCAACTTAATGTAAGCACTTTATAGCCATAATGTTTGATACCTTTGAGAATAGGAACATACCTCTTATCAACACATCCCCTAAGAATAGGTTATAATTTTCTAGTGCATAGTTAATCCTATCTTCAGGAATGAATATGTATTTGATATACTTATGAGCTAGGCTTCTGAGAAGGTCCACATTGGGGAGAAGATTCGTTATGTTTGAAAGAAAAGGGATACTATTTGTGAGAAGTAGAGAGAGTGCAAGGTAGACTGTAAGAATTCCCTTTCACATACCTCAATGATGACCATCTCAACTGTTGCAAGAATGAAGGTGTTTTCATTGATGTCAACTGGTTAACTAGTTATCAACTGGTTGGTGTTGTCATTGATGTCATGGATGCACGTTATTGGGTGTATATGTCGAGGATATTGAGAAAATTGTAATGAAGAAAGGTTGTAGTATTCAGTGGTTGCTCTAGGTTTTTCTCCAGGATTTGCTCCTATGTTCATATGGTTTAGATATGTTGATCATGGTTGTTGAAAGCTACTATATCCAAATTTTTGGCTTTTGGATCGTTGTACAGTGCGAGTTATGTTCACCAATTGTGAATTGTATTTTTTAGGGTATCTGGCAAAGGTCTGGGAGAAATCTAGTTGCTTCGGATTTCTTCTTGGTTGAGTCTTATGACTTGTGGTTCTAGAGTTAAGTTGTTATGATTTTGTTGAAGATAATTTTTTGTCTGGAAAGATTGGATTGTGTTAAGGGTTACATGTGCTAAATTGTTCTATGTGTTTTACACTAGTTTGGCCTTGTGTTAAACACTACTTTCAAAGTTTATGAAGCATGTTGGGATTTATTTGGGTCCTCATCAAGCATTTGTTTGGGTCGCCCTCATTCTAATTCCACCCTAGAATGTTTTGGCACCGACCTAATTTGAATTTAAATGATGTATGACCAACTTTAGATATGCTTCAAAGTTGAAGATGGTATAAATAAAGGATGAGATATTGGTAAAAGGTATGCAAAGAAATAGAGAAAGATAGATGCAAAATAGATACAAAAAAGTGTATATTTGATGTGATTTTGGTAGATCAATGTGAAATCTAATTGTTGAGTTTCTAGATGCAGTGAGCTAAATGTGTACTCTATCATTCATGCATGTTTGCAAGTGGTTGAGTGAGTCATGGTGGAAATATTTATTGCATTGAGTTTGTCTTCTCTTTGTAACATATCTCTTCTATATTCTTTGTATCTGTGTGGTAATGATCCCTTTAGGTGGTGAACCCTTGTTGGATAGTGTGTCCTATTTTGGTAGTGAGCCTACTTTGGAAATGAACCTTTGTAATCGGTTTTGATATTCTTTATATTTTGAGCTAATCCTCACTATTTTTTTTCCCTTATTAGGTTTTCCACGTAAATATGGTGTTACTGTGTATGTGTGATGCTTTTTAGTTTCTTCCGTTGTAGTTAATGTTTAATCATTTTAGTAGAGTAAAGGATTTGTGATTAATCTAATTTCTGGTGAAAGTTTTAAAGGTTAAAATTTGTCACAACTGATTCACCCCCCCTCAGTTGTCTTGTTCAACAATTGGTATTAGACCTTGGAGAGGAGCTTAATTGCTTAAGGAAGGTCCGGGATGGCAGGAAAGATCACATTTGAGTATCCTAGGTTCAAGGAACTAATTATGCTATTTGGAAAATATAGATGGAAGGATATTTGGAGTATTGTGGATATGATGTTGAGAAAGCTTATAAGACTACTTACACTCCTCCTGCTAATGGTCTGAGTTCAGCTTATGAAATCAAGGCACATGAAGCAAACAATAAGGAAAAGTTCATTCTAAAGAATAATATTTCACATTCAAAGATGATTAAAGTTCAAAATCTAAAGACTACTACAGAAGTCTAGGATGCTTTAGAAAAGATGTACGAAGGAGATGAAAGGGTCAAAGAAGAAAAGTTGTAGAATTTGGAGACACAGTTTGAGCTCTTGCATATGTCTGCAGATGAGAACATTAAATCCTATGTACAAAGAGTGGATGAGGTGGTAGGTGGAATGCGAGGACTTGGTGCTACAATAGAGGAATCCAAGATTGTAAAGAAGATTCTTAGAACTCTCCCTGATGCATACAGTGAAAAGGTATTTGTTATTGAAGAACATATAGACTACAAGACCTACACTAAAGATTAGTTATTGGGAACTCTAACATTTTATGAGTTGAGAAAGACAAATTTGAGAAATGGATCCAAATCAGAATTTCTTTTAAGGCTACAAGAGCTAAAGATCTGGATGAAGAAAATCTTGATGAAGTAGAAGCTAACTTTGTGAGAAGGATGAAGAAAGGCTCAAGTAAATGGAGGTAAGTTAACCCTTTAAATGCTTTAGTTGTGGAGGAATAAGTCATTATGATTTGAGATGTTTGAAAAGAGCTAAGAAGAATAAACAAAGATTTAGAAAATAAAACAAAGGTAAGAAGATCAACGAAGCATATTATGTGAATGAGGATGCTAATATTTTTTATGAGGAGTTTGATTATGGAGATTTGGATGACAATGAATGCTTGTTATTGGCTATAAAAGATGAACCTACCGCTAATTTTGAAAGAGAGGTGAAATAATGTCCTTCAGAGAAAGAGAAAGATAGATACTGCAATCTCTGTCCTACATGCTAAACAAGAAAAGTAACTATTGGGTTGTTGATAGTGGTTTTTCAAATCACATGACCAATGATAAGAGTAAGTTTGTTAAACTTGAAAAATATGATGGAGGCTTAGTTATGTTTGGAGATGATACCAGTGCTACAATTTGTGGGATAGGTTCAGTAAGTTTTGATGGCAAGCATAATACTGATGATGTCTACTATGTTAAGGGATTAGGGAATAATCTCTTGAGTGTTGGAAAAATGTGTAGTAAAGGATATAATCTTGTATTTAAGGATGAGAGATGTGAAATCAAGAAAGGATCTAAAATAGTGATTGTTGATGAGCGTTGCTTTATGACCCAAATTAATGATAGTTGTTTATGCAATCGGAGAATGTGCCATATGAATTTTGATAACCTGGTGAGGATTATTGTAGTACAAGCCGTGAGAGATTTACCAAGGATTACAAAGCCTGTTAATACTATTTGCAGGAATTGCCAGTTTGGAAAGCAAGCAAGAAACAACTTCAGATCAAAGGAACAATCTACTACAGACTACTAGATTTAATTCATATAGATCTCTATGGTCCTACAAGAGTGAGAAGTCTACAAGGTGAAAGGTAATTTATGCTTTTGATTGATGATTACTCTAGGTATACATGGGTTACATTTATTAGAGAGTAATCTAATGCATTAGATAGATTCAAGTCATTCAAAGCTATGGTTGAGAATGAAGTAAATTTGAGAATAAAATGCTTAAGTTCTGACAAAGGTGGTGAATTCACCTCCCATGAGTTTAATGTGTTTTGTGAAGTTCATGGAATAAAAATATAGTTATCTGCTCTGAGAACTCCTCAGTAGAATGGAGTTGTTGAAAGGAAGAACAAAACAATTTAGGAAGCTACAAGATCAATGATTACTGAAGCTGGTCTACCAAAATTTTACTAAAGAGAAGCTATTCACACTGTTTTTTATGTGTTCAATTGAGTTCAAGCAAGAGCCAACAGTACTAAGACCCCCTATGAGCTATGGTGTGGAAGAATTCCTACTATTAAGTATTTCAAGGTATTTGGAAGCAAATGTTATGTTAGACGGGATGAAAAAAATTTAGGGAAGTTTGATGCTAGAAGTGATGAAGATATTTTCCTTGGATATTCTACTAGAAGCAAAGCTTATAGATGTTTCAAAAAAAGACTGGGGAAGATTTATAAAGCACAAATGTCAAGGTTGATGAAGCAATGTAGAATTCAATTGAAGTTGATGGATATGTATCCGATGAACTTGATTGCATAAGGATTGAAGAATTTGTGGAAGAACAAGAAATGGATGAGCAAGAGAAGCAGAATGAAGAAGAAGAAGAAGCTTTGGTGGTGTCCCCAAAGACACCTAAATATGTGTAGAACAATCATTTAGAAAATTAGATCATTGGAGACAAGACAATAGGAGTATTGACAAGAAGCAGAGCTACTGCTGGCGAGATAAATTTGTGTTTACCTTATGAGATTGAACCAAAGACCGTAAGTGAGGCATATAAAGATGAGCATTGGATGGAAGCTATGAAAGAAGAACTTATGCAAATTGAGAAGAATCAAACTTGGGAATTGGTTCCTAGACCAATAGATAAAAACATAATTGGATCAAAGTGGGTATTCAAAAACAAGTTGAATGGGAATGAAGAAGTGGTTAGAAATAAAGCAAGGCTTGTGTGCCAGAGCTACTCACAAGTAGAAGGTATAGATTTTAAGGAGACTTTTGCTCTGGTGGAAAGAATGGAAGCTATCAGGATGTTTTTAGCATTTGATGCTCATAATGATTTCAAGGTCTATCAGATGGATGTAAAGTCTACATTTTTGAATGGTGAGCTAGAAGAAGAGGTCTACATGGAACAACTAGGAGGATTTCAGTTGTCATATCAACTAGATATGGTCTGCAGATTGAAGAAAACTTTATATGGATTGAAGCAAGATCCTAGAGCTTGGTATGCAAGGTTGGACAAATATTTGATTTAGCAAGGTTTCAACAAAAGTACAATAGATAGTAATCTATATTTTAAAATTGAAAATGACAAAATATTGACTGTGGTTGTATATGTTGATGAAATTATCTTTGGAGGAAATGAAACTATGTGCAAGATGTTTGTGAAAGAAATGCAAAAAGAATTTGAGATGTCCATGTTTGTTGAGATGATTTTCTTTCTTGGGCTGCAAATTAATCAAACAAAGAAAGGGATTTTTATTTCATAGTCAAAGTGTAGTACCCCTCCATTTTGCTTATGTTTTCTGACAGTATGTTTTCACTTTGAGACCCTGGTACTTTGTATTGATGTATTGATCATTGAAATTAGAGCGATGATGGATTTATTTTGTGATGTGATGATACACTGTATGGTGGTGATTATTTCTGACTTGCTTTATGTTAGCATAGATGATTACTTCAGATGTTATTGTTATGTATATGCTTATGGTTGATTAATTGATATTTATTTTGTCAGTTCGATGTGATATTGTATTGGTGAGGAGAACGGAGTTGCATCACTCGCTTGCAAGTGCCCTGTGATTTCCGCAATCTTCTCCTCACGGTGTGTTTAAATCATGGATTATATATATGTATGTTATATGTCTAATTGCAGGATTGTAGGTACACGACATCGACTCCACTTGGTTTCATAGGTCTGAGCATGTCCAGATTCAACGGTAATGTTGATTGGGAGATAGTAACGAGGTTTTTCCTAGTCTAGCCTCAATCTTAGTCACAGTATGTCGTCAGTTTAGGTCTAGTATGTTTGGTTGTTTCGTCTGGTCTATCTTGATTATTTGTTATGAAAGGTTTATTTTGTGAATTTTAATGTTAGATTAATGTTCTTTATAATTTAATGCTTATTTAAATTAATTTTAAATATTGTAGATAAAAGCTTCATATTTTATTTAATAAATGAAATTAGTTTATTGGTAAAATAATTTAATCATTGTGATTAAAGTTATTTTATTAAATAAATAAATTAATTGATTAAATTACTTTTATTGAGAGAATGGATTAAATATTATTTAATGCTTTTGAGTGAATGGGAATTTTAAATTTGTTTAAAGAAAATGAAATTAGTTTTTGAAATTTTAAATTCTTTAAAATAAAAGAAATTCTTGATAATTGATAGAAGAAAATATCTGTGGGTTTGTTAGAAGATATTTTCTTGATTTGCCATGTGTGAGTTGAATTAAATGCAAATTTCTTGTTGAGGATTTTCTCGGAGAGAATATTGCCAGAATTGGGAAGGCAAGAAAGCACTTCACGAAAAAGAGAGAAAACAGAGTTTTGCTGGAGAAATTGTGATTTTTGATTTGGGGTTTTGATTTATAATTCTAGAAGAAGATCTCGGGTTTATTTTTGTTTGGTAATTTGCATTCTTTTGGAAAGTGGGATTTAAAAGGGCTTTGGAAGTTGCACGCAGCATGCAAAGCTTTCCTTCATCTGTCAATTCTTCAAGCTACACAAATACAGGTTCTTTGCTATTTATTTATTTAGATTTGTGATTTGAAAAGATTGTCTGTTTAAATATTTAAATTTGTAGAAGTTTTTGTTAATTTGTTAAAAAATTTAAAGGATTGCTTGAGGAAATAATTTCGATTGAAGCTTTTGTTCTTCTCGGTAAAATATTCTGTAGAAAATTTGTTACCTCTTTGTGTAAATTTTGAAACAAAGATTTATAGTGAAATCAAAGAGCAACAATAGAAAATTCTCAATAGAAAATAAAAGAAATTTCTGTAGATTAAATTGAGGAAATGGAAACCTCTATCATTAATCTTGCTAAACTTTTCCTCTAGAAAAGGTTTTGAGGATTTGGATTGTGAACGAAATCTTCTTCACGGAAATTGTAACCCTTTATCAAAATTGAAAAAAAAATTGAAAACCTCTGTGTTATTTGATTAAAATATTCCTGTAGAAAAATTCTTTGTTAAAATTCTCTCTTCAACAATTTGTTTGATTTATTTATTTATTTTATATATATATTTAAAATATATATATACATATTTATTTATGCAAAGATATTTAACTTATGCATTTGGAATCATGCACAATACTCAAATAAATTTTATTAATTTTTTTTTTTAGAAAGAATCGCCGTACAGGCGAAATTGGGGTTTGAAGTTAAAAAAAACGGAATAAAAATCTGTCAAGCGATCTCAGAAATCGCAGTTTTTTGTTTTTTTTAGAATAAAATTTATATGTTAAATTGGGGGCCGCAGGGGTTACCCCATAGCCGGCCCATAAGGGGCGACGACTGTGGAGGCAGCTGGCGCTGCCCTCACAGGCAACACACAACTGCTAACACAACCGCTGCCCATATGGGCGGGCTATGTATACAGTCGGCGGCAACTGTGAAATACACAGTCTGTAAAACTCAAACGCCATATGATTTCTTTTATAAAATTTTGATTTACTTTATTTAAAATGAATTTTGATTTATTAAATTTAAACTTTAAATATATATATATTATATATATATATGTATGTATATATATTTTTATAGTTTTAGGAAAATAATTTAGTATTTAAATAAGGTTTTATCTATTAGATGCATGTAATGCATGAGATCAACTATTTTTTTTAAAACAATAAGATTGAAAGAGAAAATTTGATATTTATTTTTATGTGAAATTGAGAAAATCAGATTTAGATTAATTGATTCAATTTCTTTTAATTATTTGAGAAAAGAACTATAAACAAGTTGATTAATTTTCATGCTATATGTAACTGATTTGATTGGATTTAGTAAATCCTAACATTAGATTCTTATTTTTTCCTGAATTGCTTTAAGTTGTTTTATATTCTTGTTGGGAAAATTGGGGTTAATTGAGAATATAAGTCTTCCAGATGTAATTTCTTGAAAGGGAGTTAACTTTTATGATGGTTTCATATTTTGAACAAACTAGGGTAGTGCACATAATTATATTCGGTAAAGACACCTGGTTCGATGAACAAGATTGTGATGTCTAGTGTTATTTTGTTGTTTATTTTGATGTTAGAATATGTGCACCTTGTTTACCCTTAGTTAGTGGAGTTAGTTTCCTTGTATTATTATTAGGGGAGTGGCTCTTAATGAGGGTCGACACACAGAGTGGTGCCAGGATAACTCATGTAGAGTTAGTTAATCAGTGAAAACTAAAACAACACATTAGGTAGTCTAAAACCTTTAACTGGATTAATTATGCCTCACTCATGGACTCAAGGGCTAGTACTGACTTGAGAATGAGTCGAGAAGGCCTGGAATGGAAAAATTGATATCTAGTCTTTATGAAAGATATTTGATTTCACAACAGATTGCATGTGGGGCCGGGTTTCGTAAGAGGTTACCAGGGTAACCTAAGATGGGGGTCGGAACCTAGGAAGATTCTCCTGGGTAACCTATGCAACATTGTGATGACACTTCACCTATAATAACAGTATCCTTGTGAACTTAGTATATTTGATCATTTAGTTCTGGAAGCAATGTAACCATTAAGTTAAGTTTGTACTTGTATAGTTTTGTCTTTGGTCTCATTTGTGTCTAGGTTTTGTAGGTTATGTCTAGGGAACCTTTTTACTATCTCCTAGCATGGGGGGTGGGCCTACGGGAACCACATGGTTGGGTGGAATGTGCACCTTACACCGTTGGGTCCCTAGTTCTTGTTCATGGTGATGAGTACTTCTTGGATGGAGAGCTCATGTGTGAAAGTGTTCTTTCTCATATTTATCATTTGTATCAGTGGAAACCTTATTTATGTATCACGCCTCAATTGTAATTGGGGAGAACTTTTGTAATATGTATTTGTACAATTTTATATGACCTACCTCATTTGGAAATGAGTATTGTAAATGATTTTATAATTGCAATGTAAGGAAAGAATCATATTTGTTCTTTATATCTTTAATGATGTAATTTATTTGCTAATGAATGTATACTCTTAAGTTTATGAGAATTAAACACATGCTATGTTAATTACTTTTGTCATCTTTGGGATTTACATGTAGTGCGTCGTCACGTATCTTAGGGAATGTTTGCATTAGTGAAGTTCATGTTTACACTTTTAAAAAAAAATTATTACACTATCGTAATCATTGCAACATTCTTTAGGTTACAAGACAGGGCATTACACAAAGTATGTAAGAGAGATGTTGAAGAAGTTTGGGATGGATGGTTCCAAACCAGTATGCACTCCTATGGCGACTGGTTGCAAATTAAGTAAATATGATGATTCACCTAAGGTTGATCAAAGCAAATATAGATCTATGATTGGTGGATTGTTGTATTTGACTGCTACTAAACCAGATATTATGCATGCAGCTTGTCTTGTGGCTAGATTTCAAGAAGATCCTAAAGAAACACATGTTGCTGCTGTTAAGAGAATATTTAGATATTTGAATGGAACTTTGGATTATGGCTTATGGTATCCTAGGGATACTGACTTTACACTAAGTGTTTATACATATACAGATTGGGCTGGTTGTGTAGATGACAAAAAAATACAAGTGGTGGTGCATTCTTTCTTGGTTGTAGATTGGTGGCTTGGTTAAGTAAAAAGCAAGATTCAGTTTCTTTGTCCACTGCTAAAGCTAAGTATATTGTTGTTGCATCTTGCTGTATACCAGTTTTATGGATGAAATAGACATTGAAAGATATTAGAGTAATGTATGATGATCCTATTTCTATCTTTTGTGATAATACAAGTGTAGTTAACATTTCAAAGAATCCAGTAATGCACTTGAGGAAAAAGCATATATCTATCAGGTATCACTTCTTCAGACAAAAAGGTTACAGAGAATGAAGTAAAACTTGAGTATGTACCTATGAAATATCATATTGCTGATATATTTCTGATGACTCTTCCTAAAGATACTTTTGAGTATCTCCAGGAGAAGCTAGGGGTTATTGCCCCTCCCTTCTTGAACTAGATGCATATGGAGATGCATCAATCTAGTGGATCTATGGATCTATCTTTCTTTTGGACTAATGTTTTGGTGGCTACCACTTAAGGGGAGTAGGTAGTGTCATGTGTTGTCATTGAAAGAGTATTATGTTCTTAATGTCAAAGGGGAAATCAATTTAATATCCTTTGCCTTTGCCATTGATTTCAAAGTGGGAGATGAGGAAGATGTGAAAAAGATTATCTACTAAGGGGGAGAAACAAAAATTAAAATCATGAAAAGTGTGTTAAGAGCTATTGTGTTGTCTTTGATGTTTTTTCACATCATGTTTTGCAATCAATGACGAAGGGGGAGATTGTTGCAAGAATGAAGGTTTTGTCATTGATGTCAATTGGTTATCTAGTTATCATTTATTTTTTGTTGTCATTGATGTCATGGATGCTGGTTATATTGGATGTATATATCAAGGATATTGAGAAAATTGTAATGAAGAAAGCTTGTGGGTATTCAGTGGTTGCTCTAGGTTTTTCTCCTATGTTCATATGGTTCAGATATGTTGATCATGGTTTTTGAAAGCTGCTATATCCATATTTTGGGATTCTGGATCATTGTACAATGCGAGTTATGTTCACCAGTTGTGAACTCTATTTTTTAGGGTATCTAGCTGAGGTTTGAGAGAAATGTAGTTGCTGCAGATTTCTTCTTGGTTGATTCTTATGACTTGCGGTTCTAGAGTTAAGCTATTACGATCGTGTTGAAGATAATTTTGTTGTCTAGAAAGATTGGATCATGTTAAGGGTTGTGTGTGCTAAATTGTTCTATGTGTTTTACACTGGTTTGACTGATCTTGTGTTAAACACTACGAAGTTTATGAAGCGTGTTGGGACTTATTTGGGTCCTCATCAAGTGTGTGTTTGGGTCACTTTCATTCTAATTCCACCCTAGAATGTTTTGGCATTGACCTAATTTGAATTTAAATGATGCATGACCGACTTTGGATATGTTTCAAAGTTGAAGATGGTATAAATATAGGATGAGATATCAGTGAAAGGTATGCAAAGAAATAGAGCAAGATAGATGCAAAATAGATGTGAAATAGTGTGTATGTGATGTGAGTTTGGCAGATCAGTGCGAAATCTAATTGTTGAGTTTTTGGATGTAATGAGCTAAAGGTGTACTCTAGATCATTCATGCATGTCTGCAAGTGGTTGAGTGAGTTGTGGTGGAAATCTTTGATGCATTGAGATTTTCTTCTCTTTGTAACATATCTCTTCTATCTTCTTTGTATCTATGTGGTAGTGAGCCCTCCGTGTTGTTAACCCTTGTTGGGCAGTGAGTCTTGTTTTTGCAGTGAACCATTGTAATCGGTTTTGATATTCTTTACATTGTGAGCTAATCCTCATCGTAGTTTTTCCATTATTAGATTTTCCACGTAAATATGGTGTTACTATGTATGTGTGATGCTTTTTAGTTTCTTCTGTTGCCCTTAATGTTTAATCATTTTAGCAGAGTAAAGGATTCATGATTGATCTAATTTCTGGTGAAAATTTTAAAGGTTAAAATTTGTCACAAATAATTCATTTTCCCTCACAGTTGTCTTGTTCAACATCAACATGCTCACAACCAATCTTGAACATTCTTGGGAGAAGTTCTTGTCCTAGCACATCATGTAAAAGAAATAACCACTTCAATAGAGGGAATTATATCCTTTTGTTTAACTATTCTTGATCCATTTTGTAGAAGAGGTTAGCACACAATGAAGAGAAGCATCAAGCTAGCCTCCTTAAATAATCAAATTGAGTTGTTGAAGGAATTATGGGTGTGTCTTGTGTTAAGCATTTCAAGAATGATACTAATCCACAAAATAGAGCATGCAAAATCTATTATTAAAACATAATGTTTCCAATCTATTTTTCTCTACATTTTCATATATTTTGTGCTTCTTTCATCTACCACAATCTTATTTTTAGTTGTAAGTTGATTTTTTTTTTTTTCATTTTCATTTTCATTTGTAAGTTCAAATATTTTTATTTTTCATTGTCATTTACATGTTCAAGCCAGTTTAATTTTTCATTTTGAATTTTAAGTTTTTAAGTTCACATTATTTTATGTTATAATATTTTGTATTTCATAGATTAATTCTATGGTTAATATAGTAGGATAGTTATAGCTCAAATTCATAACTTAAACCATGAGACCATTTCTAGCTATATCCACTTCATTGAATCTTTACAAGTTTGTATTATGTCTACACTTTATTTCATATGTCTCAAAATTTAACATGTATATGGGTATAGACTAGTTCAATTCATAGCTTAATAGATTAGATATTTCCTAAAAGCCTATTTAATAGATTTCACATGTAAATTTGATTCTTGAACACCACTTCATTTATATGCATTAATATATCATATATATGGATGAACTTAAATATACGAATATCATCATTGGATATAGGGATGAACTTGAATATATAATAGTCATCATCATAATATTTTAATTTTTGTCGAAAGGATGCATTATTCTATTCTTTTTCCTCATTCACACTTATGTGGAGACCTTAAAATTGTTACAAATTCTACCAATGCGTAAACCTAACATCATGATGTTTATGCACATTACTCTTCTATAAGTTTATGTTGAGAGACAAGAGTGTAAGGAAAGAGTTGTGGGATTGCTATGATGCTAAGATAATAGAGTTGGGAACCATATAACTAGGAAAAATACACAATTTTTAAAAAATAATGCTCAAGAACTCACTAGGACTTATGATATAAAAATATCATTATATACATATACATGTACACACCCATGTACAGACACATATATACATGAATGCATATACATCTATATATGTATTTATTTATGCATGTATATATGTACATACATACACATATATGTATATATGCATATATACACACATATATGCATTTTCATATACACATATATGTGTGTAGGGGGGTAAAATTACAAACCTGTGTCACACTTTTATAAAGGAATCAACCAACATACACAAAAATTCTCAACTTCAACCACATAAAAGTGATTTTATGTTTTGAATTTCAAAATTATGTAAACTAATGAAATCTAGAACTCTTAATAAAGTTTATTCCTATAATTTTTCAAATTTTTAGAAAATTGTTTTGATATTATTTTTTATAAATTTAAGAGCAGATTTTAAATTGCTGAAAAATTTTAGGAAAAAATGACATTGAGTTGATGTCAAGAAAAAAATAGAAAACAATTTTATTTTCCCTTGAATTTTTTTCCCAAATATATAACTTCAATGTCTAGTGCAAGGAAAAAAATTAAAAAAATTTGATGTATATTTTCCTTGTAATAATGTGTTAAAGTCAAATGTACTGGAATTTTATAGTTTTCATTTGACGTCAACTACTATCTAATTTTTTCATCATTTAAAAAATAAATTATACTCTTTTTGAGAGGATTTTCTCCTCTATTGCACATATAATTTTTCAAAAAAAATTATATGTTTTAGTATTTATTTTTAAATTTCTAATTAGCCTCATTTTTTATTTTAACAATATACTTATATTATTTAAAATAAAAAACATATCAAAATTAATCAAAATATCAAATATATATATATATGGATTCTTGACTCCAAGCTTTGCAAAAGGGTACTTTTAGTTTTTTGAAAAAAATCGTTTTGACTAAAGAAATATCATGTTCAAGTGGAAAGTTTCAAAAATTTATGTAAAAAGATGAGGTGGTTGCCAACAACGATGCCACATAGACAATTTCGGTTGAAAGGGTTTTGATTGAAACCCTTTTGATCGAAACCATTTCAGTCAAAAACATTCATGCAAATTGAGACAATTTTTAAATCGATAAAGGGAAAAAATTTATTTTGTTGTTTCCGGTGAAAGGATTTCACCTGAAACTTTATCTACCACATAGTTTCGAGTGAAATGGTTTTGCTCGGAATTATTTAGAGCAAAACTATTCCACTGAGAACTATTTAGTTGGACAAAAGTGTGACACAAGTTTGTGCTTTTGCCCATATACATATACACACACATATACATATATATGTATGTATATATGAATATATATATGTGCATGTATATACATAAACACACACACACACATATATGTATATATTTATATATCTAGATATATACATACATATGCATGCATATATGTATGTATGCAAGTATATACATCATACACATACACATACAAACATCTATATGGATGCATGTATATTTATGTACATGCATGTATGTATGTATTTATGTATACATACATATATATTTACATGTACATATGTATGTGTATGTATGATGTTTTATATAGAACCTTATCGATTATTTATGTATGTGTATATTTTATATACAAGCTCATTCCCTCTATACATAAATAGTACTTTTATACACAATAAATTATATATGTAGTGATATTTTTATACAAAAGCTCATCCATTATCATTATATATAAAACATTATCATTATATATAATGTTTTATATATAAGCTCATCCCTATGCATAATATTTTAATGCCTATAAATGTAATAGCATTTAAGAAATAAATTTTCTTGTATAATCAATTTATAAATATAAAGAAATAAGATTAATTGCATGCAATCAATTGATATATAGAGATGAGATTAGTTTTAAAATAAAATACATGTTCAAAGTGGAGGATCATGCTTAAACTATTACAAGCTAGAAAAAAAATTAAAATTGGGTACAATAAATAGCTATTGGTTACCATTCCAAAATATAAACTCTTTTGAAAATAGAGTTAGTTAAACTACAATATTTGACGATTAAAAAATGATTGACACATTGAACATACATAAAGAATTGACTATAGGTGTTATAAATTTTATGTATTTTATAAGACCAAACTTTAATCTTCTAGCATTAGAGTTAAATGCACTTGGTACTCAATCAAATGTAGTTGCACTAAATGAACTCACATTATGTTTGCAAAATATTTTCTAAAGATTTAGGGAAGAGAGTTTGATGTTTGTGCACCTAAAATTTCAAGGTGGCCATAGATAAATTAGTGCCATTTGGATACTCTCACATATCTACAATAGCCACCTATTCATTATTAACACTTTGTAAAAAAATGATTTTTTATGCAATAGTTCTATGGTTAGAACCAAAAGTTAATTAATAACTAGATAAACAAGATTAGTTTTAAGATATATGTTTTACAAGAAATACATTATAGAAATTTAGTATAAAATGTTTTAAGTTATAATATCTACAATAATTTAACATTAATAAAAAATGTGATTCAAATGCATGTTTGTATTCTAATAAGAATTTATTACAATGACCAAGTTGACTTAGATTTAATTATTTTTAATCATCCTAGATGAATACAAATACTGGAAACGATAATTAGACATAGTTCAATGAGATTAAGGATGGTATTCACTCCACTTGAAAGAGGTGTAAGATTGCAAGCTAATGATGATGTTGAAGATGTTAATTAGTGATGTAATTCAGGTGAATGTAAGTGCTATGTCAAAGAAGATTTCCACTATAGTGAGAATGAGAAACAAATAACATGAAAGATGTCATTACAAATGTTGAGGACAATGAAATTTCAACTCGAGGTATAAAAATAGGGACTTCCAACTAGAAAATTGAGTATTTTGTTGGTTGGTTTAACTACTACTAAAAGTAAAAGTCCTCCAACCATTTTGAATGCATATGAAGAACTCTAGATAGTTGAATAGTGCAAGAAAATGGCTAAAAATGGGAATGGGATTGAAGTAATAAATATAAAGGTAAAAATTCAACAATTTTTCAAAGGAAAAACCCGATCAAGGTTGAACTCTTAGGTAAATTTTGTCTAGTAGGGTTTAAAGAGTGACATCTCAATCTTACTTTGAGGATAATTGGAGGACTTGAAAGAAATAGAGAACTAAATTTTATGCTTATAATTATGATCATATTTTATGACACATTTTAAAAAGTTGTGGTGCCAACTCTTATAGTCCTCGTAAAATTTTGAAGTGTGATGAGACTAGTATTCAATCTGGTCAAAGTGGAGCCATATGAATGCTTTCCAAAAGAGGTAGCATATGTTTTTCATTTATTATACCAAAAACTAGAGAATGGGTCACCATTCTATGCTGTGGTAGTAAAATTGGCCAAAAAATTATAGGTTTCTATTTGTTAAAGGAAAATAAATAACTTAAAAATTATATTATTATATGTGAACTAGGTGCATGCATGGTTATGCATGCCCATATATTTTAGATGAAAAGGATTTATTTATAAATTTTTTGAATGATTTTGTGAGATTATTTCCAAGTGGCATTTCACCAACTAATAAAATGCTTTCTAATTTTTAAGGCCATGGTATCCATGTTTCTTTGGCAACAACTTAGGAAGCAAGGTCACTTCGTATCGAAAAACTTGCCCATTGCTAGCCCACACATATCAAAAATTACCACTTGATGTAAGTATATTTTCTTCATTTAAGTCATATTCAATTGTGAAATAGTAGCTTGAATTGATTGTTTTGAATGGAAAATTTTGTTTCCCTCTTCTTAGTGGCTTAGTGTTGTTGTTACTTAGCAAATGGTTTGTTGTAGCCTAGTTGCTTTGTTGCCTAACTATTTCAGGTGGTTATTGTTAGACCCTTAGTTCAAGGTCCTTGTTAAAACCTATTTGTAGAGGGTTTTAGGTCCCCTTCAAAACCTATTTTCTGTGGCATGGGTAGTCTTGTAATTTTTTTGGGTGGCTACTATTGTTGGTTGTTGATTGTCTTTGTTTTATTTGTTTGCAACTTTTTGTTGACGGGGTTTCAGGTCCTTTCAAAACCTGCTTGTAAAGGGTTTTGAGTCCCTTCAAAACCTATTTTTTTCCCCTAATAAAAAACTAAATATCCTTATATAGACATTAAGATGGTAAAAGTGGCACAACTTGGTAGCATCACATCGAAAAAATTATTAACTATTGAAAACATAAAATCAAGATTGAAGAGGAGAAGAACATGGCCCCTAAATTAAGATTCACTTTGAGGGGAAATGCATCCTATTGAGACTTTTCAATTTACTACATCTAAGGAGGTTTGTGCTAAAAATAATATTCTTAGTTTATTAGGTTTGGGTGTGCCAAAAATAGAGATGAACAACAACCAAGAATAAAATTCTCAAAGGGAAGAAAGTGTGTTTGAAAAACTTAACAAAGTGAGTGAGGAAATCCATGGTGCAACATTTTTTTTTTTGACAATTAGAGAAGTGTTCACCTTGAAGTAGGTCAAAAAATATGCAAGGAGAGGGACTCAGTGTTCCTAGTGAGCCAACCCAACCCTCATAGTTGGTGGAGGGGGATATGAAACTTGGAATTCCTATGAATTTTGATGAATAATAAATTATTTCTTTTCCATCTCCATGAAATCAATGAATGAATCTTAGCTAGTATACCTTTATATTAACTATGTAGATTGTGAGGAGGTTGAGAATGTTATAGAACTAGGAAGCACTAATGATTTCAAGCTAAATATTAGTGAAGGGAAAGATGAAATTCAAGCATAATTTTACCAACTATTAGGAGGCTAGAGTACTTTCATAATTAGTTATTTCCTTAAATTTCCTGTTCATACAGTGAAGGAAACTTCAAATAGTTAGGTTGATAATGGAGTTTGACTTAGTTGACAATATCAACTTATTTATTGTAGATTATTACATGAATATATCAATTGAGAGGAGTGGAAGTAGTTGGAACAAAGAAAGAAAGAATAAATTTGTGTGAGAGAAAGAATTATCACTAGAGAAATAAAGTAGCAATTAAAATAGGAAAAGAGTATTGCAATGACAAGCCAATGAGAAACAAAAAAACAAAGGAGAAGGAATAGGAAATAGAGCAAGGTAGGATACAATGAGAACAATGTTAAAAAAAGGAGATTGGAAGGGAAAGGAGGAAATTGGAGAGACAAATATATTTAGAAATCCATTAAATCCTTTTCTTGAACAACATGCTTTACTTAGGGAGATTACATGTATTCATATTTTTACGCAATGAATTTTGTAAGTGTTACCTAGGGTCATTCTAGCAACAAGATAATTTTTTCTACAACAACCAAGGACAAACATATGGGCAGAAAACCTATGACAAGCACCAACACAACACCAAATCCATGACATCATAATGATTATCATTTCTCCCATGGTTTCAATGAAAATTAGCTTCATTTAAGATTCAAATTATAGTTCTTTAAGTTCAATAGGGATTTTGATGTTAAGAAAGTGGACAATTACATTATTGGAAGCTATGTGTGCCATTTTGTGTAGTATAAAGGAAGATATCTTGGTATTTATTTGTCATTTTATATAGAAAAAAGGAAGATAAGAAATAGTTTGTCTTGACAATATTTTGTCATTTTGTTCAATCAATCAAAAAAATATGTAACCAACATACTATGTATTTATGTTTTTTTGATATTATTTGCATCAAACTTTGAAAAAAAGTTATGTTCTAGTTAAAATTGTAATATTCTTCACCATGTTTAATTGTAAAAAAAATATTACAAAACTATCAAGCTTCTAAATAGATTAAAAGACACAAGAAAAATAAGTTTCAAACTTTAAGAATACAAGAAACTAGAAATCTTGCTCTTAAATAAAAAAAGATAATATAAATATTAAACTTATAGAATAGTGAATTCTTTATGTAATAAAATAGTTTCTAAAATAGATGAATTTCACCACTTGATAACACTTGAATACATAACACAATATTATTGATAACAATATATAATAAATGAATAAGAAAAAATAACTAAAAAAAACAAATGAATTAAATTGTTTAATGAAGTACAAAACAACCTTATCTTTCATACATTGTCATAACTTCTACATGTTGAATAACCATGCCTACAATAAATATTGACAACTACCCCATAAAATATTTAGAAACATACAACACAAAGTAAATGACAATTAAATGTAACTAAAATATTTAGAGGTATACTATTTAAATAGAATAATATTGAACTTCCATTTATATTGACCATGTTAAAAAAAAAAATTGGTAGAATTTTTCCATTCCCATATACCATAATTAACTATGATAAATATCTAGAAGAAAATAGAAAGGAAGTATGTTATGATTTGTTTTATGCAAAGAAGAACATGGGTTCTTTTCCAAAAAAAAATCCCAAATTACTTTGTAGGAGACCTTTTAGCTTAACACTTTTAAAACCTCTTCTAGTTTTTTTAATGTGGCTAAGGGGCTACTTATGTGGTTATAATATTTTTGTATATGCTTGTTCCTTAGGCACCAATTTTCACCTCATTAGGTCTCATAAAATTTTCAAAAAAAAAAAATTACACCCGAATCACCTATCTATCAGATTGTATTTATTATATCAAAAGAGTAACAAAAAAATTATATTCCCATCATACACTTCGATCTATATTTCATTCCACTATATTGATATTTATTGTAGAAGGAGACTATCCATCAGTTGTGCCTTGCACCACTTCCACGCTCCCCATCTCTTCTTTGTGTAACATCTCCTTGAGAAAATCCATACCCACCTTCGCTTTTCCTCTCTTCTCAATTTCATCCATGGACATTCCCCATATAAGGAATGAGAGTAGGAGGCTATTATATCTATGATGTATCCTCAACCAACAACATCCTTGAGTCTTTAAGTCACCCCCTTGTACTGGCATATCTATATATTGCTTCATGTCAACCCTCCATTTTTTCCACACACACCTCCATTAACCTCTTAGTCATCACGATGTCTTATAACTCTAATAATCACACCAGGAAAAGCGAAGCTATGCCTGATTTTTTTTATATTTATAGTCCAAATTCAAAAATTCATCACCTGACACCATCTTTAGGTCCCACAACATCATTGTCGACTAGCATTTGAAGACATTCCTTAAACACCCATCTAAGATTTGTACTCTAAAAGCTATTTGTCTCTCGCTCACCTTTAGCTCAAATGTTACCTCCATTATTTGTTTGTGTGTCATCTGACCACCTCACAATCCAATTAATAGGTCTCTTCTTAAATTCCAATGCTTCTCTACCACCGCCTTCTCCATTTTCCTATGTGTTTGGTCCTTCCCTCAAATTAATCCATGTTTGCATTAATTTTTATTAATGTCTCTATCACATCTTTGTGCCAAACAATATCCCAAGATATTCCATCATCCACCTCTACCCTTTCAAGCACCCAATTTTCCAACCTATCAAACATTGTGTTACCCTCCCTATAGATATACAAAATTTGAAATTATTCGCATTCTTCCAATAGTTGCTAAATTGGACTTAAGAATTTATTTATTTTCTAATTTGGTATTCTTCTCCATCTGATGCTACTTATTATAATTTGAGAGTCTCCTTCTAGGTGTATCCGTTTGTAACCTAAATTTATGCGTGTTCTTAAGACAAGCCATGCTACTTGAAGTTTCACCTCATTATTGGTCCCATCTAATAATTTATTGGAATCTACTACTAGGATATTCCATTGTTAATGTCTCACCACATAGCCTACCCTTGAGGGTTCTAGATTTCCTCGAGCAACACCGTCAAAATTTACTTTGAATCATCCTTCCTACAAAGGGGACTATCTCTTCTCTTTTCTAAGATCCCAGGATGGATTAACCTGAACAACCCCATAAACATGTATAAATCCTCTTCTAGTCATGAAACACTATAAAATATATTATTACTAAAATACTTTAGTTACAAGATTGAAACCCTAATGAAGGATAAATAGTAATGAAATTGAAAATAGATGAGTTTGACCTTTAGAAACCTACAATTGAACATAACAAAAACCTACACATAAAAATTACTTATAACCTTTCCACTATAACTACACATCAATAGACCATGCGTATTGAATAATTGAGGAGAGGGATTCAAATCCAATAGAAATTTTTACCATTTTTATTGAGGATTCTATATATACCTCAAAAATTCTAACTATGGTGTTTAATTGAAGTAGGTCTATTAAAGTATTGGTCCCCAGTGAATAAAATGCCTAAGAATGGGAAAGAATAGCTAACTATGGTAGAGATGGCAACCACAAGTTTGTACTTGGTTGTGTTTACTTCCATGTCCTCAAAGGAAGTTATTAAGACATTTTATATTAATGGATATATATTGTTGAGAATGAATATGAGTAATGTGACTCTTAAAATTTATGTATAAAAATTATAACACAAACATGGTAGAATGCAAATAATTTCTAAAAGAAAAATGAGTGAAAACCTAGGTTTCTAGACATCAACATTCACCCCTCTATGGTAATCCATTGCCAAGGTATCTATTATATTTTTTCCCTTATCAAAGCTATTACAAACTCCTAAATTGTAGAAAATACAACCCATATTCCTATTAATGGGTATTTGAAGTAGTAAAATTCCCAAAAACAAATTAAAATTTTATTAAACTTGCAACACTTTTTAATGTGAAAAAAGCTTACCAATAGGATTAACATTGCCCTAATATGTTGCAATACACACATTGCCATTGTAAGGAGTTTTTGAATAGATTTGCAAGACTAAATAATATCCAATGTATAAATTTTGGATTCGATGAGGACGAGTTTTAGGTAGAGAGTACACAATTGCAATCAAAATGTGACCAAATTTTTGAACCCTATACATTTTATAAAACCATAGTCTTGTCATAGTAAAGTTTCCATGCCACCAAATGCAAAAGTTGTAAAATTAATACCATCCCATGTTTGAGTAATACATGACAATGTTTTATTATAATAGCTAGATGTAATGTAGTTAGGTTCATTAGTTCATTAATTGACATGAGTAACTACAATTTTAATGGATTTTGGTTAACTTTTGATATATGTTAATATTACGGTGAATATTGATCACTTTTGAAAAATGATACAAAAATTAGTGATGTAGCAAATTAATTTCAAAAGATAAAATTGTTAAAATGTTAACATATCCAACTACATGATTACATATATTTTTTTCTTGTGTGATACCTATACAACTCTCCACACTTGTAAAATTAGGGTGCACCACTATTGGGTCATCTCCTCTAGCCATCCCCATATTTGGAACAAGAAAAGTGAAGATGATATTCATGAAATATGATTGATTGATGACACTCACATCAAAGGTAAATACATCTACATAAAAAGAAACTAGAAGGTGAAATCTTGTCAAATCACAATAACAAGAAATGGAAGAAAATCTTTCAATTTATCTTGTCTATATACAAGATAATAAATCCTTATGCCTCTTGTGAGAAAATTCAAAGGACCGCCTTAAACATGTCACATAAAGGTTAAATTAGTACCAAATAAAGATAAGTAAGATTAATTATAAAAGAGATTAATATTTTTATCCAAAAGGTTAAAATTAGTACAAAATAAAAAATATTATAAGCTTAATGCTTAAAGAATTTAAAAAAATATAAAAAATGCATATATCTTTTTACTCAAAAGATATATAAGTGTTGTGCATTTTTTCTCTTTAAATAAAATTTTAAAGAAGTTTTATTTTTATTTTTGGTGAGTCTTCTTTAGAGTGTTTTCTTAATAAGATTATTAACCTTTTTATTTTTATTTATCTAGTGATTTGTACTTAATATTGGTGTGATATATAATTTGACTACTTGTTTGTTCTTTTGATTATCTTTCTATAATAAACCATACATACCTACTAACCATTTCTTTCTCTAATCTTCTATTATTTAATTTTTAAATTAATATATAATGATTATAGAATTTAAACATCAAAAATACTTAATGAACTGTAAATCACTTAATCTTGGACAAATAAGGTTAGAACACAACTACATATGTATTAACCTAAACTAAGAAATATAGATTAAAAATTTCCAAAATAAATTCTCTAACTTGTGAATTCTAATGAGACAAATACTCTTGTGTTGCTTATCCAAATACTTGGGAGTAATTTTTTTGTAAAAAATTAATGATCTAACTATAAAAATTCTACAAAATTTGACAAAAAAAACTAACTTAAAGTTGGATATTGCATTTTATTGTTGCAAGTATCACAAAAATACACTATATGAAGGATATAGAATGCAATAATCATGTGTTATGAAGAAACCCTCGAGCACACATATTCCAAACACTAAAAAATGTACCATCAAAGTATCCTAATTGTTTTACTAGTTGGAGGGTATAAATGTTTAGTCTTGTTCCACCATCAATCATGACTCTTTTGATTCTATGTTTATGGATGAAGACTTCTAGGTATAAGGCATCATTATGAGATGGATGAATGGAAGGAAGGTCTTTTTCAATGAACACCAAATGATGGGGAGCTGAAATGTTTCCTATCATGGATTGAAATTGCACAATATCTATGTTATTGGGTACACAAGACTCTTGAAGGGAATTTCTAAGATTTAATTATGTGTGAGAGATATTTTTAGGATCTCTAAGATAGATATTTGTGTTGCAATTTTCTTTAGATTATATAAGAGGTTATAATAATATTTAGGAGATGGTGTGGATTGGTCCCCTAGAAAGGTTATCTTACTCATATGTTTTAGTTACTGCACTTTCAAGATTTTTACCTAGGGTAGTTATGGTAGAGACATGAGGAATGACTTCCCCTAGGTGAGCTATTGTATATTCATATAAAATAGAAGAATAATTGGTTGCTTTAATATTGCTATCTTTATTTGAGGGTTCCCCCTTTCCATGTTTTGGGATAGGATCCTAGAATATCATGAGATCATTATTGGATGAAGGTGGATTTTCTATACCAATGTCACCTTGATTTGTAAGGTATTGAGTACTATTTTTCAATTATAAGAAATTAGAATTTGTATGTCCCTTGATTCTATGGTACTCACCATATTCATTCTCTTTGTACCATGGAGGTTTAACTTGAGGTTCAAATTTTTTTATTTCTAGTAATGTGAGAAGTTTATATTGGATCAATTTTTTCAAGGTTGATTCAATAAGTTCCCTTAAAGGGGTGTATTTTATTATAGGAGCATTATTTTGTCTAGGTGGTCTTCTAGGAATATTAACAAATTGATTATTTTATTGATTGTTTATTGCTAGTTGTAGGGTAGGTTGTGGTTGAATATTTTGAATTTATTTTACATCTACCACACTATCATTGACAATGTCCTTGTTTTTAATCCAAATCCTAGGTTTATCATTGGATGTTGAGGGGTTATCCTTTTTTCCTTAAAAAATTTCATAAGACCCTTAGTAATGAGATATATTTCAACATTTATAGCCCTTTCAATGACCTCTCCAAATTTATTACCACCTTGAATTTGCAAGTGAAAGGCCATCTCAAGGATTAAGTTTTGAGTGAAAATATGAACAAGTTATTTTTAGGATAGTATAAGGAAGTTTACTTGCCAAGCTTCTCCGTATTTATAGAAAGGAAGAAAATGTTTTCCCATTTATTTGTTTGGTGTTGTAAAGGCCAATCATGTAAGTTTCATGTTCAATGTTATATAAAAAGTGTTCAATGAATCTTTCTAGGCCAATTCACGAAAGGAAGATCCCATGAGGAAAATGTGAAAATGAATAAATAGATTGACCTCTTAGGATTATCATAAAGAGATGCATTAGATATGTATCATTATGAGAAACCTAAAGATAATATATGAAAAATTCTCTTATATGTTCAAGCTTGGATCACATATCACATTTTCCTTTGTAATTTTCAAACTTAGGCATTTCAAAGTTTTGAGGAAATGGTATCATGTTTAAAGAATTTTTAAAAAGATAGGGGAATGTCTCCTCTATGTGTATGTCCTCTTAGTGTTTTTGTTTCCCATTTCCAAATTTGTTTTCTTTTGTTGAAACTCTTGAATTTTTTGTTCCAAGTCGTTTGTAGGTGTCAATGGAGATAGACTTGTGGGAATGCATGTGTGATTGGTTGATTGGTTTTGTGACATGTATTTGTTGCAATGTACAAGACAACTGAGATGGGGGTGAATCAATTGTAACCTAAAACTTCAAATCCCTTATTAACATTCAAATCCACATTCATTCATTAAAGCCTTAAGTCTATTATGATGAATTAGCATGAAAAGCAAATAATAGAAACTGAAACAACTTAACACCATACACAAGAGAACACCAGATTCACATGGAAAACCCAAGAAGGGAAAACCATGGTGAGGATTAGCTCACAATATAAGTAATATCAACATTGAATACATTAGGGCTCACTATCATAGGGCTCATTGCCTAAACAAGAAAGGCTCACTTTCAGATCAAAAAGAAAAAAGAAGAAAGAATGTTACAATGAGAAAAGTATCTCATAGCAATAGGAGAATCTCAACATCATCCATAGCTCCCAAAAAAATCAAGACACCTTTTGCTCACTATATTCAGTAATCTCACATTATAGCCTACATTGCATTTCACATCTCTTCACTATACTGCACTAAATTTCACATCACAACACTTATCGCAATACCACACCCCATATTGCATTAAATAAAATTATATTTATACCATCCATGACTTGTAAAACATCTTCAAGTCGGCCACACATGCCTCATACTTACAAATTCAATAATAGGTCGCCACCAAACATTCCCGTGGTAAATAGTGTAGACACGTGAAATTGACATCATGCATTTGATCGGGGCATATTCATCCATTCATCAAATAAATCAAGTTTTTTTGATCAATCTCCTAAAGTCATCAATTTAAATTAAATAAATCAACTCTATTTAATTTGATCCTAACATCACCCTCCTTGATTAAATAAATCAAACCTTTATTTAATTAAATCTGAAATCATCATTCATCTCCCTTTGATTTAGCTTAAATCCCTAAATCTAAGTCAAATGGGTCAAAAGCATCTAACATCATCTTAGCTAATCTAATCCATGATTAAATGTTAATCCTAATCACTTGTATTCTCTAGATTTTGCCACTTGCACATGAAAATGCATTTAATTGATTTATCAAAATCTTTATTTACTTTCAACTTGGCATAAAAAGGGGAATATTCTCCAAGTTTGAATCTCCCCCCAATTTGACATGTACATCCAACAAAGAATTTAAGAGGTCTTACATGTCTCTTACATGTCTTTTGCAAAGGTAAAACTTAGCATTTAACTCTCAAATTCAAATTTGAATCTCCCCCTCTTTGGCACATTGACCAAAATGTGCTCATTCCTCAAGCCTATCACAAGTTGACAAGTGGCTCCTTCCTATTGGTTGGTTTTTGGTCCCACATCCTCCATGTTTGACATTATTTTATCCTTCTTGGCCATAAATAGAGATCATCTCCATTGATTTAATCCTTCAGAATCTCATGCACAAATGCATCATTGTCATTTGAATCCATATCATATCTTCTTAGCATTCCATATCATATTCAGAGCAATTTCATCATTTAGCTTATCCAAAGGGGTTGGGAAAGGGCTATTTTCCACAATAGCACCAATCCCCCTATGAAGTGATGGTTTAATCCATTTTAGATAGGTTTACATGCTTATGATTTCTTTGTAATGATTTTTATCATGTTTCCTTGTCTTAATGTGATTAAGAACTTCATAGGGAGTTTGATTATTATTTTTGGCTAACTTGACTAATAATCTATTGTGTTGATTTAGATAGCCAGGCAAAAATATTGCTCACAGATAGGAATGAAATCAAACCATGATACAACATAGCTCAGACCCAAATTAACTCTTATAGACCACGCTACACCTTCATCAATACTTAAACGCCTTTGCATGTAGTATAAACACTAAGATCAGCCATTACCCGTGTAAAAACCATTAATTAATTAAGTACATGCACCTCTTTTTATCAAGATGACATGTGGACCACATGACATGCTTCTAGACTTGGATCAATCCATGAACCACCTGTGATACAACAAATTCTTCGTACCAACTTGCACCAGTAAAACACATTCATCATGAAAATCCAGTTTACCTTCCATGCTCACTAGCGTATGAAACTCGCTCTGTACAACACCAAATCATGAACACTCTTGAATTATGAAAGACATTAAAAATATGAACAACTTCCCAGATGCGCAAGACCAAACATCAAATCATGAAGAAATGTGGAGAAAATACATTTCTCCCAAACACCATTGCAAACAACATTGCAAACCTAGTTCACACACTGGTGAACATATCTCTCTCTGCACATCGATCCAAAAGCCCAAATTATGGATATATAATTGATGAATACCTCTAATCAACATATCTAAACCACATAGGCATATCTTCAACCTAGAATAAATTTGGAGCAAAACTAGAACACAAAATTTTCACCTAGAATACCACTACAACACACTATTTCCTTTTTTTTTTTATCAAATTTTCTCAAAATCACTTGGAAACCAAGTGCCAGAGACATACCCTCATCATTTCATCACTTCCATAAGTATAGAAATAATATTGTCAAAGCAACAATAGAGGTTGAAACCAATATCTTTACTAATGACAACATAATGCAACTAATCAAAGCATCAATTACACTCTTGAAAATATCTCACTCAACTACAGACATCAATGACAACACAGACTTGTTGACATCAATGACAACACCAACTACTCATACTTGTAATAATCTCTGACCTTTATCATTTATGGTAACACATGATGTAAGAAACCATCAAACACAATATAATTATACCATACCGATTTCCTTTTCTCTTTCCTCCCCCTGAATAACTTGTCTTTTATGCATTGTTCTCTCTCCCTTATTACTTATCCTTTTTCACATGTTTCTCTCTCCCTCTTTGACATCAATGGAAAAGGGCATAATGTTTGTACTATTTTATTATTTTTCTTTGGCATCAATCATCCTACTTACAACTGCTCTACAACACCTTTCCTTTACTGCTCTGAATACCCCCCTTAGGAGCACACACCAACCTACACCACATCAACTACCACTACCTACTCCCCCTAAGAGGTAGCCACTAACATTAGTACAAAATAAAGAATGAACCTTGAGTTCCACTGGACTGATGCATCTCATGCATCTAGTTCAAAGAAGGAGGGGCACTAACCCCCAACTTCTCCTAGAGATACTCAAAAGTATCCTTAGGAAGATCCTTAGTGAATATATCAGCAATCTAATCCTTTGTAGGTGCATATTCAAGATTCACTTCATTCTCCACAACCTTCTTTCTTAGAAAGTGATATCTATTTGAAATATGTTTTGTCCTTGAATACATCATTGGATTCTTTGAGATGTTTATTGCACTTGTATTGTCACAAAAGATAGAAATAGGCTCATCATACACTACTCTGATATCCTTCAATGTTTTCCTCATCCACAACACCTGTGTGCAACAAGATGTTGTAATTTACTCAACCTCTATAGTAGATATAGAAACTAAATCTTGTTTCTTACTTAGCCATGATATCAATCTACATCTAAGAAAGAATGCACCACCACTTGTACTTTTCCTATCATCCACACAACCAACCCAATATGCATCTATATAAGCACTCAATGTGAAATTAGTATCCTTTGGATACCACAATCCATGATCCAAAGTTCCCTTTAGGTATTCGAATATCCTTTTCACTACTACAACATGTGACTCTCTAGGATCTTCTTGAAATCTATCTATAAGAAAAATTACATGCATGATATATGGTCTAGTAGTAGTTAGATATAAAAATCCACCAATCATTGATCTATACTTGCTCTGATCAGCCTTAGGGGATTCATCATTCTTTCTTAGCTTGCAGCTAGTGACCATAGGAGTACATACCAGTTTGGAGTCTTCCATTCCAAACTTATTCAACATCTCTTTGACATACTTTGATTGTGAAATGAATATACCTTTGTTTGTTTGGTTGATTTGTAGCCCAAGGAATAAATTCATCTCCCCAACACATAGACATCTCAAACTCTTTTTTCATATCTTCTACAAACTTCTTGCACATAGCTTCATTTCCTCCAAAAATCATGTCATCAACATGTACAACTATAATCAAGATTTGATCTTTTTCAACTTTAAAGTAAAGATTACTATCTGCAGTATCAAATACTTATCCAACCTTACATACCAAGCTCTAGGAGCTCTCTTCAATCTATACAATGCCTTCTTCAATTTACAAGACATATTAGGTTTATCTAATAACTAAAATCCTTTTGCTTGTTCCATGTATACTTCTTCTTCCAAATCTCCATTCAAGAAAGAAAAATTCACATCCATCTAATAAACTTTGAAATCCTCATGTGTTGCAAAAGCTAGAAACATCTTGATAGCTTCCATTCTAGCCACCAAAGAAAATGTCTCCTCAAAATCTATTCCTTCAACTTGTGAGCAACCCTTACACACAAGCCTTGCTTTGTTCCTTACCACATCTCCATTCTCATTCAATTTTTTTTGAACACCCACTTAGATCCAATTAAGTTTTTGTTTGTAGGTCTTGGGATAAGTTCTCAATTTTGATTCTTCTCAATTTGCAGTAGTTCTTCCATAACTTTCATCCAATGTTCATCTTTGTATGCCTCAATCACTGTCTTAGGTTCAAATTTAGAAAGTAAACACAGACTCACCTCTTCTTCAGTAGTTTTCCTTCTTGTTAGTACACCTTTTGTTTTGTCTCCAATGATCTGTTCTTCAAAATGATTTCTTTGCACATACTTGGGGGTTCTAGGAGTCTTTTTCAAAGCTTCTTCCTCTTCTTCAAATTGTACTTCCTTTTCATTAGCTTTTTCTTTTTCTCTGCAATCAAGTTCATCTAATTCATATCCATCTATAACTACAGAGTTCCAAAAATATTCATCAACCTTGACACTTACACTTTCATCAATCTTTCTCAATATTTTATTGTAGCACCGGTAGGATTTGATTTTAGTAGAATATCTAAGGAATATTCCTTCATTAGACATTGCATCAAACTTTCCCAAATTTTATTCATCTCTTATGATATAACATTTGCTTCCAAACACTCTGAAGTATTTAATAGTAGGTATCCTTCCATACTGCAACTCATAGAGAGTCTTTGTGCTATTTTCTTTTGCTTGAACTCTGTTAAGTATGTAAAAATTATTAATTGCTTCTCTCCAGTAGAATTACAGTAGGTTTTCTTCTTTCATCATAGTCCTTGCAACTTCTTGAAAGTTATGTTTTTCCTTTCAACCACTCTATTTTGTTGAGGAGTCCTAAGGGCAGACACGTGCCTCTTTATGCCATGATTTTCACAAAAATGTTAAATTCATTGGAGGTGAAATATCCACATCTATTAGACCTCAAAATTTTTATCTTCATATCCATTTCATTTTCAACCATAAATTTAAATGCTTTGAATCTATCTAGGGCTTCGTATTTTTCTCTAAGAAAAGTAACCCATGTCATCCTTGAATAATCAACAATAAAAAACATGAAATACATGTCACCTTGAAGAATTCTTATTCTTGTGGGACCAAATAGGTTTGTATGCACCAATTCCAGTAATCTGATAGAAGATTTTTCTTTTCCTTTGAAACTTCTTGTTTACTTTCCAATCTGACACTCCTTGCAAACAACATTGATAGGCTTTGTAATCTTTGGCAGATATCTCATTGCTAGAACTAAACTGATTCTTACCAAGTTATCAAAATTAATGTGACACATCCTCCTATTCCATAACCAATTTCCATTGATCTGAGTTATAAAAAAATGACCATCAACACCCTTGAGCTGATAAACATTTCCATTTGTCCTAGAAAAAATCATAGTTTCAGACCCATTTCTGATCTCACATCCATCATCCTAAAAAATAAGATTGTACTCTTTTCTACAAATTTTTCCAACACTCAAGAGGTTATGCCTTAAACCTTTAACATAGTGAACATCTTTAATATTATGATTTCCATCAAAACTAATTGAACCTATTCCACATATCTTAGCACCTAAATCATCTCCAAATCTAACAACTCCCCCATCATACTTTTCAAGTTTAACAAACTTACTCTTGTATCTGGTCATATTATTATTAGAGAAACCATTGTCAATGATACAATAGTTCTCATCCTATCTAGCATGAAAAGGAGATACCAAAGTACCATCAGTTTTATCCTTTCTCTTTCAAGGGAATTCCTTCACACATCTTTTAGAGTTAGCAAAAACAAATTCACCTTTTAAAGCCATGAACAAGAATTCATCATCATCATCATCATCATCATCTCCATAATTAGATTCACCATCAGAAATACTTACATCTTCTCTAACATAATATCTTTTCTTAATCATCTTACCTTTGTTCTCCTTATTTTTTTCATTCACAACACTGTTTGGACATCTTGAAGCATACTGACCTATCTTTCGACAGCTGAAACATTTGAAAGGTAATTTACCTCTGTACTTTCTAATACCTCTTCTCATCCTTCTCACAAAGTTAGTCTCCACATCATCAATATCTTCCTGATCTAGTTTTTAGTCTTCTTTGTTTTTGCAGCCTTAAAAGCAATCTCACCTTTTGCACCATTGTTAGTACCAAACTCTCTCATCTCAAATTTAGTTAAAGAGCCATACAATTGATCTCTAGAATAATGATCTAGATTTTGAGATTCCTTAATAGCAACAACTTTATAACCATAATATTTGGTAAGGGTTCTAAGAATTTTCTTTACCACTTTTGGTTCTTCAAATTTTCCTCCAAGATATCTGATGGAGCTCACCACTTCATCTACCCTCTACATATAGCTTGCAATGTTTTCATCTTCATACATCCACAAGTTCTCAAATGTGGTTTTCAAGTTTTGCATCTTAGCTTGTTTGACCATATCATCTCCTTCATAAATACTTTTCAACTTATCCCAAATTTATTTAGAAATTTTCAGATCCATAATTTTCACTAATTCAAAATTTGTAAGACTACTCAAGAGAGCATACTTAGCTTTACTATTCATTTCATCAGCCTTAAGTTTAGCTTCAGTGCTCAGACCATTTATAGGCATAATGTATATAGTCTAAACTGATTTCCAGAAATCATATCCCAGATGCTCAAGAAATCCTTCCATCCTTGTCTTCTAGAATGCGCAATCGGTTCCATCACACATAGGGATCTCCTTATTGTACGCCATCCTAGATCTACCTTAAGCAGTCAAGCTTTTCTCCAAGGAACCTTGCTCTGATAACAATTGTTGAAATGCATAAGAAAACTGAGAGGGGGATGAATTAGTTGTAAACTAAAACTTCAAATCCCTTATTAACATTTAGATCCACATTCACTCATTAAACCCTTGTCTGTTATGATGAATTAGCATGAAAATCAAATAACATAAACTAAAAAAACTTAACACCACACACAAGAGAAGACTAGATTTACATGGAAAACCCAATAAGGGAAAAACCATGATGAGGATTAGCTCACAATATAAGTAATATCAACACTGAATACATTAGGGCTCACTGCCAGAGATCTCACTACCTAAAGAAGAAAGGCTCACTACTAGATTAGAAAGAAGAAAGAATGTTACAATGAGAAAATTATCTCATAGAAACAAGATAATCCACCACAACACCTCAAAATCATCCATAGCTCTCAAAAAGATCAAGACACCTTTTGATCACTGCATCTAGTAATCTCACATTATATCTTGCACTGCATTTCACATCTTTACACTATACTTCTTTGAATTTCACATCACCACACCCATCTCACATCAAATCAACTTGCATTTATACCATCCACGGCTTGAAAACATTTTCAAGCTAGCCGCACACACCTCATACTTACAAATTCAAAAATAGGTCACCACTAAACATTCTCTTGGTGGATAGAAATGAATTCAAACCACAATACAACATAGATTGGTCTCAAATTAACTCTCACATTCCAAACTAAACCTTCATCAATACTTAATTCCTTCGCATGTACCGTAAGCACCGAGGTCGACTGCTACCCATGTAAACACCATTAATCAATTAAGTACATGCTTCTCTTTTAATGAAAATGACATGCGAGCCACATAACATGCTTCTAGATGATCTGGATCAATCCATGAACCACCCGAGATCCAAAAAATTCTTTGCACCAACTCGCACTAGTAAAAAACATTCATCCTCAACACCTAGTCTACCTTCCATGCACACTGTCATATGAAACTCACTTCGCATTGCACCAAATCATAAACAATATTGAATTATAAAAGATATAAACAATATGAACAACTTCCCAAATCCACAAGACCAAACATCAACTTGTGAAGAAATGCAAAGCAAATACATTTCTCCTAGATACCACTGCAAACCTAGTTCACACACTGGTGAACATATCTTTGTTTGGACATCGATCCAGAAGCCAAAATTCTAGATATAGAATCTCTAAATACCTTTGATCAATATATTTAAACAACACATGCATATCTTCAACCTAGAAGAAATGTAGAGCAAAACCAGAACATAAATTTTTCACCCAAAATATCACTGCAGTACACTATTTCCTCTTTTATCATATTTTCTCAAAAGCACTTGGAAACCAAGCACCAGAGACACATCCTCATCATTTTCATCACTTCCATAAGCATAGACAAAATCTTGTCAAAACAACAATAGAGGTTGACACCAGTAGCTTTACTAATGACAACATAATGCAACTAATCAAAGCATCAATTGCACTCTTGCAACCATCTCACTCAACTATAGACATCAATGACAACATAGGCTTTTTGACATCAATGACAACACCAACTGCTCATACTTGCAATAGTATTGTTGAGGAAATGGACCTTGTGGGATATAATGTTGTTGAGGTTCAATTGGTGGAATGTAATTTTGTTGAGGTTGACTTGGTAGAATAAAAATATTTTGTAGGTTTATACTACCCATTTTTGGAGTAGATTTGGAAAAGGTAGGTGATGGTCCAAGTGTAAATTGATCATGCGTCTCTTGATATGATTTCCATTCAACTTTTGATGTTTGAGGTGGAGGTTGCTATGTGTATGTGAAGGTGGAAAATAATTTCTCTAGTGATGCTTGGGGTGGATTTTGTGGTGGGGTTAATATGTCAACTTGTGATGGGAATATGCTTCTCATAGGTGTATTGACTTGACTTTCCTTTTTCAAAGTGTGAGGTGTAGAGAAGGTTACAAGATCTTATTCTTTGATAAGGTGAACAAGTATTTTTTACCTTGTTGAACTAACATTTGAAGGTAATGATTGAGGTTATTTTTAAATAAATGCTCCAAAAAATTCATTGCTTTAGGGCCTTGCTCAAATTCATGTAATTCCTCTAAGATTGGGTCTCGATTCACATATTCATCCAAATAAGGTATCTTTGAAGGATCCCTATAAAAAATGGTTGGGTTTGAATTTTTTTCTTGCTCATATTGGCTAACACCCATGCTTGTTGGAATGCTCAACTCATCTTGATGGTATTCCATGTTTTTCTTATATTGAGATCTTATGATTGGCATATATGATATAAGACATTAGATAAAATTAGATTTTCTTTATAAAAATTTAATGCATGTTGCTCAAAACCAAAATAGATAAAAGTTAAGCTAGATCTCCAAATGATAAATATATTCATTAGTAATGGTAGAATATTACTTGAACTAGATTTGTGATTCCAAGTAAGATGATCAAGGTTAAGATTGATAAAGTTTACTAGAACTAGTCTTGTGTGTCTAAGAAAAAATAATAAAGTGTGGAGGTTTCCAATTCAAGAATAACCTTGAAGCTCTTAAGTTGGTATATCTACAAATGATATGACTCAACTCAATACTTCATTTGGAGTAGGCTAACTTCTAAGAAAAAATACAAGTTAGATATAGAATATAGGAGATCCAATTTGAACTTTGATAATGATATGAAAAGATAGAAAAAGTTTTCCACTCCTCTAAATATTATCAAGGATAATGAAATAATGCTAATAAAAAATTTGTTTTAGCTCAATTTTTCTGCTAGCTTGTTGTTTAGAAGAATTTGATTTTGTTGTGTCTTAGAAGTTTCAAATATACTATTTGTCAGTTAGAAGTGACATGTAATGGATCAAAAGTGCAATAGAATATCTCATAACCTCAATATTGTGGCTCATATGCGATCCAAAATAGCTCAAAAGGATAGAATGATAATTAGATACACAATTTTAGTTTCAGTTGTAGTTTTCTACAATATTTTAAGTTTAGGTTTTGATTTTGAGAGATTTATTTTGGAAAACAATGCAATCAAGAAACAAGATGATTGAAAATCACAATTCATAAAAGATGGAAAGACTCACTTCTAGATCTATGATTTTTTTTAAAAAAAATTGTGACTTTTCTGAATGTTTTCTTGATTTTTTTAATTTTTATAATTTATATGAAGATGCAAGCACACAAATAAATAATGTAGAAAACGGTTCCTAGGACTCAAATTTGGATAGATATCCCCTCTTTAGTTTCAAGTGGGATGGTGATCTAAACAATCAAACATGTAAGAAACATGAACAAGCCTACTCAAGTGGGTGTGACCAATAAGATTTAACTAGGATTTGCAAGCTCAACTAGGGGTATCCTCTTTATACCACAAGGCTACATGAGTCCCAATTTGTAGATGAAAAGGAATACTCCCAAACAATCGAGAGGAAAGGGTAACGCACTCTTCACCTTCACTTCTCTAAGGTATAAAGTTATTAGAGGCTTCGCCCAAAATGAAAATATTCCACTTCCAAGATTTGTTTCTCTTGATTCACCCCATCTATTTATGCTCCATCAAAACGCGAGAGTTGAATTCATCCTCTAGGGTGATGAAATCCCTAGGAAGGCCCCTAAAAATAAAACAAGATTACTTATTTCTAAACCTCAACATGATTAATGAGTGTGAGAGGAGAGCATACATACATATATCTTGAGGATTAAAAGACACTTATTTATTTTAGAGTCCAAATCCAAATGTGAAAGATTAATTTTAACCCAATTTTCAATGTGAGGAAGACACACCAAGAAAGATGAATAAATCATAGAAAATAATGAAGCTATTGAACACTTTGAAAATAAAAAGATACAGGATGATTAGAATGAAAGAACCCAAAGTCCAATGCTAAATTTGAAAAGAAAATTTGATGAAGATATCCAAATACACTTTTTACAACCCTTTCAATTCCTAAAAGATCTAGTTTCTGTCCAAAAAGATCAACAATGAAGAGAAAAAATAACAATAAGATCTTAGATCTCAGGTTAGATTCAGGTCAGGTTTGGGATTAAATGTTAGATATTGAAAAACTTAAAATCAAATCTTAATTTAACCCTAAATACTGATAATATGTGCAATAACAAAGATCAAAAGCACAACAAAATGCATCAAATATGCAGTAGAAGGTCTTAGATGTGTAGGTTCAAAGATCAAGAGTGTAGCAAAATGCTTTAGATGCACAAAAAAATTGGTCAAAAGCATGACAATTCACATCATAAGTGCAAAAAAATTACTCAAATGTGTGACAAGTCACCTCAGAAGCATAGAAGAATTCCACATATGCATGACAAGTCACCTCAAAAGCACAAACTTGACCAAAATACAAAAATAAGATGTGTATATATCATATGGGTCATGTGTCAACTCAAATGCCCCTTAGATCGGATGACTCAATGAAGCTCAAGATCTTGGCTTAGAATTAAATAACAAATAATTTCATCATAGAAATTACCTTGGTTTGATCCATTATGGGTTTATCTTCAAAGTAACATAACCATCAAAGCACAATGATAGTAGGATAAAAATGATAATGATAGATGCTCAAAGATGAATGCTACCTTTTACTTGATAATGCTTGATAATTGTTGCACAAACGGTTGTTGTTGCACCAAAAGATCAACCTATTAATTCCCAATACAACCACCAGAGTTAATGAATCCATGGGAGTTTGTTAAGCGATGCCACAAACCTGAGCACTACGCTACACAACACAAGGAGATCAAGGGTGCACACCTTGCAACAATCCCCCCCAATGCAAGCAAGGGGTTTGAACCTATGATCAATTGAAAGGAAGCCAAGTACGCTTTAAAAGTGTTAAAAGGAAGCCAGGTTCGTGGAAAAGCTTCCAACACTAATGTATCAAAGGAGAGAATGTACAAATTTCAACATTTTCAAACCCTTATTCAATTACAATAAAGAAGACACATAACAAGTAAAGATATACAACATCAGAGATACAATAAAAAACATATCACTAAATATACATGGGGAAAACCGTTTTGGAAAAAAACCCCCACACTCCAAAATCCTAAACAATGTATTATCTAGAAACAACGGTTACAATACACTTGTAGCACAAGCTTCTACAAGAGTTTATCTGTGTTACAATTATGGACTAAATCTGGCAGCATAATGGTATCTCAACAAAACTTCATACAACTCCAAAATACATCTGTAGAAATTATGGATGCACAATGTCCCTGTGAAGTTCCAGCCTTCAAGAGGACCTTTTCCAAGAACAAATTCACCCACAAAGAAAGTGTTGCAACTTAGGCATGCAAATTGAGATTCTATTATCTAATTGATATGTTACAATGTACAAATGCCTTGTATATATAGGCAAGAGTAAAATTTAGTATGCATTGTGATGCTGACATGTGTCTTGATCTAACAACATGTGACATGTTAACTCTAACTAACTACCTAGGGAATGATGGACTAATTAAGATAAGTTCTAGATGATATTCTAGAAGAATCTTATCTCCTAAATACATGGAAAGAGGGATGAATCCATTATTAACTAATTGCATAGTAAATGCAACCTAGGAATTAATTATATATTATTCCTAAGTAAACTTATGCTAGTGTAATTAAATAATAATTACACCAACACCCCCATAAGTGCAACTTATAGAGGAAATAAAAATGCAATGAGTATGCAATGATGGAATGATGGGTCATGGCTACATGATGGCCAATTTAGGTACCCATTTACAAATGAAGATGAAATGCAACTAATCCCCCACAAACGAAGCAAAGGGGAAAACCCAGTGGGAAGAAAACCCCTCTCCAAAAAGGAGATGAAATGTAGATAAGTGAGGAAGGATGAAGGACTCAATGATACTCCCCAAGTACACCATTGGTCACATGGATACAATACAATCAATAGCCCCCCCCATAGGAGGGAAAGAGAGAGACTATATATCCCCCCCATAATGTGTGATCACCTGCAAAAATGGTAAGTGCTTGTAGACAAAACATGATCCAATGTCGACAAACAACTTGTCTCCCTTTCAAAAGAAACAAAACCAAGTAGAAATGTAGGGATGCTTCCCACTCTAGATAGGAATTGAAGGAAGGAAGAATGAATATGGATGAAGATGACGTCTCTAAAAATTTCTCATGTATCTCCATGCCCAAGGAAGATGAAGATGCCACAATCAATGAAGAGGGTGACAAACCATGACTATGTGAAAACTAATGCTGAACAAGATCCAAAGATTGCAATAAAATGATCCTTCCATTGAAGGAATAGATGAAGACTAGATTTCCCCCATAATGAAGTGTCCTCAAAAACACTGAGAGAAGTCTAAATCCAATCCAATGGTTGATGCTAAAGAAACTCTAACTCTAGAAGAAAATGGGAGGGAAGAAATCTCAAATAGGAAATCTCTGAAGAGAAAAAAAGTGCCTCCAAGATAAGCTTACCAAGATCAGGATCTACAATCAAGGTCCAACCAAAGGAATGTGGAGACCCAAGAAAACTCTCCAAAGTAGAATCTAAATAGAGGAGAGATATCCCCTCAAGAATGTTCTCTAAACCTGTAGAAGTAGCCAAGTCTGCAATACCTAAAACAAATCCATCTTGTGATGCCAAGTATAGGAAACTGAATGTGTCTTGATGAATAACAATGATAGAAGATTCAATAAATGAATCTGGACAAGGAATCATTGAATGTGAAGGTATATCAATTATCTCCGATGGAGAAGAAGGAGCATCTGAATAAACCTTGTCAACTTCTTTAGAAGATTCAAAGTTTTCCAAACAATCAAACTCTTGCATAACAATATAATCATGGGATACGTGATCTGAAGAATGAAGAAGCACATGAAATTTTGAATCATGATCATTGGAGAATGGTGGAGTATCAGGAACTCCCTATAGCTCCCAAATCTTGGTCCAAAGAATATGAGGATAGTCACAATGATCAATAGTTTTCAAAACATCATCAACAACATGCAATGCGATAACCCTTAGAACATCATACCTTCAAAAATTCCAATCAAATTTTTGGGTACAATTATCAGGAGGGGGAACCAAACCATACAAATGTGGCAACAATTAAAGTGATTGAAGATGATGTATGATGCAATCTCTCCATTGTCTATAGTTTCCCTTTCCCAACATTATTAGTGAGGGATGACTTGAAAACCCCATAACAAATTATGAAAAATCTCCAATATAACAAGGATATTGACCTTCAATAGCAAACAAAAACTTCCAAATATCATGTGCAACTGAAACGATGTCCCTAATGCAAAAAACCTTTCTCCAATCTTCAGGATATCCAAGTAATGATGAAAATTCTCAAAATGGAAAAAAACTAATGCAAATCACCTGGAGATGAAACTGAATGAAAGGAAATGTTTGATTAAAAAAGCATTGTAATACCTTCCTGATGTTGTTGGAATCACTGATTTTCAACAAACTAATTGGAAGATATTGGATTTTGATTCAAAATTATGGTTTTGTCTTCAGTTGACTATAGATTTTTTTGGTAATGAAATTTTGGAAAATGGAGGAACCACTGGAAAGTAAACTGAAATAACTTTCCAATGGTATCTTGTTTGCCAATTTTTGAGACCCTGGTGAAAAGATATGGCCCTCGGAAGATCTTTTCCCTATTAGGGCCTGACAGGCTAATAAAGGTGCAAAAAATAAGCACACGGGTTAAGAAAAAAAATGCCCCTAGTCTTTGATGTGACTGTTGGGCTTATGCTGGCAAAAAAAATGCACCCCCTCCTGGAGCGGTGGTTGAGTGGAGTGACTGGGCGAAGCGGGGATCTCGAGCGACGTCGCTTGATGTGAGTGGAGCCTCCGGTCGTTGATGGAACCAACAATGTGGGCTTAGGGTTTGTTGGCGAGAGCTGATAGTGAGGGATGGTGATGAGAAAGAACCGTCCAGTGATCGGGCCTAGTTAGAAGAACTACACCAACTACAATGGATGAAACATGGTTGGTGACACCTAGTGATGGGACCGGTCAACGAAAAAGAGAACAAGCCAGTGTCGGTAGAGTCAATGTTGATATACCCATACTTGCAACCTACAATGAAGGACTGTGCCCACCACGATGGATTTGTGCAGATATTTTAATATTGCCCGATAGGCAACTAATATCTCTAATATATATGCCGATAAAAAAATATTTTCAATCCTCGTTTCAACTTTAATATGAGTGTCGACTATAAATAATTCCAACCAACCATACAAAATACTATTTGTAGAAAATACTTTTCAAACCCCAAATTAAATATGTCGATTGGAAATAATTATATGTCACTGATATTAAAAAACAAACCCTATGTATATGCCGATGGAGAATTAAAATTGCAGTCGCTTTGAATATATATATTTTTTGCCAAAACTTATATGAAATAGCCCAATTTTTTGAAAAAAAATCCTATAGATATAATTTTTTTTCCTCAGGGTATAGTAATAGGGAGATTGATTTTTTACTATAGATCGTACAAGGAAAATGGTACAATTAGCAAACCCTAAAAATACTTCTAATGGTACCTGGGTTGATATCTCCGATTTTGATGAATGAACAGGTGATCCTAGGGTTTTGAGGCCTTTTGAAGAAAATGGCGAGCTCATATTGGACTCAATCTACGCCAAAAATTAGCTTGGTCCATGGGTGGAGCCAACTAGCCTGCAAAGGAAAACCTTCAATCCTGCAATAAATCTCTCTAGCCCAACTTCCTTGATCTTGAGATGAACCTTCAATGGGAAAGCTCTGATACCATGTAGAAATTATGGATGCACAATGTCCCTATGAAGTTGTAGCCTTCAAGAGGACCTTTTCCAAGAAGAAATTCACCCACAAAGAAAGTGTTGCAACTTAGGCATGCAAATTGAGATTCTATTATCTAACTAATATGTTAAACAATGTACAAATGCCCTGTATATATAGGCAAGAGTAAAATGTAGTATGCATTGTGATGTTGACATGTGTCTTGATCTGACATGTGACAACATGTTAGCCCTAACTAACTACCTAGGGAATGATGAATTGATTAAGATATGTTCTAGATGATATTCCTGAAGAATCTTATCTCCTAAATACATGAAAAGAGGGATGACCCCATTATTAACTAATTGCCTAGTAAATGCAACCTAGGAATTAATTAAATATTATGCCTAAGTAAACTTATGCTAGTGTAATTAAATAATAATTACACCAACAACAAGTGCTAAATATATGAGAGCTTACAATGCATAAAATAAACATTTCTAAATCAACTGCCAAAAGCTGAAGATGCAACATGAAAAGTGCCAAAAAACACTACACACACATAATGGTAAGTTTCCAGTTGTCACCACATGCCAATCTACAAAATCTACACTTGCCAAAATAACTACACCTCGAAAACTCACATTCCATGTAAACTCAACACGAAAATAGAAAAATCTTTTATGCACAACTCCACTTGTAAAATCAACTTTCCAACTTGACTCCTCATTCAAATAGAAGCTGCAAGTTGTAACTCACAAAGACAAAGTGAAAAAATTAGCAACATTTAATATTATGGACAAATCAAAGGTTGAGACACCTTCTTTTTCCTAACAATAATGGTAGTGCTCTAGTGATCTTGATAATGTTCTAGCTAGGGGATATGAATGAATTAAATCTTTGTATTTATATGCTTCTCTTGATATTTGATCAAGGGTGGAGATTACTTAGAAAGATCAATGGATAGGGAAAATTGAGATAGGGTAGGAGCTAAATTTTGAATTTGATGAAGTGGGATCATTCAAAGTATTTACTTATTTAATTTATAAGAATAGTTGGAGAAATAAATGAATATTAGTTTTATTTATTTATTTTAAATGGAATTAAAAAAAAAAAATTATTAGAGGGGCAAACTCTTTTGACCCGGAGCTATGGACCGATGAGGTTACAACTAGATGATTTCATCCCCAAGACCCCAACATAAATACTCAACAATTACACCCCAATGGAGTTTGAACCTTGATGGCAAGAACAAAATCACAACAACTTAACCATCACACCATGCCACTATTGGTTTTAGATGGAAATATTTAATTTAAATACATTATTTTAATTTATTTAATTATTAAGAGGAGTGTTAGATAATTACATATTTTTTGAAAATTATTTAATTACAGTGGACTCAAGATAAATTTGAATTTGATTAGTGTTGGAGGGAAAATGATAAGTGATGAATTAATTAAATAATATATATATTTAATTAATACAAATATGATAAGAAGATTAAGATAATTAAATAATTAAAAATAATTTATTTATTATGAATGAAAAGGGAGAAATATTAGCTTAATTAAATAATTAAAAATTATTTAATTAATATGGATATAAGAATTGATGAAGGTAATGATAACATGACAAGATGAAAATGCATTAGTCATTTTTAGGTGTCTATAGTTCAATATAAAATTATAATATTCTTCATCATGCTTAATTGTAAATAATTTATTACATAACTATCAAGCTTCTAGATAGATAAAAAAACACAAGAAAAATAAGTCCCAAACTTTAAGAATACAAAAAACTAGAAATCATGCACTTAAATAATACAAGAGAATATAAATCTTAAACTTATAGAATAGTGATTTATTTATGCAATAAAATAGTTTCTAAAATACATGAACTTCACCACTTGCTAGCACTTGAAGACATAACGCGATGTTGTAGATATCAATAGATAATAAAATAATAAGAAAAAACAACCAAAAAATCAAATGAATCATTTCTTTAATGATGTACAAAAACAACCTCAACTTTCCTACATAGCCATAACTTCTACATGTTGAGTAACCATTCCTATAATAAATATCGACAACTACCTCACAAAATATTTAGAAGCATACAACATAAAGTAAATGATAATTAAATGTAGCTAAAATATTTAGAAGTGTACTATTAAAATATAAATTAATAATGAATTTACATTTATATTGACCATGTTCAAAAGCACAAGTTGGTAGAATTTGTGCATTCCCATATGCCATAATTAACTGTGATAAATATCCAAAAGAAAGGAGAGAAAGGAAGTATGCTATATTTTTTTTTATGCAAAGAAGAACATGGGTTCTTTTGCCAAAAAAATCTCAAATTCTTTTGGTAAGATACCTTTTAGGTTAACACTTTTAAAGCCTCTTCTAGTTATGGAATACTATAAAATATAATAATTATAAAAATACTTTAGTTACAAGATTGACACCTTAACGAAGAATAACTAGTAAGGAAATTGGAAATAGAGGAGGAGTTTGACTTGTAGACCCCTACTTGATGAAACATGGCACAAACCTACACAACAAAAAATGTTTATAACCTTTCCACCATTAATAAACATTAGTGGACCATATGTATTACAGATTTGAGGAGATGGCTTCCAATCCAACAGAAATTATTACCATTTTTTTTGAGGATTTTATATAAACCTTCAAAATTCTAACTAAGGTGTTTAATAGAAGTGGGTCTATTAAAACTTATTTGTTCCTAGTGTTTAAAATGCCTGAGAATGGTGAAGACTAGTTGACTGTGATAGAGATGGAAACCAACAATTTGTACTTGGTTGTGTTTAATTCCATTTCGTCAAAGGAAGTTATTAAGGAATTTTATATTAATGGAGATATATTGTTGAGAATGAATATGAGTAACATGACTTAACAATTATGTATAAAAGTATAAGAAAAAGATGGTAGAATGTAAAGTATTTCTAAAATAAAAATGAATGAAAACCCAAATTTCTAGACATCAACATTCACCCCTCCATGGTAATCCATTGCCAAGGTCTCTATTATAAGTTTTCCCTCATCAAAACTATTATGAACTCCTAAATTACAGAAACCACAACCGATATTCCTATTAATGGGTATTTGAAGTAAAAAAATTCCCAAACACAAATTAAAATCTAATAAAACTTGCAACACTTTTTAATGTGAAAAAAACCTACCAATAGGATTAACATTGCCCTAATATATTGCAACACATATTACAATTGGTAAGGAGATTTTGAATGGATTTGCAAGACTAAATAATATCCTATGCAAAAATGTTGGATTCAATGAGGATGAGTTTTAGGTGGAGAGTACATAATTCAAATCAAATTGTGACCAACTTTTTGAACCCCATACATTACATGAAACCATTGTCAAGTGTCGTAGTAAAGTTTCCATAACAACAAATGCACAAGTTGTAAAAGTTAATACTATCCCATGTTTGACTAATACATGACAATGTTTTATATAATAGCTAGATGTAATGTAGTTAATTTCATTAGTTCATTAATTGACATGAATAACTACAATTTTTAGTGGTTTTTGGTTTCAAATTTTTATATATGTTAATATTACGGTGAGTATTGATCACTTTTGAAAAATGATGCAAGTAAATAATGATGTGGCAAATTAATTTTAAAAGATAACATTTCTAAAATGCTAACATACCTAACTACATGATTACATTTCTTTCTTTCTTGTGATACCTATACAACTCTCTACATTTGTAAAATCAACATTTGCCACTATTGGGTCCTATCACCTAGCCATCCTCCATATTTGGAACAAGAAAATTAAAGATGATAATCATGGAAGATGATTGATTGATAAATCTCACATCAAAGGTAAATACATCTCCGGAAAAAGAAACTTAGAGTGTGAAATCTTTTCAAGTCACAATAACAAGAAATGGAAACAAATCTTTCAATGCCTTGTTTACAAAAAAGGTAATCAATTCTTATGCCTCTTGTGATCAAATTCTTAAGGGCTTCTTAAACATGTTACATAAAGGTTAAAATTAGTACCAAATAAAGGCAAGTAAGCTTATTTCAAAAATAGATTAATCAATGATGTGAAATGCACATATCTTTTTATCATAAAAGGTTAAAATTAGTACAAAATAAAAATATTATAAGTTTAATGTTTAAAGAATTTAAACAACTATACAAAATGCATATATCTTAATGCATATATCTTTTTACTCAAAAGATATAAAGTTATATAAATCTTATGCATTTTCTATTTATCTTCTAGGTAAAATGATAAAGATTTTTTTTTTTGGTTTGATGAGTCTTCTTTAGAGTGGTTTCTTAATAAGATGATTCACCTTTTTATTTATATAGTGATTTGTACTTAATATTGGTGTAATATATAATTTGACTATTTGTTTGTTCTTTTGATTATCTCTCATTTAGATTTTAATAAATCATACATACCTACTAACTATTTTTTTCTCTAATTTTTTACTATTTATTTTTTAAAGTAGTATATAATGCTTATAGAAGTTAAACACCAAATACTTAATGAAGAGTAAATATATTTAGTGGACATATAAGGCGAGAACAAGACTAGGCATGCATTAACCTAAACTAAGAAATGTAGATTAAATTTTTTCAAAAAAAAATGTCTAACTCGTGAATTCTAATGAGACAACTACTCTTGAGTTACTTGTCCAAAAACTTGGGAGTAATTTTTTGCAAATAATTGATGGACTAATTCTAAAAATTCTACACAATTTGACAAACATAATAACTTGAAGTTGTAAGACATTGTATTGTTGCAAGTATCACAAAAAGACACCATATGAAAGATATAAAATACAAGAATCATGTGTTATGAAGGGCATCAGACAAATTCACCTCCAACAATTCACCACCAACAATTCATCGCTGTGACATATTCATTGTGTATACAATTCACCACTAGCAATTTATCACCGTGGTATATTCACAACGTATACCTTTTTTATGTGTTTACCAAAATCTCCATATTTATTCTTTTTTGGGTGCTCTTGGCCACTTAAATATTGAAAAATGTATATGTGGTGAATATACCACATTGATGAATTATTGGTGGTGAATTGTCTACGCAATGAATATGTCACGATGATGAATTGTTGGGGGTGAATTACTGGTGGTGAATTGTTGGTGGTGAATTTTCCTATAGCTGATATGAAGACACCCTTGACCACACATATGTCAAACACTAAAAAAAGCAATCTTGTGGACACATTTTCCAATCATAATCCATCAAGGACATATTTTCTAAATGAAGATACACCATTCGATCATGAGCATACGACTAAACATTTACTATTTATCGATACAAAGAAAAATGTCACACATTCCCATCACTAATAGACAATTTACAATGCCAACCAATCACTGCCAATCACACCAAATAAGAACACATCTTTGTCAAAACCCTAAAAATACAATCTTGTACACATTTTTGAGTCATAATTCATGAAGAACACAGCGTCTAAATGAAGCCAGACCATCTGATCATGAATAAATAATGTCACACATTCCCATTCACAAACAAGTAATTTACAACCACTTAACCAAATTTAGACGAGATATTGTTAAGAAAAAACAAAAACCAAAACCTAAGTCAAGTCAAACTTAAACCTACCGAATTTTACACAGTGACAAGTTTTTAAAATATTTTTTTTTTAATGAAAAAATAGGAAAACATTTTGGCGTGTGCCGCATTGATTGTTTGTATGGCCCACCATAGCATAATGTGTCGATGGGTGGAGCCCACCTTTTTGCCCTTTGCTTGCCTTGGAGTCAACCCTGGCGGGCCCCATGCTTAGCTAAAGTTAATATAAGTCCTCACCCCAAGGCCTGTGATGTCATATGAATTTAACCTTTTCTCTTATAATGGTCAAGTCCTTTGATTTTTTCAAGGTTAACAAGTTTCTTTTATTACTCCACATCACATGTCACACAATGAACATGAAAATGAAAATGATTTTTCTTGATTGGAAATACATTAGGCTTTACACATGGAGCTTTTTTTGGCAAGTTGTGGGAACTCAAGCTTTTCACATTGTAAAATGAAGGAAAGATGTGGGTGTTGCATCCATATGACACATGGTAGAAGTAGATAATATGTTTTTTTTTTTGTATTCAAGTGAAAAAGATATATTTTGGAAAATTAATTCTATTGGGTATTGTTATAGATTACAGAAGAATTGTGGAATTATACGAGGAATGTTTTGTTTGTAGTTATACCACGAGAATTAGGAATTTGGTCAGAGATATGCAAGATTCAATAAATTATATAAAACATAGTGTACACTATATTCACCAATAAAAGATTAGGTATAATAGAATCACAACCCAAAGTCTAGATGAGACAAAATCAAATAGGATGAAAAATTAACGAGGATGTTTATCAGAGACAAACTAATGAGAATGTTGCTAATAAAGATTTATAGTATTATGATATATTTGTAATTAGAAAGAAAAGCACATGAAAGGTTACTTGATTGCCCTTAATGCAAATACTTATCTTTGCACATTACATAAGTGCCAACATTGTTAAGAGATGCTCATTTTTTAGCTTTAATAGTATTATATACATATTATTTTGCCCATTTTTGTAATCTTGGATTGATAATGCGAGGGAGGTGTGTAGATTAGACAATCTTCAAAATTGTCATGTTGTTGCAAATAGTGTTTAAATTTATGTTATTATTTAGGTATTATCATCCTTTGAAGATTTGACAATACGATTAATCCATGAAACTATGAAAGAAGGGTGATATGGGTTGTTTGATAGCTCAACTGTATTTCCTTCCCACACAGTGAACTGGTTTCACAAATGCACAAACAAGAGAGTTTTTTATTGATTGGGATTTCACAATTTTATTCTTGTGCATAACTAAATTCATGAATGGGCAATTGAGAAGGTTTGTTTTAATATGTTTCCTGCATGTTTCAATTTTTTTTACATAAAAACGCTTTTAATAAAAAACTAAAACAAATAGCTATAACAAATTTGTACCTTATAAAAGATGATTTTTTCTTCAATAAGATTTCCATTGCTCGTAAGGAAATTTTGCATATTCTCTTTCACTAAACTTACAATATAAGTTAAGTAATATTCCTTTTTTCTTATTATTAAATCACATGACCATAACACATTTAATATTTTACACTCTTATTTGATATTTTTAGAGCAATGGTCTTAATAATGTCCTAACCTCAATGTTGTCTCTATCTATTATTGTTGATGTAGTTACTAGAAGGGATACTAATGAAAATATCATAGGGGAGCCTTCATTATTGAATACAATTGATGTTTTTTTCCCTAAAAGAGCTACTTGAAGACACCAATTTTTTAAGAAAAAACATGTCCAAGTAAATGTTAAAATAATCAACAGTAAATGCTAAATAATCAAGAGATGTAAGTTACCAAAATTCAAAGAGAAAAGACACTTACACCAAATAATGACACATGCAAAATCAACATCAAATGGTTAAATACCACTTTATAAAATATATGGAAAAGATTGGTGCAATGATAATCTTTTCAATATTATGAGTTCAAACACAAGATATAGTTCTCTAAGTGCTTCTCACTAATGGAACACCTATCAACATAAAATTATGAATAATAATTATTCTTAAAGGTTTAAAGACACACTAATATACTTTAGAAGAAATTATAGAAGTTTCAAGAGGTGAGGCAAGGGAGATAGGGATCACATATGTTTCTATTCGTATTTTGGCATCTGCAAGGTGGAAGAGCATGTAAAAAAATGTAAATGTTGCCTAAATTTATGGCTTATTTCATAATATTTCTTTCAAGATTTATTGTATCATTAATACATAAAATTATGGAAGAAGGGTCATTTAGTTGTTTAGTCACCCAATCAACTTTTCCTTCCCTATATGGTGAACCAATTTTGTGAATGTACAAATAGTAAAGAGAGATAGAGTTTTAATGACCAAGTTTTCAAATTTTATTCACCTATGTAGTATTAAATTTATAAATGGATGATTGAGAAAGTTTTTTTAATAAATTCCATACACTTTTCAAAAAATTATGTAGAGCAAAGTTTTCAATTATACTAAAGCAAATAAATATAAGAGATTTGTACCTTGAAAATGGTAAGTTTTTTTTATTAAGTAAAATTTCTATTGCACATAGGAAATATTTTATTCTATTACCTTTCACTAAAGGAGTTAAATAATCTTCCATTTTTATTATATCATATTACCATACCACATTTATATTTGATTACCTTATGTGATATTTTTAAAATAATGGTGTTGAGATTGCACTAATATAAGTGAAAATATCATAGGTGTGCCTTGAGTATTAAAGAAAACTCAATAAAATAGAAAAAAACTCTAAAAAAATACTCGATGCACCAATTTAAAAAATAAATGTTCAAGTAAATTAAAATTAAATGAAAAAGTAAAGCTTGCTAAAACATAGCAAAAAGTGTAAATGGAAAAGTAAAGTTTGTGTTTTGATTTTACAAATTTTTAAACTTGTTATCAATAGTAAATGCTAATATTGAGGGATGTAATTAACCAAATTTAAGAAATAAATGCACCTACACTAATAATAACACATGTCAGAATCAATATTTAATGCCCAACAATACTTTAGAAAATCTATATAAAATTGATTCAATGGTAGTCATTTCAATCTTATCTATTCAAACATGACTATATATGTACTCTAAGTGCTCCCCACTAAAGAAACACATGCATAGCAATAAAAAATATAACAATAACTAGTAATTGCACCTAAAGGTTCAATAGACACATTGATAAGTTTGAGAAGAAATTATATAGAAATTACAAAAGGATAAGGTAGAGGATACAACAGTTTGTGATAAGATTTTTTTGCATGTGAGGTGGATCATGGAAAAAATGGTGAACATTATCTAAATTTTTTACTAACTTCCTAATATCCTTACTTTGAGATTGAAAGTGCCATAGAAATGCTCCTCCTAGCTTCCATAGTATTATATACATATTTTTTGTATGTGTATATAACATTGGAATGTGAATGCATGAGGATGTACATATTAGAGAATATTCAAACTTGTGACATTGTTGTGAGCACTATATCAATTTTTAGCTACCTTCAAAATAGCACCCTTTAGATATTTGTTTGTACCATTAACCCACAAAACTACAAAAGAAGAGTGATATGGGTTTTTTATTGCTCAATCAACTTTTCCTTCCCACACTATGAACCAATTTCACATATACAAAATACTAGTTTTTCAATGATAATGATTTGATAATTTTATTCACACATATGGAATCAAATTCATGAATAGTAAATTGAGAAGGTTTATTGTAATAAATTTCATACATATTTTAAAAAAATTATGTAGAGCAAGGTTTTTAATTAAACTAAAGAAAACAATATACCAAATTTGTGCCTCAAAAGGTATATTTTTCTTATCATATTTCCATTGCTCATATGGACCTTTTGATATATCCCATCAAATAAAGTTATGCGATAAGTTAGCTTCCTTTTTTCTTAGTTTTAAATCACATGTTTGTAACACATTTAATATTTTACACTCTTAATTGATATTTAAAGAGAGATAGTGTTGAGACTACCTTAACCTTGATGCCATCCATATATACTTCTATTAATATGGTCACTAGAAGAATACAAGCATAAATATTACATGTGTTCCTTGAGTATTAAATATAATTGATGAATTTTTTTTTTTTTAAATTATTTGATTTGGCCATTAAAAAAAATCTAGTAAATGATAAAAATAAATGAAAAATAAAATCTTGTTAAGGTATAGTGAAAAGTGTAAATGAAAAAGTAAAGTTTGTGTTTTGATATCATTAACATTTTAAAACTTTTTGTCAATAGTAAATTATAAATATTCAAGAGATGTAAATACAAAAATTGAAAGAGAAAAGACACATGCACCGAATAATAATAATATATGCCAAAATCAACATCTAATGGCTAAGATCATTATGTGAAATATATAGACAAGATTGATTCAATAGTAGCATATTCAATATTATCCAATCATTTACACAAGATAGACTTTTCTAAGTGCTTCCCTCTAAGGGAACACCTTTCAATATAAAATTATGAATAGTAAGTACACTCAAGGGTTCAATGGGAACACTAATATGTTTACAAATAACTTATATAATTTTCAAGAAGATGAGGTAGGGGAGGTAGGGGCCACATAGGTCTCTATTACGATTTTTAGCATATGCAAGGTGGAAGAGCATGAAAAAATAACTTGAATGTTGTATAAATTTACAATTGCTTTCCTAAAATTGCCTTTTCAATATTTATGATACCATTAATCCACAAAATTGTGAAAGAAGGACGATTTGGGTTGTTTGATCACCCAATCTCCTTTTCCTTCTCTAAGTGGTGAACCAGTTTTGTGAATGCACAAATGACAAAGAGAACTTCCAGAGTTTAAATAATAATCAAGTTTTTAAATTTTATTTATCTATCCATATCAAATTTACAAATGGATGATTGAGAAGGTTTGTTTTAATAAATTTCATACACTTTTCAAAAACAAAAATTTACAAAAAAGTTTTCAATTAAACTAAAGAAAATGTATATAAGATATTTGTGCCTTAAATTAGTATTTTTCTTAAATAAGACTCCATTGCATGTAGGAATTTTTTTTCTCATTACCTTTCACTAAAGTTATTCTATAAACTTTATGTATCATTCCCTTTTTATTATTACATCACAAAAAATACATTTTATTCTCTTATTTGATATTTTTAAAGTAATGGTATTTTGCATTGATAGAAGTGAACATATCATAGGGGTTTCTTGAGAATTAAAGACAACTCAATAAAATAAGAAGAAATTTCTAATAATCTATTTGATGCAACAAAAGTCATTTATTTAAATATTTAGGTAAATAATAAAAGTAAATGAAAAAATAAAGTTTGTTAATACATGGTGAAAAGTGTAAATGGAGAAAAAAGTTTGTGTTTTGATATTACTATAAAGGAGGGGATTCACTACTCTCAAGTCTCTAAGACAAGGAAGAGTCTATAGGGAGTGAATAGCCCTCAATTACCTCAAAGTACAAGGTCAAGTGACAAAGTGCAAGATAGAGAGAGTATTGCAATAACTTATTAAGTGAAATGTTAAGCTAGAATGGAAAAATTCAAATTAACAAAACCTCATAAAGAATTATAGAATACAAATTATAGAAATAGAAAGATTAGAACTTGCAAATTCTACCCCCAAGAGGACAAAGTCATGGCCAAAGGATGACAATGCGCTGTGGGGACATTTGTGCCTTATGCTATCATCCTTGTCGAACCAAGAACTAAAATCCAAAAACCTACAAGTTGCTCAACTCTTCAAATCCAAAAACTTGCACACAAAAAGGATGAGGAAAAATGTTGGGGCTATTTTGGCGCTTGCCTTAGCCAAACCCTTGTTTTGGTGTTTCCACCTCTACAGACAACCAAATAGATATAAATAGATGAGACATGTGATAGAAATAAACCTCGTTATGGAGGAGAAGTCCTATAATGAATAAGATAGAAAAGACAAGTATGTATTTGCAAATAGACAAGACAAAGCAACAAGAGAGCATCACCAATAGTTCATGGCTACCTCTTGGCTTGATAGACGAGACATTATTTGCTTGCAAGAGAGCCTTGGTTATTGAAAAGATGAGAATTTGGCAGAGCTTTGTTGTGAAGAAGAGATGTATAAGAGAATAGAGAAAGAGAGCAAGATAGAAATGAAGATTTTTGTGAGGTTGCACGAGTGGGAAAATCTGTTACACTCACGATTCTACTACAATGATGTGTGTCATAGGAAAAGGTCACGATATTCCCTCATTTGAAACTTGTAAAGTTCGGTGACACTTGCACGCCATGCAAATATTTGTGTATTACACAAGCATCCAACTCAAAACTTTACAATAAATGAGGTGGTGGACTGCTAACACTTCATCATTGTCCCTTATGGAGTTGAAATCATGAAATGTTGACTCATAAGGTTTTTTCATTAATGCAATGAGGTGCCATAAATGTAATGGGATAAATTTGCAAGAGTGAAATTACTATGGGGTGCAATTTTATGATACTACATTTTTCCCCCACTTTAGTGAGTTTGAATTTTTGGAGAAAAATTAGCTACACTAAAGTAGAAAAGAAAATATTAGTGCAAGATAAAAAATTTAATTTTTTTATAGATTTGCATATAAAAAGGATATTATAGAGGCCACAAAGGTCAAGCAGGTGGATACTGGCGATGCCCCCAATGTTTGAGCTAAATGAGAACTACAATGCTAGACATGAAGTTTTATTCTGCAAAACTCAAATTTAGGTCAGTTTCAAAAATTAGAGGAAGCTACCACAACGAGAAGAATGCTTAAGAAAAAAATGGTGGTTTGGAAGAAAATGTAATGAAGAGGTGAATATATGCCCCCTCCCATTTTTTCCCTTAAATAGGTGGGATAAAAATAGGAAGGATGGAAGGAACATTTTTGCCATGAAAAATGGGCAAAAATGACCTATATATGCACAAGTGAGCTCATAGAAGGATCATTTTCACTATTCATAGTGATGATCTTGTTAACTTTTGTGAGAGAAGAGTTAGAAAATACCTCATAGACAAGAGTACGTAGCCTCGAGGATCGAGTAGCTCCATGCAACAATAGCCACGGGAAACAAGCCAAATGAGGTACACATTTTTTGACCCAACTAGTCATTTCGATGTATTTTTCTAGATTTTTGTCCTCCTTGAGCATGAAAGGAAAGTCGAGTGCATAAACACTTCCCTAATGAAAATAAATTAGGGAAGAGGTTACAAAAACTTTGTTTCAAATCTTTACTTTTATAGTTAACTTAAGAACACACATGCAATTAATTATTATTTTTAGATTTAAAGCATTCAACACATAACAAAAAAATTTACATGGGAAAACCATTTTGGGAAAAAACCCACACACCAAATCACATATCAATTATATTACATTAATATGGAAATTACATACAATATTCAAAGTCTATGCTCTTGCAATTGTTGATTCACTATGATACAATTTTAGAGTGAATCCAATAGCATAATGACATACGAATATTACAATCACATTACTATAATAAATACACTAAGGCATCAATATATATCCTTCTCATACATGGGCATTGATTTTTTCCATGTGTCAATCTTCTAGTCTCTATATGCATGCAAACCAAAAATCAACAACATGCATGCGTCCCAAGTGATCCGAATAGAAACTTATCAAACATCTACATGCATGCAACAACATTCAACAACATGCAAGCATATGCAAGGCTTGCAACTCCAAAATCCAAGCAACCTCACATGCTAGGTGTCCCATAGAGAAAATTAGATTTGCTACCAAAATATAACTCACCCACAACTCCTAGTCACTCTGAGTGACAACTCAATCTCCATTAAGAAAGTTTCCCTTCAAAGCTTTAATCAACAAGTCAAATACATGCCACATGGCATAGGGGCACCTCTCCTTTATTTTTTTACAATTTACAATGTTCAAATGTTCCCCAAGATGACAAGTGTCACCTTTCCTTGTCTCCACTTTTTTGAAGAGATAAACTAGCACACACGTGGACCCCACCAATACTTATTTCCAAAATACATTGCCATATGTCAACATGGTGCCCATTTTTTTATGTAGAAATAATTTCCTTTTCCTAATGGAGAACCCATGTGACATATGGCATAATTTTTCCTTTCCACACCTTGCATGTAGGATGCCAACTCCTCGTTGGGTCCCACAAAGTGACTTAGCAATTTGAAACAAATATTATTGCATTTAATAAATTAATCATGGGACTCACTAAGGTTGAGACACCTTAATCCCAACATTCTCCCACTTGTTGAAGACCTCCAAGATTCTTTGTATCACTACTTAGGCCGCAAGGCCCTTTTAACTAACACACCAGGTGAACTTCTCTATGCACATTGGCTTTGTTAGTGCATCCGTAACATTCACCAAAATGTCCACCTTTTCTAGGTTCACCTTTCCATCTTCCACCATATCATGAAAAAAATGAAAGTGCACATCAATGTGCTTTGTTCTAGCATGGAAAATAGGATTCTTCACTAGACATATAGCACTCTAGCTATCACAATAGATAAAAATCTGTCCTACATCAAAACTAATATCCAAACATAGTATTTTAAGCCAAATGGATTCCTTACAAGCATGCGTAGATGCCATATACTTAGATTCAGTAGTGGAAAAAGTGACTATAGCTTGTCGCTTTCTCATCCAACTAATAACACCACCAAACATCATGAAAAAATTTCCACCAATGGATCTCCTGCTGTCAATGTCACCCACTCAATTAGAATCCACATATCCATGAATGCTTACTCAATGTCTAGGTCTAGTAGGATAACCATGAAAACATAGGGCATACTCAGAAGTACCCCACAATTACTTGAATACTCTCTTAACCACATCCCAATGCACTCATCTAGGATTAGCCATAAACCAGCTAAGAAATTCCACTTCTTGGGTAATTTATGACCTCGCATAGACCATAACATATGTTAAGCTACCTACAAAACTTGCATAAGGAACTATGGTCATGCCATCTATCTAAGTAGGATATTTTGGACAATCCTCCATAGAAATATTCATCCCTTGCATAATAAGAACAACTAACTATCTGCAAGTAGTCATGCTAAATTTCTCCAATACAAAGTTCACATACTTGATCTAGCTTAACCAAATATGTCTATTAGCTCTATCTCTTTTGATCTCAATCCCCAGAATATACCTTGTTGCACCCATATCTTTCATCTCTATTTGTGTTGACAACTAAGACTTTAAATTTGAAATCATGCTTTTGTCATTCCCAATGAACAACATATCATCCACATATAAGACAATAATGAGAATGCGACCATTATCAGTTTTGTAATAGAAACAATGGTCAGATTTGGATCTCAAAAATCCCAAGAAAAACACATAGGTGTCAAAATTCTAGTACCACATCCTAGGAGATTGTTTCAGACCATACATAGATTTTCTCAACTTGTACACCAAGTTATCTTTTCCTTTCACAACAAAATGATCTAGTTGAGACATATAAAGTTCCTCCTCCAAATCACCATGAAGGAAAGTTATCTTCCCATCCATTTTATCAAATTCAAAGTCATAAGCTATTGCAAGTGATAAAAAAAACCAAATAGATGTCAACTTAGCTACAAGAGATAAAATTTCCCCATAATCTATTCACTCCATGTGGGAATATCCCTTAATGATCAACCTTTCCTTATGCTTCTCAACACTACCACCAGGACCCATTTTCTTCTTGAACACCCATTTTCAACCAAAGAGTTTTTGTCCTTCTAACAAAGGTACCAGATCCCATGTAGCATTCTTTTTCAATGCTACCATCTCTTCATTCATGGATTCCATCCAAGAATCTGCATCATGCATACCCATAGCCTCTCTAATAGTCTTGGGCTCAAAGAAAATATGCAAATAGAGTCTAACATAGAATATCCAAATCTATCTAGTTGTCACCTTTCTCTTACATAACTACTCAATGACTAAGGTTGAGGTGCAGGCTCTTCTTCAGAGCTATCATAGTTGTTAGAGCTCTCCTCATCATCAGTTCCACCTGGAGTTTGTAGTTCATTCTTTTCAAGAGTGGGTGTTATGGATGAAGAAATGAAAGCTTTGAAAAATAATGATACATGGGATCTTGTACCATTTCCTAAAGGAAGAAAACCTATTGGTTGCAAATGGGTGTTCAAGAAAAATATTGGCTCAAATGGAGGTATTGAGAAGCACAAAGAAAGGTTGGTTGCAAAAGGTTACTCTCAAGTTGAGGGTGTTGATTATGGTGAGATATTTTCTATTGTTACAAAAATGAAATCCATTGGATTTTTTCTTTCTATTGCTGGTGCTTATGATTTATAGGTTAAGAAAATGGATGTGAAAACTACTTTCCTCCATGGTGACTTGGAGGAGGATATTTATATGACACAACCAAAGCACTACATGGTGAAAGATAAAAATAAATTGGTTTGCAAATTGAAGAAATCTTTGTATGGCCTAAAATAGAGTCCTAGGATGTGGTACTCGAAATTTGATACATATGTGTTAAGTTTGGGATTTGAGCATTCTAAATCAGATGATTATGTTTATTATAAAATTGATGATGACTGTTTCTTGTTTATTGCATTATATGTTGATGACATGATTTTTATTGGTAAAGGGAAAGGTATGATTTCAGAATTGAAATCTCAACTTGCTGCTAATTTGAAATGAAAGATCTTGGTACAACTAGACATTCTTGGAATGAAAATTAGAAGAGATAGAGTGAATAGAAAGCTATGGCTTGGCAAAAGTAAGTATTCCAATTCAATTTTATAGAGGTTTGGCATGCATGATTATAGACCATTGTGTGTTCCTTTTTCAGTTGGAACAAAGTTATCTATTTTAGATCATCCAACATCCCCATTTGAGAAGGAAGACATGAGTAGAGTGCCTTACTAGAGTGCAGTTGGAAGTTTGATGTATGCTATGATTTTTACTACACTAGACATTGCCCAAGTAGTGGGAGTTCTTTCCAGATATATGTCTAATCTTGGTAGAGTTCATTGTGATGAAATTATAAGAGTCTTCAGATATTTGTGTGGTACCTTAGATTATTCATTATGTTATCATAGTAATTTGATTGAATGTGATATTTCCCTTGATATTCATGGTTATGTGGATTTAGACTGGGTAGGTGATGTTGATAGCATACAATCCACTAGTGCTTACATGTTTACTTTATTTGGTGTTGCAATTAGTTAGATAAGTAAGTGATAGGCTATGGTTACTTTTTCCACTACTGAAGCTGAGTATATGGAAGCTACTCATTCTTGTAAAGAATCCATTTGGCTTAAGAGATTGTGTTCAAATATTGGAATAAAAAAAGGTGCAATGAAAATTTATTGTGACAATCAGAGTGTGATATGTCTAGCTAAGAACCTGGAATTTCATGCCAAGACCAAGCACATTGATTACAATATCATTTTGTTAGAGATATGGTTGAAGATGGTAGGGTGAAGTTGGTTAAGGTAGAGAATTTGATGATTGCTATTGATTCCTTATCTAAGCATCCCTCACGTTTCTCTTGCAAGGTGTTCGACAAGTGGGAGATTTGTTGGGAAAATGTGTCTAAACCTTGCAATTACATAAGGTAATGTTGATAGGTAAGTGCAAGGGGGAACATGGGGGTACCCCCTCACAAGGAGTCTAGGGGGATCATCCCCCTAGCGAGGGGTCTAGGGGCCACACACCCCAACGGGGGCTCGAGGGAAGCACCCCAAATTTTATGTATATTTTATTATTATAAATTTGGACCATTCATCATTAGGTCTTAGATCTGATGGTTGATATTTTATTGGCTTGACTTTCCCTTGAAGGTAAACCTAATTTATGAGGGTATTGTTTTATAGCTATGTATGGTGATGTATTCTAAGAGTCTGATAGTAGTTGTGTTGCCTCTAGATCTTTAGTTGGTGATACTCCTATGAGAATCATTCTCTGCAAGTATATTGTAATCTTTGTGATTTCTGAATAATATATTGGGTGGCTTTTAGAGTGTTGAGTTTTTCTCTCAAAAGGGTTTTCCCCATGTAAATCAATGTGTTGTGGTATGCATGATATTTATGTTTATTTTTTTTTAATTTTTTATAATTGTTGAAAAGATCTGTAAATTTTTGCATTATCCTCCTCCCAAGATTAGTGTAGGAAGTTGTTCCACTACCTTATCTTCCTTACAAATCCTTTCTAAATGCTCCAATTGAGGAGTTATTTTTTTGCTCGAGTAACTATTTATTGTTGTTGATGGACTAATTTATTCCTTATGAATGCATTTACAAATTATAGGTGAAATTTCATCATAAATTGTTTTCCAGTAACACCCTAGGTGCCTAGAGACACCTTGACATGGATGTTAAAAAAAAATAAATATCATAGAATGTATAAGGTTCATGGCACCTTAATCTTAGTAAAAATTGAGCACACTTATATTTTCCATAAAACATAATGTTCACTTAAATCAAATTCTAGAGTACAATAATTCAATCTATCTATAATATTTTTATTTTTAGGGTCCTTATACCTTTCTCATGTATGTTATCCATTCTTTGGTGTCATAACATTGTGTTATCTATAAGTAATTTGGTCTATGAATAAAGATAAACCTTAGGTACCTATAAGACACAACCATCAAAATTAGATGCAACACTCCTATTCACTACTAGATCTAATGGTGAAGGTGTATACTATATAAACATCTTCATTGTAGGAATAGAAGAATTGTTGCACTAAATTGTGTGTGCATCTAGCTAAAATAGAGTCCCACACAAACACCTTTAATGAGTAGCATATATTTTTACACCATATTAAACCCTCCATTAGATACACCAACCTACAAACCTGCATCATTAGCTTTTCTAACTAAAAGTAGGTTTCATGCCAAACTAAGGATGTGTGGAACACTATTGATCCCTTTCACTATGTTATCAAGAAATATAACCAAAATATGAACATCCTCAACAATAATAAAGTAAAATGTAAATAAGGTATACCTTCCTAACATCATATTCTTTGTACTTTTAAAAACAACCCCTATGTGAGGTCACATGGAAGTAAGCTTTAGAATCTATCAACCATGCACCTTTTGATGCATGTTTTGATAAGGCCATGATGGGTGTATCACAATCATATTGGGAAAAATTATTAGAATTTTCATCTAAATACCTTTTATTTTTATTTTCTCCTTATAATCTCTTCTAAAATTTCCAAGCTTACTACAGTTCCAACACTTAGCCTTAGTATTTCCAGGAGATTTGAATATCCCACAAGATTTTGATGTATATTTATGTTTCTTCTTGTATTTACATTTCAATATTCTATGTACATATAAGGCCTCCTTGGTATATTTATATTATTTCTCCTCATCTCTTCTTATTTTAATGATACAAGTACTTCATCCATTTTGAGTATAGAGTTAGTGATTTTAATTGACATCACCAAGTGATCCTACAAGTTTAGAAATGAATATGAAGGTTTGTTTAAATGATCCTCTTCCTATATATTCACTACAACAAAGTGAAATTGGGTCACAATAATATTAAATATATTTAGATACTCAACCACAAAACGACCATCCTCCATCCTAATGATATCTAACTTTTTCCTCAAGAAATGTTTATTTTAACAAATATATCTCCACTTATTCTAAATAGATAATATTGTGGATTATTCATGTACATTTAACAACATAGAGTCTACTAGAACATAACCTAATAATGTCCTAAATTTTTTTATCCAATACATCCTAGTTGGCTTGATTCATTGTAGTCAGCTTGGATCTAGATATGGTAACCCATAAATCGCTATCTACAAGCATATGCTATAGCTTGAGAATCCAAATTTAAATTTAGTATTCATGAAATTCTTCATCTTCATCCTTTATAGGCTTTCCATTTTTTACAAAAAAATATCCTTTTGCACAAGTTTCCACTCAATCCAATATTACTAAAAAAAAACCTTCTTCCTAACACCTAGAATTTGTTGTGATCAGATTCTAATACCAAATGAAAGGAATTAAAGGTGAATAAAATATTACTAAACTAACCTTTAAGGTGATGTGTGCACAAAAAAATAAATATCTTATATTTATAGAGAATAATACACAAAAAAATTATCCCATGACAAGATGAATTACCTAGGGAAAACCCTTTTGAGAGAAAAAAACCCACACTACAAAGAAAAACTAATTATATTATTCACCAAGTAGTTAGAATACAAATCTTAGGATATGCCTTTATAGGAGTATCAACAAAACTATGCCTTAATAGGGGTATCAACAACATTCATATTCTATAGTAATATTGGAAGCATAACAATACCTATAAGTCAACTATACAACTCATACACTACTCCATCCTCAAACACCAATAAATGGGAAAAATGAAATTGAAAACCATAAGTGGTTTACTAAAACCATGAGTCAAGGAAATGACCCAAAAATAGTGCCATAATTGGCCCAAAATCCAATTCCAAAAGTTGGCCATGGCCTCCTTTAGCAAAACTATAAGATTTTATTACAACTATCATAGCTTTTAAAAATAGACTCCTAAATTTGGTAACTCCACTTTGGTATATTTAAATCCATTCAAAGATGTAATATGATACAAAAAATATTTATAATAATTTTGATGGCATTTACATGGTCAATTCTAGTAAATATAATTTTTTTTTTGGTATTTTATACATCTTAGTAATCTACATCTTTTTCCCTTAGATGGGACAATAGGTGTGTTACCTTCAACTACATTCTCTTATTAACTATCCTTAGGCATTTTATAGTTCTTTCCAATACATCTAAAAAAATTAATTTTTGATAAGTGGGGTAGGATTTATGACCCCACCAAGTTGAGGTACCAACATTAAATATTTTCATAGTACTAAATAATTAATTGGAACAATAGGATGTAAGATTAAGACACCCTTCCCAACAATTAAGATATTCACAATAGATACATTTGATTTTGGCTCTTTCAATTGCTAGTGTAGACACCTAAATTTGACCACTTATGTTTGATCAAATTTATTCCTATTTCATCTAAAATCCCCCTCATCTACATTAATTAAATAATATCACTATTATTTAATTAACATTGTTCACTCCCTTAAAGTCTTCCACATTCCTAAGGTATTTAATTAATCAATTAAATACTCTTCCCTTTATCCCTTCTTTTTAAATTACATAAATGTGTCTATTTATTTAATTTAATAATTTCCCTACATGAATTAAATTAAATTTTTAATTCCTACCTTTTTTCTCTCCTTGTCCCATCCTCCATAATTCTTCTATTACCCATAATCCATCTCCTAATCCCTTCATTAGGGATGTGCACACACCTAATCTATGATTAAGAGGTGTCACATCCTCCAAATTTTGCAAGTTTCACCCTAATCATCCTCATTAGCCTAATTACCCACCTAACTATCTCCCTTAGCCACTTGCACACCATAAACCCTTTGGTTAGGAAGGGTTAATCCTTTTTCCATTTATGGCTCAACCCCTTGTTAAGTCAAACCTTAAATGCTTCCTCCTTTTGGAGAGGTAACACCAACTTCTCCCAAGGTACCTTTAGAGGAATTTCAAAATTCTCTTTATTCCCCCAAGGTGCCTCATAGGAATTTTTAATTCTTTTTTTTCATTCTTCCAATTATCATAGAAGATCAGAAAAGAAAGTTTTTCCATCTCCCAAGCTACGTGCAAAGTACCAATATTTATTCCAAGGCCTCACATGGTGGCACTTGTCACCATCCAGGGCCTTGAGAGGTCAAATCCCCCAATATTCTCTCCCATGGCGACACTTGTCATGACCATATAGGGTGAGATGTCTCAACCCTTCATCTCCAACAATGCATCCTAGCCCTCCATTCCATCCAACTCTCTCAAATGACAACACTTAGCCTTTTTTCCATATACACAATGCAATCACACATCTTGAGCAATTTACATGGTGTTATGATATCGAAATTCATCCAGAGCACACATCAAAATTGACATTGTTGAGGAAATCCTCTCAACAAGATGGTCACCATACTCTATTTCCATCAAATTTGAAGAAGGTATGAGTCCTTAGCCTTAATCTGATTGTTTTGATTTTATGTTTGTTTGGGTTTTTTACTATAATTTCCATTCGTTTGGGAACACAAATTCACTACACACAACTAGTTGTAGTTTGAAGTGATGATATTGCAAGTATGAGCATATTGGTGTTGTCATTGGTGTCAATTGTATGAGAAGGAAGAAGATCATTATTGAGGGAGATTGTTGCAAGAGTGTATTGTTGTTAGCTATGCTTTGATTGGTTGCATTGTGTTGTTATTAATAAGGCATTGATGTCAAAATCAAGTGTTGCTTTGATAAGATTCTGTGTATGATTGAGGAAGTGTTGAAGATGTTGAGGATGTGTCTCTAATGCTTGGTTTTCAAGCACTTTTGAGAAAATTTGATAAAAAGAGGAAACAATGTGTTGTGGTGTTGTTCTGGGTTGTAGAGTAGTGTTCTGGTGCTGCTCCACATTTCTTCTAGATAGAAGATCTACCTATGTGTTTTAGATATGTTGATAAAAGGTGTTGCATATAGAATTTGGTGTGCTAGATCATTGTGCAAAAGAAGTTGTGTTCACCAGAGTGTGAGTTGTGCATTGTAAAGGTGTCTAGGATAAATGTCTTTGCTCTATGTTTCTCTGCAGAGTGGTTTCAAGTATTGAGGATCTGAAGGAGTGTTGATAGTGTTGGTATCTTTCTTTAGTTGAAGTGGTTCGAGGTTTGAAGCTAAGGATTTTTTTTGAGTTACTGTGTATGGCAGAGTTGTCTAGATGTATTTGGTGTGTACATTCTTCAGGTGAAAGTTTTTGCAAAGGAGTTTGTTGGATTTCAAGGCATTTATGGAATATTCCAGGTTATGTTCAGGTGACATTTGTTATCCACAAGGTGTTGTTGGATCAAAGGAAACATTTACTTAAAATATTAATGGTGTTTACACAGATAATAGTTGACCTTGGTGTTTACACTACTTGCAAAGATGATTAGTTGTTTGTGGAAGTGTGGTGTGGCATGTAAGGATAGATTTAGGTCATATCTAAGGAGTTTTGTGGTATGCCTTCATTCCTTTTCATTGCGGGAATGTTTTGGTGTTGACCTAATTTGAATTTGCATGATTGAGGTGTATAACTGACCTTGGAGAAAGTTTTCAAGGTTGAAGACAATATAAATAAGAGTTGAGTTGTTGATGGATTGGGTGATAGAAGAGATAGACAAGTATGATGTGAATTATAGTGTTATAGAGTGTGAATTTGAGAAGTGCAATGTGAGCTTTCATGTGTTAGATTACTAGATGTAGTGAGCAAAAGGTGTTTGCAGTTCTTCAATCAGGATATGGAGGTGTTGGTGACATTGTGGTGGATTCTCTATTGCATTGAGGTATGTTTCTCTATGTAACATTTCTTCTCTATCTTCTTTTCTATTCTAGCAGTGAGCCTTTGGTAGTGAGCATTTCTTTTTTTGGGTAGTGCAACCTTCGGTAGTGAGCCTTTGTAATCAGTGTTTCTATTACTTTTATTGTGAGCTAATCCTCATTGTGTTTTTTTCCATCTTGGATTTTCCACACAAATCTAGTGTTCTCTTATGTATGGTGTTGTTGTGCTTCAACTTCTATTATTTTCTTTCCATGATAAATCATCATAATAGATTTAAGGGTTTATTGAATGAATGTTGATCTAAATGTGTTTAAGGTTTTGAAGTTTTAGGATACAAATGATTCACCCCCCTCTCAGTTGTCTTGCGTAATTCAAAAATTGGTATAAGAGCTAGTTTCCATAGAAGAAAGTTTAACCGCTTGAGGTAGGTCTGAGATGGCACACAAGAAGGAGATCCCCATGTTTCATGACACAAACTATGTATTCTGGAAGACAAGGATGGAAGGTTATTTGGTCTATCTTGGATTTGATATCTAGAAGGTAGTACAAAATGATTATACTATGCCTACAAATGGTCTGAGCACTGAAGCTGAAACCAACGCCTATGAATGTAATGTTAAATCAAGGTATGCTCTCTTGTGTAGTCTTAAAATTTTTGAATTAGTGAAAGTTATGGATCTGAAAACTGCTAAAGAAATTTAGACAAAGTTGGAAAGAATTTATGAAGGAGATGATAAGGTTAAACAAGCTAAGATGAAAAATTTGAAGATTACATTTGAGAACCTACAGACGTTTGAAGATGAAAACATTACAAGCTACATGTAGAGGATAAATGAAGTGGTTAGTTCCATAAGAGGTCTTGGTGGAAAAGTCAAAGAATCAAAAGTGGTAAAGAAAAATCTTAGAACTCTTCCTAAAGCATACAGTCATAAAGCTTTTATTATCAAGGAATTTGCAAATCTAGATTTATATACTAGAGATTAGTTATATGGCTCTCTAACTACATTTGAAATGAGAGAGTTTGGTGCAAATAATGGTGCAAAAGTTGAGACTGCTTTTAAGGCTAGAAAATCAAAGAAGATTGAAGAACTAGATCAGGAGGATCTTGATGATGTGGAAGCTAACTTTGTGAGAAGGATGAAAAAGGGCACTGGTAAGTACAAAGGTAAGTTTCCTTTCAAATGTTTTAGTTGTGGAAAGATAGTTCAATATGCTTCAAGATGTCCAAACAAGGTTGTGAATGAAAAAAAACAAGGAGAACAGAGGTAAGATGATTAAGAAAAGATATTATGTTAGAGAAGATGCAAGTATTTATGATGATGAATATGATTATGGAGATGATGATGATGGTGAATTCTTGTTTATGGATTTAAAAGATGAAACTGATTCTACTAACTCTGGAAGATGTGTGAAGGAAAGCCCTTCAAAGACAAGGGACAAGACTGGAGGTACTTTGGTATCTTCTTTTCATGCTAGACATGATAAGAACTATTAGATCATTGAACATGGATGCTCTAACCATATGATAGGTGACAAGAGTAATTTTTTTAGACTTGAAAAATATGATGGAGGACTTGTTAGATTTGGTGATGATTCAAGTGCTAAGATATGTGGAATAGGTTCAATCAGTTTTTATGGCAAGCATAATATTGAAGGTGTTTACTATGTCAAGGGTTTAAGGAATAATCTCTTGAGTGTTGGAAAAATGTGTAGCAAAGGATACAATCTTATGTTTTAGGATAATGGATGTGAGATCAAAAAAGGGTTTGAAACTATGATTGCTACTGGAAAAAGGACAGATGGAAATGTTTATCAACTCAAGTGCTAATGGTCATTGCTTTATGACTCAAATTAATGAGAGTTGGCTATGTCACATGAGGATGTATCACATTAATTTTGATAACCTAGTAAAAATTAGTTTAGTTCAAGTTGTGAGAGATCTTCCAAAGATTACAAAGCCTATCAATGTTGTCTACAAGGATTGTCAGATTGGAAAGCAAACAAGAAGCTTCAAAGTAAAAGAACAATCTACTATTGGAGATTATTGGAATTGGTGCATACAGATATTTGTGGTCCTTAAAAAGTGAGAAGTCTTCAAGGTGATAGGTATTTCATGCTTTTAATTGATGATTATTCTAGAATGACATGGGTTACTTTTCTCAAATAAAAATAAAAATCTCTAGAAAATTTTAAAGCATTCAAAGTTATGGTTGAGAATGAAATAAATATGTAAATAAAATGTTTAAGATTTGACAGAGGTGGATAATTCACCTCCAACGAGTTTAACATATTTTGTGAGAATCATGGCATAAAAAGGCACTTGTTAGCCCCTAGAACTCCTAAGAAAAATGGAGTGGTTGAAAGGAAAAATAGGACTATTCAAGAAGCTACAAGGACTATGATGAAAGAAGAAAACCTACCATAAGTCTATTGGAGAGAAGCAATTAATACTCTTGTTTACATACTTAATAGAGTTAAAAATAAATAAAACCACACAAAGACTCCCTATGAGCTATGGTATGGAAGGATTGTTACGATCAAGTACTTCAGGATGTTTGGAAGAAAATGCTACATCAAAAGAGATGAAGAAAACTTGGGAAATTTTGATGCAAGGTCTGATAAAGGTATCTTCCTTGGATACTCAAGTAGAAGGAAATATTACTGATGCTACAACAAGAGATTAAGAAATATTATTGAGAGTGAAAGTGTCAAGGTTGATGAATATTTACACAAGAATTAAATGGTGATAGATGGATATGAATCAGATGTGTCTTGTTGTAGAGAAGAAGAAAAAGTTGAAGAAAGAGAATTGAAAATTGAAGAGGAAGAAGCTCTAGAAAGGACTCCAAAAACCCTTAAGTATGTACACAAGAATCATTTTGAAGATAAGATCATTGGAAATAAAAACAAAGGTGTACTGACAAGAAGGAAAAATAATAAAGAATAGGTAAATCTATGTTTACTTTATGAAGTTGAACCTAAAACAGTGATTGAGGCATGCAAGGATGAATATTGGATCAAGGCTATTAAAGAAGAACTATTGAAAATTGAGAAGAATCAAACTTGGGAACTTATCCCAAGACTTGCAAATAAGAATGTGATTGGAACTAAGTGTGTATTTAGAAACAAACTGAATGGGAAAGGAGAAGTGGTAAGGGATACAGAAAGGATTGTGTGTAAAGGCTACTCACAAGTTGAAGGAATAGATTTTGAGGATACATTTGCTCTAGTGGAAAGAATGAAGTCCATCAAGATGTTTTGGGATTTTGCAGCATATAAGGTTTTCAAATTTTATCAAATGGATGTGAAGTCTACTTTCTTGAATGGAAAATTGGAACAAGAGGTATACATAGCACAACCAAAAGGATTTTAGTTATTAGACAAACTGGATATGGTCTACAGATTGAAGAAGGTATTGTATGGATTGAAACAAGCTCCTAAAGCTTGGTATGCAAGGTTGAATAGATATTTTATACAACAAGGATTCAAAAAAGGTACCATAGATAGCAATCTTTAACTTAAAGTTGAAATAGATCAAATCTTGATTGTGGTTATATATGTTGATGACATAATTTTTGGAGGAAATGAAGATATGTGCAAGAAGTTTGCACAAAAAATACATAAAGAGTTTGAAATGTCCATGTTTGGGGAGATGAATTTCATCCTTGGGCTACAAATCAATCAGAAAAATAAAGGTATTTTCATTTCACAATCAAATTATGTCAAGCAAATGTTGAAGTAATTTGGAATGGAAGATTCTAAAATGGTGTGTATCCCTACGGTTATTGGTTGCAAGTAAAGAAAGAATGATGAATCTCCTAAGGATGATCAAAGAATGTATAGATCAATGATTGGTGGACTGTTATATCTGATTGCTACTAGACCAGATATCATGCATATAGTTTGTCTTGTGGCTAGATTTCAAGAAGATCCTAGAGAGTCACATGTTGCAGCAATAAAGATGGTATTTAGATACTTAAAAGGCACTCTGGATCATGTGGAGCTTTTGGTATCCAAAGGATGCCGATTTTACTCTAAATGTTTACACAAATGCAGATTGGGCTAGTTGTGTGGATGAAATAAAAAGTACAAGTGGTGTTGCATTCTTTCTTGGATGCAGTTTGGTGTCATGGCTAAGCAAGAAACAAGATTCAGTTTCTTTATCTACTATAGAGGCTGAGTAAATTGCAACAACATCTTGCTACACACAGGTGTTATGGATGAGGAAAACATTAAAGGATATTAAAGTAGTGTATGATGAAATAACTTCTATCTTTTGTGATAATACAAGCGCAATCAATATTTTAGAATCTGATAATGCATTCAAGGAAAAAAAATATCTCAATTTGGTATCACTTTCTAAGAGAGAAGGTTATGGAGAATGAAGTAAAGCTTGAATATGTGCCTATAAAGGATCAGATTGTTGATATATTCACTAAGGATCTTTGTAATGATACTTTTGGGCATCTCTAAGAGAATTTTGGGGGTTATTGCCCTTCCTTCTTTGAACTATATGCATAAGGAGATGCATCAGTCTGGTGGATTTCAAAATCCATTCCTTTTTTTGGATTGATGTTGGTGGCTACCTCTTAAGGGGAGTAGGTAGTGACATTTTTGGTTGTTTTAGTCAGGGGAGTAAGTGTTGGTGTAGTATGGTGTGTGCTCCTAAGGGGGAATATGCAAAGTAGTAAAGGAATAAAAGGTGCAAAAAAGTTGTAAGAAGGTTGATTGATGTCAAAGGGGAAAACATAAGTAATTCAAATCTTTAGTCCTTTTCCATTTATGTCAAAAGGGGGGAGGAAATCATGTGAAAAGATAAGTATCAAAGGGGGAGAGAGTGAGTAAAGAGAAAAGAGAAAAAAAAAAGGTATGGAGCATAGCTATTGTGTCTTTGATGGTTTTTCACATCATGTGTTTCCATCAATGACAAAGGGGGAGATTGTTGCAAGTATGAGTAGATTGGTGTTTTCATTGACGTCAACAAGCTTGTGTTGTAATTGGTGTCAACTATATGAGAAGGAAGAAGATCATTATTGAGGGAGATTGTTGCAAGAGTGTATTATTGCTATCTATGCTTTGATTGGTTGCATTATGTTGTCATTAGTAAGCTAATGATGTCAACCTCTAGTTTTTCTTTGATAAGTTTTTGTCTATGGTTGAGGAAGTGATTGAGGATGTGTCTATGATGTTTGGTTTTTAAATACTTTTGAGAAAATTTGATAAAAAGAGGAAATCGTGTGTTGCAATGTTGTTTTGGGTTATAAAGTAGTGTTCTGGTGTTGCTCTGTATTTCTTCTAGATTGAAGATCTTCCCATGCATTTTAGATATGTTTATTAGAGGTGTTCAAAGGTGTTGTATGCAGAATTTGGTGTGCTAGATCATTGTGTAGAAGAAGTTGTGTTCACTAGATTGTGAGTTATGCATTATAGAGGTGTCTAGGATAGATGTCTTTACTTCGTGTTTCTCTGCAAAGTGGTTTAAGGTATTGTGGATCTGATGGAGTGTTGATAGTGTTGGTATCTTTCTTCAGTTGAAGTGGTTTGAGTTTTGGAGCCAACGAAGTTAGTTTTCTAAGTTACAGTGTATGGAAAAGTTGTCTAAATGTACTGGGTGTGTACATTCTTTAGGTGAAAGTTGTTGCAAAGGATTTTGTTGGATTTAAGGGTGTTTATGGAATATTCCAGGTTATATTCAAGTGAAATTTTTTGTCCATGAGGTGTTTTTGGATCAAAGGAAGCATGTACTTAAAATATTAATGGTGTTTACATGGGTAACGACTGACCTTGGTGTTTACACTACTTGTGAAGATGCTTAGTTGTTTGTGGAAGCGTGGCTTGGTGTGTAAGGATGGATTTAGGTCCTAGCTAAGGATTTTTGTGATATTCCTTCATTCCTTTCCACTATGGGAATGTTTTGGTGCCAACCTAATTTGAATTTGCATGGTTGAGGTGCATAGCTGACCTTGGCAAAAAATTTCAAGGTTGAAGATGATGTAAATAAGAGTTGAGTTGTTGATGGATGGGGTGATAGAAGAGATTGAAAATTGTGATGCAAATTGTAGAGTTATAGAGTACAAATTTGAGAAGTACAGTGCGAGCTTTCATGTGTTAGATTGTTGCATGCAGTGAGTAGAAGGTGTTTATAATTCTTCAATTAGGTTGCAGAGGTGTTGGTGATATTGTAGTGGATTCTCTATTACATTGAGATAGTTTTTTCTATGTAACATTTCTTCTCTGTCTTCTTTTCTATTTTGGAAATGAGCCTTTCTTTTTTTGGGCAGTGAGCCTTTGTAATTAGTGTTGCTATTACTTATATTGTGAGCTAATCCTCACTGTGGTTTTTCCCATCTTGGGTTTTCCACATAAATTTGATGTTCTCTTGTGTATGGTGTTGTGTTTTAGTTTCTATTCTTTTCTTTCCATGATAAATCATCATAATAGATTTAAGGGTTTATTGAATGAATGTGGATCTAAATGTGTTTAAGGGTTTTGAAGTTTTATGGTACAACTGATTCACCCCCCTCTTAGTTGTCTTGTGCAATTCAACAAATGATATATTCATGTCTAGAATAGGTGGATGAAATGTTTTGAAGTAAAATGTGAGGAGTATTTTTTGTTCAAATTCCCATACACATCAAAATCTAATGATAAATAAGGGTATTGATCCTATCTCAATATTAGGAAAAATCCATGTGCATTGGTTGACAGTGACACAAAGGTAAGGGACATGATGGATGGTGATAAGGGTGAGAACTAAAAGGGTTGGGGATTAGTGTATTTAAATCAAAGAATACTATGAGAGTGCATTAGAAATATTAGATTCAATTATATTCCATGGATTGAGAGTTGATTATTATAAAAGGAAACACTTCTAGATGTGATGATGAACTCCATGGAAGTGCTAATAGGCATAATAAAATAGTAAAGGTTATCATGGAAGAACACCATTAGAAATAAAGGAAACACTAAAAAATATTTGGGGAATACACAATTGAGAAGTTAAAAAATCATGAAAGGATTATTAGAAGAGATATTAGAACCCTAAAGGACATAAAACATGCTAATTTAGAGGGGGAAATAGTGTTTGAACTCTTTATATAAACACACCCAACATGTTTTTCTAGGTGTGAACTAAATCCCCAATAACTTCAAAGAGTATAATTTTTACATGTGGGTAGACGGTTGTTTAAATATGGGGCATTACACTTAAAGGAGCAATAGATTAAGTTTAAAGAAGTAAAAAAATAATAAATGATGAATTATCTATAAACAATTAAAATAAGCAACCTCTAACCCCCTACCTACACCACAATTGTAGTATAGTAGAATGGTGATTGACCTCAGTTTTATGGTGCCATAATATAATGGGGTATAAATAAGGAAAATCATATAAGTGTGGAAATATATAGTATGTAAAGGGAGGTATGAACTCAACCAAGAATGATAATAATTTTTACAACCATCCATGATTGTACACTAACAAGATATTACAAATTTAAGACAAAATGGATGTTACTATGTAATTAGAATAACATTATTGAATGGATATAAATATACAAGGATAATAGAGAAATTTATAGTTACGTTGAAGGAGACAAAAAAAAAAGGGACTACATGGAGGATTTCAACAACTAGAGTAGATGGAAGGGAACACGAGTAATGGCTAATGTATAGAATGATATTTTTACTATATTTTGAATTTTATGTGTGAACAATCACCTAAAATCTTGATGTATCCTAAAATATAAAACATTATTTAATGAATAACATCACTATTAATAAGCATTGCATCATTTGTGAGAACAAAACCATGATGCCAATAACTATTAGTTTTTGGGTAATATTAGATAATATCGAAACAAAATTCTCAGAAGATTTCCTTGATTGAATGAAATGAAGGATTGCGCTAGAGGTGTTATTAAAGAGTAGGTGCAAAAAAACCCATTATAAATCATGTGAAGAGGATATTATAGTTGTCGTGATGTAGAAAAAAAATGATGATAGATCCCCATGCAGAGGAGACAATTTCACATTAGATTACTACACCTAGTATAACACTAGGATACAACATGATATAATCAACTAGAAGGATTGATACCACTACTATGACATTGCAAGAATAATCAAAGAACTTATAAATAGGACACATAACCTCACATAAAAACTCATTTAGATGTGTGCCTTAGAAGTAAATATAACAACCTTGTTCTAAACAAGGTAAAGTTTCAAATTTTATGGGATCTACACAATAATCGAGGGAATAACTAGATTCATACAAATAGAATGATTTCCTTAGATATACAAAGTAATTTAATATGAAATCTGTGGGTGATTGAGATGTAATCCACATCCATCTAATTTCTACCATGCACCAAAAGAACCAAAGATGATGTTCTTAAAGGATATTTACTGATTTTTATGAGGAATATGTGTTAGGTAGATTTTGAGACTACTTGAAGAGAAAATCATAAAATGGTGTAGAAAAGATGGAGGATTCTACTTTGAGAAGAGTTCAAATTTCATAAAATGTTGGCTATGACTAAGAACTAATTATTGATGTGACTATGAATAGGGTTGATGTGTATAAATTTTTTGTAGATACTATAATTAAATTCATGCAATGAGGCCAAACCCTTTCCCTCAACAATTTATTCTTAATATTTTTGTGTCATATTTTGTGCTTTATATGTTTAGGTATATTAATTTTATCTTTCTTATTTATGAATAACTATCCATCCTTTCTTCATATTTTATTGAGAACCCTTTCTAAATTTTTGTAGCAATGTAGTGCCTCTCCGTTCTCACTTGGGATGTGTAGGTAGTCCTGCTAAGGAATCTGAATAGGAAGATGGAACAAGAGCTTTTGATGGTACTTTTGTGGGTATGATACACATTGTTTTGTTGTTGTTATTATGATGCAGAGATTTATTGGGTAGTTAAGTGATGCAGTAGCATGCTATGAGGATAGGTGGAAAGGGAAAATCATACCATTGAACGTATGGAGACATACAAGAATGAGATATGATTGCTAGAGTTCCTTTCCTAGCACCTCGGCTATTATGAATGTGTACTCTAATTTTTATGTTTGAGTGAACAGGTACAGGACATCGGCTCCACCTGGATTCACAGGTCTGAGCGTGTCCATTTTCCTAACGGTAATGTTGATTGGGAGATAGTAATGAGGTTTTTCTTAGTCTAGCCACAAACCTAGTCATAGTGTGTCATCAATTTATGTTCGGTATGTTTGGTTGTCATATCTTCATTTTCCTTGTCAATTGTTATTTATTTATGCAAGGTTTATTTTATGAAATTAATGTTAGATTAATGTTCTTAATGATTCAGTGCTTATTTAATTAATTTTAAATAATGTTGTTAAAAGCTTTTTATTTAATTTAATTAATTTATTTGGAAAAATAACAAATGGCACGGAGTGGCGAATTTTGGCAGGAAGGCGAAAGCTATCAGGATGGCAATGGTTCGGCTAGGGCATCCTGCTAAGAGGATGGCACCCAGGGGTCTGGTAAATTTTGCTCCATTGATCTATCAACAGAGGCTAGGGTGGAATTCGCCATGCTGGAGGATCTGGTGGTCATTTCTTGATTCATTGGCAAGAGGATGGCAAGAGAAAAAAATAGGGTTTGGATCTCCAAGAATTGGAAGGCTTACGAAATAGTGAAATTTCTGCCAAATGATTTCTTTGTGGTCTTTTTTCTCTCCTCTGAAGAATGCGATAGGGTGTTGCAAGGAGATCTTTGGATGATGGAAGATATGCCTCTCTACATATAGAGATGGCAACACAATTTCAACCCGGTAAGATTGAAACCCTATGACCGCCCGGTTTGGATTCGCCTCTATAATTTACCAATAGAGTATTGGTAAGAAGATAGCCTTATGAAGATCGATAGAGCGCTGGGCATCCTAGTTGAGCTGGACAGTGAGTTATTGGAAGGGGATTCTTATCTTTATGCGTGCCTAAAAATTGTTGCGATTGATAGTCTTCCAAATGTAATTAGTCTTTGTGTCGATGGGGTTCTTTGGGAGAAAAGAATCGAGATTGAGGAGGAAAAAATGTTCTGCTTGAGGTGCAGAAAGTGAGATCACAAAGAGGAAACATGTAATGTGAAACTGAAAACTGGTAAGGTTTGGTTCCAAAAAAACTATGAGGCAAAAAAGAAAGCACCTTTGCACTCTACGAATGGTATCTCTTGTGTGGCTGGGGGTGTTGCTTCTTTCCCTTTTCCCCCTCACAAGGAGAAGGCTAAGAGCATTCCAATGCCTGTAAACAACAGTCAGGGTCCTTCTGTGGAGAGGGCATCAAAGGACAAAGATCAGGCAGACAAAAAGAAATTAGGGGTTGAAGCTCCTCTTATTATGACCAATCATCCTTGGCATGTGTTGTTTGGGGATAATCAAAGCCAAGTGGTTCACACAGAGCAAGTGCAGGAGGAAGGAGTGAAACCTGATTTGGGAAAGGGAAATCAAGAAGTCATGGCTACTATGGAGGATCAGGATTCAGAGGATGATTCCTCTGGTGAAGATGATCTAGGGATGACAGATCTAAAGCACCTTAGCCAATCGGCTGTCTAGCTACTTGGGCGATCCATGAAAGGGAAAGGTAGAAAATCCAATAGAAAAAAAAGGGAGGAGGTTGCGATTGATCTTGGTCTGAAAAACATTAAACAATTCTTTCCACATTCCAAGGGAGATGTGTCCTCCCTTGGAAGATAATGAGGATCCTTAGTTGGAGTTTCGGGGGCCTTTTGTCCCTGACACTGGACGCTTGCCCAAGCGTCACTGTTAACTAAGATCGCTTGTTTTGCAGAGAAGCATGATTAGTTTTCTATTCTATGACTCTTTCAAGGATGCATGGAGGTCTACTAGTGACTTGGGGATCTGAGGGTCTCCCATTAACTAGAAGCACTGGGGTCGATTGGTGGCCTGGGGATCACTTGGTCTCTCATCTGTATGGATATTTCAATAGGGAAGCAATGTTGAATTACTTTTGGTGCAGTGTCAGGAGCCTGCTGTTGAATTTGGAACTTACCCTACTCATCATCTTTGGCCTCTTAAAACCCATGGCCAGACTGCTTGTGAGGAATAGCATTGGCTCCTGATTGAAATTCTTGATCAACAACACACTATTCTGAGTGGAGTTTCCTTTGCGCCTCTGGTCCTAATCGGTATGGGTGGTGGATTATTCAAAACCGTTGGTGATCCCTAAAATCACACCCGATCCAAGCGTGGGAAAGGTCCCACAAGGAATGATTGGTTCGTTTTCTTGGCAATGCCTGGCAAGCAGATAATTTTGCTTGTGTGTACAACAAAATCTCTGTTTATGATCAATGAAGCTTGAGGTATCAGAGGTGAGTTGAATAGCTTAGAATTGGACAAGGGACTCAGGGGATGCAAGAAAAAAGACAAACCCAAGGATGCAATGGATATGGTGGTGGTGGTTTAGAATGGTGGGGATGAGGTACCCCTAATGTGGCCTCACTGGTTCATATCTCCAGTCAAAAGTGTTTTGGGTACTGCACCCCATGCAGTGTTTACCAATAATAAATAAATAAAAAATTATTTGGAAAAATAATTTATTCCTTGTGATTAAATTTATTTTATTAAGTAAATAAATAAATTGATTAAATTTACTTATTAAGTGAATAGATTAAATATAGTTTAGATGCTTTTATGTGAATTGGAATTTTAAATTTGCATAAAGTAAATGATATTAATTTTTGAATTTTTAAATTAATAAAATAGCATAAATTCTTTATAATTATCAAAAGAAAATATCTGAAAGTTAGTTAAAAGATATTTTAAGATAGCCATGTGTGTGAGTAAAATTAAATGAAGAACTCTTGTTGAAAAATTATTCTCGGAGAGAATATTGGCCATAATTGTGAAAGGAAAGAAGTCACTTCACGGAAGAAGAAGAAAGAGGAAATTGGCAGGGAAAATTGTTGTTTTGGGGTTTTTGGTTAAAAATTGGAAGAGGTTCTTGGGAATATTTTTGGCTCAGTATTTTGCATCTTTCTAGAAGTGGAGATTTTGGAAAGAGCTTTGGAAATTGAACTCAGAAGGTGAAGCTTTGCTCCAACCTTCAATTCTTCAAGCTTTAGAAAAAAAAGTTCCTTTGTTATTTATTTATTTATTTTGTTGATTTGAAAAGATTGCTTGTACAAAATTTAATGTAGTAGAATCCTGAAGAAGAAAATTTAATTAAAGCTTATGTAGAAAATATATTGAAAGCTTCTCTATAGAAAAAATTGTTGAAAACATTCTTGTAGAAAACTTGTGAAGATTTTGTGCTTTTGTAGAAAACTTTACAGTAAAATCAAATAGCCTCATAGAAAATTATTGTTAAACATAGAAAATTTCAAAAGAAAACAATAGAAAACCTCTGTAGATTTGTAAATGAAATTCTCTGGTTAATCTGAGAAAATGGAAACCTCTGTAAGAATTTTTCTAAATATTTCCTGTAGAAAATATTCTGAGAAATTGGATTGAACTGAAATCCTCTATCAAAATTGTGAAATTAAAACCTCTGTAAAATGTTATTTCTGTAGAAAGCTATATGAAAATATTTGTCCAAATAAAATATTTGAGCTGATTAATATATATATATATATTATTTGGAGCTTTTGGTGAATTCTTCTGTGACTGTGAAGGTTTGTATACTGTGAAAGTCTATATACAATATTGTTAAATGCAGGGAAATTAAAAAAAAAATTAAAATGAAATTTTATTTTGGGGAAGGCTAGGGGCCTGCCCCACAGCCGCCCCCATAGGGAGGCGACTGTGGAGGCAGCGTCGTTGCCTTCATAGGTAGCTGCGCTGCCTACCACAACACACATCCCTCTCGGGGATGGCTGTGTAGGCAACTTGCCTTATACCAAGCCAACCCTTGGTTGGCTATTAAACCTGCACTTCCAAAGTAATCTGTCTGCCCCTTTTCTAATGCGATTTCGGGTTTATTTAATTTTTAAATATATATATATGTATATATTATTTATTGTATATCTTGTTTATAATATATTATATATATATATATTTGATATTAGATAGAAATTGAGATTAGTTTTAAAATAATTTAATAATATATTTAAATATATTTATTTAAATTGATATTTGGTTATACAGAATGCTTTAAATATAAAGTAGATATATATTTTTAAAATAAAATGACTTAAGAGAGAGAGTTGATTTATAATTAGATAGATATTATGTTATTAAAATGTTTAAATGCACAAGAAGAGGATTTTAAAATGAAACTATTGTAATAGAAAAATTGATTTTTATTATAATTTGTAATTATGAGATTGTAGTAAAACAATTAGTTTTAATTTCTTTATTATATAAGTGGAATTATATTTAAATTGATTAACTTCATGCAATGTGATATTGATTTGAATGAATTTGGAAAATCCGAATATTAGATTATTTAATTGCCTATTTTTTTTTAAAGCTGTGTTCTTTTCTATTCACGTTTATGGGCAATTTGAGTTAATTGAGTTAGAAAGTCTTCCAGATGTAATTCCTTTGTGAGGAGGTTGTTATTTGTGATGGAATAGCCCTTTGAATTAACTTGGGTAGTGCACATAGCTCTTATTCAGTTTGGACACCTGGTTCTATGAACAGGTTGTGTTGTCTATTGCTATGAAGTTGGTATTTTTTATTGATTTATGTGCACCTTGTCTACCCATGGTTAGTGGACTAGTTCCTTATATTGTTAGTAGGGGAGTGGCTCTTCATGGGGGCTGGAACACAAAGTGGTGCATGGGTAACTCATAGAAAATTATGTATGACACTCTCCCTATGACAACAGTCAGTTGTATTGTACAATGGATATATTCGATCCTTCAATTTTGGAAGCAATGTGACCATTATGTTGAGTATTATACTTGTTTAGTTTTATTTTGAGTTGCCTATGTCTAGATTTTGTAGGTTATGTCTAGGAAACCTTCTCACTATCTCCTAGCACAGGGGGTGGGCCTACGGGTACCACTTGGTTGGGTGGAACGTGCACCTTACACCGTTGGGTCCCCAGTTCTTGTTCGTAACAACGAGTACTTCTTGTTTGGAGAGCTCGCGTGTGGATATGTACTTTCTCTTATCTCTCATTTATATTAGTGGAAACCTTATTTTTGTATCACTCCTTAATTGTAATCAAGGATAATTCTTGTAACTTATTATTGTAATACTTTTGTATGACCTATCTCATTTGTGAATGAGTATTGTAATTGTAATATCAAATGTAATGTAGAAATGAATCATTATTGTATCTCATACCTTAAGTGATGTAATTTATTGTTATTGAATATATGTTCTTAAAGTTTATGAGAATTAATCACATGCTATTTTTAGTTACTTTTGTTATTTATGGGATTTGCATGTAGTGCATTGTTGCGTGTCTTAGGGAATGTATGCATTAATGATGTTCATGTTACATGTAATAATACACTTTAAAAAAAAATATTGCACTTTCATAGTGATTGCAACATTCTTTAAGGTTACGTGGCGGGGCATTACAAGCAATCTATAGTCTATTAACACTCTTTTAAATTCACATTATCCCTCGGAGCTAGCCGTTATTTAATCCCCAAAACTTATATATGTAGGCCCTTAGAACTAGAATTATTAGCATTAGATGCCCTTGTATGAGATTCATTCCTTGGTCTAATTCAACACCATTACATATTGAATGTTCTTAAGGCCTTAGAAATACTTGGATGCATCCCAATATGTGCCTACCATTTTGATTTTACTTTTAATCAATCACATATTATCACTTGCATGGACATCTAGTGCTTATGTTTAACATTTGATAGTTATATTGACATCACTTTTTTAAAATCTAAAATATTTAAAGTACCTTTTAAGGAGATTTCCACACCTTTAGATATTGATTTTATACCTTCTATCACTTGGTAAGTATACTCATGGACACCATTCCTTGGTATTGGTATGGATAGGGAATTTTATATCCTCATGAAAAACACTTGCTTTATCCCATTTACAGATTATATCTTATTAAACCATATTATTCATTACCTTTGTCATGATGTATATACACATTATATTATTTATTGATATTATGATGATTATTGTGAAATTTTAGGTCTTTCCTTCACATGAATATCAACATTTAGGCATTTAAACAACTCAGTCTCTAATCACTCGTATTTTGACACATTCCTTAGAGTCAATGGTTAAAATCTAATATTACCATAATGGTTTTTATTTTTTTATGGGATAAATATAGGCACCCATCTTAGATAATACATTGTATATGAAATTTATATATTTCTCCAAATTTAATGATTCTATGAAGGGTAGTTGTTTGGCCCATGATACAATCATCCCAAATTTATTTATTTGATTTTCATTACACTAGAGGAATCAAGGATGATGGCATGAAGAATATAATATTCTTACAATTCAAAGGGTAGGAGTGCCAGCTAGATCTTATGAATATAAATATTAAAGCATAACACAATGAACATAAAATTGGAGGATTCTACTCCCAAAGGAGTTTGTATCACCGAAAATGTTGACTATGACAAGAAAATAATTAATGTTGTTATTATCAATATATTTGGCATATTTGCAATACAATAATTAAATTCTTAATTTTTTAAATCTTTTTATAACAATAATAAGATATCACTTTTAAATTACATTTATGGCCAGTGGGCCATAACTATATAAAAAATTATTTTTGCAATGTTCACTTCACTCTAATTTTTTCTAAAAACTTATTATATACATTCTAGATTGTAAAAAATTGAAATCTTAAAGATGAACATATTCATATTTATTTGATTTTTTTAGTTATACTTATTATTTTTAGAAGCAAAATGAAATCATCTAGCTTTCCCTCTTCACTTTCTAAAATGAATGAAAATTCTACTCACTTGATTCAATCTCTAAAAGTTCAAGAATCCTAAGGATTATGTAATATTACCTTCTATGATCCTCACTCTTAAAATTATTTTTTCTTTTATCTATTTAAAAAATATATAGACTATCCTAAAATATCCCTTTTCTATCCATATTTTCATAATGAGAGGTAGGAATTCCTATGACAATTAAAATTTATGTCCTGAAGTGGGGCTATGTTTTTTAGAAGTAAAATTATCAATCACGTATATTTTTTTTTTATGATAGATTGAATAATCAATCATATCATAATGTACCAAAAAATGGTAAATGATACATACTTTTCAACTACATACTATATAACCTAACAACTAATAACAAGCTAAGTTAATGGTTATTATGACACATTATGTCTAATTTACAATTGCTAACCATCTAACGCATTAACTAACAAAAATAAAAATTAACCACTATGATCCACTAACCATAAAAGTAATTTGAAAATGATATTTAATTATAAATATATATACTTATGATTTGTTCTTTTATCACAAATATATTAATTCTATTTATCTATTCTAATAAATTAGAATCTTTCTTCTTTTATATACCATACATCTAAACATTTGTGTGAGTCAAATATTGTCAAAACTGTAAAGGAATTTAAGTTGAGAAGCCAACGGATACATATTCTTCCACTTTAAAATAAAATATTCCATCCTTGTTAATCATTTTATTCCAATATACAATCTAAACTAGTTTTCCATTAGATTGAAACATCGAGATTGTGGAGGTTGGAGGGGAGACCTAAAAAAAAAAAACTTTTAGACTATCCAAAACCTAATCTAGTTACACAATATAATTGAATTAATCTAAAAAAAAAAAAAAAATTGTATAAAGATAAAATTTATTAAAAATGTGAGCAATATATTTATGTTAAATTATTTAATTATGTATGATATAGTCCAAACTATGAAAAATTCTAAAAAATACACCAAAAGAATCTTGAAATGGATGGGGTTGTAATTTTGGAAGCATGCATTTACAAATGAAATTTCCAACAAATATAAAGAAGAAAGTTCCTTAAACTTGAAATGTGGTATGATTTCCAATAAAGTTCTAGCTAGGATTATAATAGTAGACTAGTAGTGTTTTGATCCCATCTAGAATATAAATGAAAAAATGGATTTTAAGGATAGATTAGTATTCTATTTTAGTTTTGTCATTCATATTAAAAATTGTTTCAATAAAATTGAAACCTTTAGAAAATTTAGTTGAATAATTATTTAATAAGAAGAAAGAATGAATGTGGTGAAATGAATGAGTTGATAGAAAAGGTTAACGAGGGTCTTGATGTGCTTCTATCATGTTCCAAGATTATCAATATTAAAGTATCCAAGTTAGACAAGCTTAATATTATATTTGTTGAGTTGTACTATACATGTATTAACAATTTCTTGGAGATCTAGATGTGAAATTAATATTTTTTATTATAATAACCACTAAAATTTATGGGAGGAAAAACTTTCATAGTTTAAGCATGGTCATTAAGGAAAATTATTTAGGCTTACTTCTTATATCAAAATAGAGACAACCAAATGAAAAAAGATCGTATAAAATAATGTAAGTCTAAAATTCATTTGAAAAAATGATAACACTACTCAATCCTAAATTCAACCCAGATCTTTACTCAAATTTAAATCTTAATTGAATATATATACATATATATATATATATATATATATTTGGTTAAGGACCCTATACCTCAAAAAAAAGAAGCAAATTAATGAGTGATATCATTTAATATTAATTTTTATTTTAAAAATAAAGAATAATGTAAAAACACAACTAGATAGATGTACATTTATTGACAATAGGAAATGACAACCCTTCATTTTAAACTAAAATACCCAAATGATCGTGTTCTCAAAAATTTTAGAAACTAACTACTAGTAAAGGATATTTAAAATATCATTATATAACCAATTTAGTTCTTTATTCCATTTATCTCTTATATGATTTGGACAATACAAAGTCTATTTAGATTCTCAATAGAAATATAATTTAATGGCTAACAAATTCCAAGAACTATTGTAATTATTATTTTTTGTTGGAGGATTTTTTATCCATCATTAATAATAGTCATAATGGTTCTTTCTTGATACTTCATAAAGGAAATCCTACTTTCTTACTATAAATGTAAGGTTTTTGGTTTCTTAATCCTTGTATTACAATGATTACTAGTATTTGATAAATAAATACCTAAAAATTGGAATAGATATTTTGACTAATATTCTTTAATATTCCCTTCTTAATACTAATTCATTTTCTATTCCCCAAGGATTCATTAATATCCATACGAAGAGGTTCTCTAAATGAAATTTCTCTCTATGTTGATTATATAAGAAAGTTTGTTCTTATAGAGTTTCATTTAATCCAACATTCTCCCACTTTATTGGATTTTTTAATTCTTTAATATTATCTTAAATATTTTCATCTTGATTTTTAATCTTTTTTTTGCTAATTTGTGAAAGTTTTCCTTCATTCCCTGAAAATTCTTTTTTTTAGTTCTCTACTACCACTCGAACATCATTTTCTTTATTTTTTCCCAAGTTCTTAAAGATTTTTTTGTGATTTTTTCAAAATATTCTTTACTTTGCTTTTTTTTAATTTTTTAGGTCTCCATACTTGTATGGCCTAGGTTTTGTAGTCCTTTTTTAAGAACACTTCAGTGGTGTTTTCTTAGAACATTACATTTGTTGACCTTAAGTCTAATATTAATGCATAAATAACATTTAATTAGTAAGTTCTAATAGTAAATTTCACATTTGCATTCTCTTGAGGATGAATTAAGATAGAACATATGATTTTTTTCTTTTTTTAATTTGATTTTGATACATACATGAGCATAAAACACAAGCTCTTTGTTCTTAGTTAAATCATCTATATAAATATAAACCCCTCAAAGATTGTACAATCTATTTAAGAGTTTCTTCATCCCATAATTTTAGGGTTAGGTTTAATAGATGTATCCATGTTGGTATCTTTGATAATTTCTCATCTTTTGGTTTGAAGAGTAGAGACCAAGGCCACATATACAGATTGAAATTTTCAAAAAACCAAGGCCATTGCAGCAAGTGTCATCCCTAACTTTTGTTAATTAAAATATAACTTAGTAGAAACCCTTAGGGAGAAAAATTTAAGGCAAGAGAAAAAACCTGATTCTCACCCATCTAATGTTTTAATTTATCAATTATAGGCCAAACTCTAATAACTTTACAAATAATATCATAATCAAAGAACACACAAGTTACCCTTTATAATGTTTTGTTCATGCCATAGATGGATGCCATTTCATTCTCAATTCTTATAGTTTATTAAATCTTTAGAGGAATCACAAAAAAATATGACCATAATTATATAAAGTTGATTGCGGATGTTAAACAAACCTAGGCTACTCTAGGCATTCCTACTCAATATGTGATTTCCCTAACCTTTGACACACATTAATTCATAGGGGTGACTCCAACTAGTTTCCTATCTTTGCATTTGATCCACACATTCCATTTCTTAAATTTTTGTTCTACTAATTCAATTTATCAACCTTTTATTCCAAAACTAATATTAATTTTAAGTTATATATTTTTTTTGTTAACTCAGAGGTATCCCTGTGCCCAACACCCAACCCGCCTTACATTGGTCTTATTTTTATGCCAAGTTGGGGTTCAGGAAGGGACGATCTAAGGCGAGACTAGTCCTCTAACGATGAGAGCAGCCACTTGCAAGCCACATGCATCATTTGAAGCCGAACCTCAGACTCAAACCCAAGACCTCGAAGAACATACCCAAGACTTAAGCATCCTCCGCTATCCATACACACTCCGAAATGACCCAATTATAAATTATATATTAATCCACGTAAAGCCAAAATTGATCCATGAAACTAAAAATTAAAATGCAAGAACATGTAATTTTTGTTTAAAAATAAACTAAAATGCCAAGGATAATAAAGATCCTTATTGTAAAGTCATGGAAGCGTATGTAATACTAAAAATATCCCCGCAGACCAATACGAAACTAAAGTCAAAGCAAGAAAAAGACGTGATTTTATTGTCGGAATAAATCTACACGTTACATTATTCTTCCTTCCATTAAAACATTTATATTTATTAAAAGTCAACCTTTTGGTCATTGAAGTTTTAGTCTAATGTTCTCATTTACAACAAACATATAATGTCAAGGTAATATGTACATTTTTCACTGAACTTTTTTCATCTTATATAATCTCAAGGTAATATGTACAATTTTTTATTATTAAAGTTTCTTTATTGTATGGATTTAAATTAAAGTATTGATTAGGATATAATAAATATTAATTTATAGAATATCTTTATAAAGATGATAACATGTACAATAAGTTTAGAATTATTAGATAGATTTCATCATAATATTAGTAATGTACATTTTGTACTAAGTATGAATAGTGACTTATATAAAGGTCAAAAATCTTAATGTTGAATTAAAAAAAAAAAGTAGTCATGAAGATTGTGATGAATTAAAGTGTTGACACAGACAAAACAAATATTAATATATAGAATATCTTTATAAAAGATGATAAAGATAACATGCATAATAAGTTATTTATAATTGATATACATATTTCATCATAACATTGGTGGTTTACGTAACATTTTTCAATAACTATGGATGGTGACTTTATACAAAGGTCAAAATCTTAAGAATTATTTGTAAAAGAAGAGTATTTAAGATGTGTTAAGTCTATCTTTTATAGGTTCATACGGATATATATTATACTAATGGAACCTATGGGCGATGTATTGCTAGCCATTGTTTTTTCAATTGACCTACAATTACCAACAAGATCTATAATTCTTAGAGTTGATTTATTAACCTTATAATAAGAGATAAATTCACCACCTCACTCAAATTATAGAATGTTTACTACCTAAACTAAAAGCAATTATTTATATTGGAAAAATTTACAACAGTTGATATATTAGTCATAAAGTATAAATTATAAAGATTAAAATAAAAATGAGCTAGTTGGTAAAAGGTCAACCTATTATGTGCTCATAGGTGCACTAGGAGGGCAGGGAGATAGATTAAGGGATGATCATCCTAACAAGGAAATTCTCACAAAGAGGGTTCATTTTTATGGAATAACCATGAAATTTTTGATATTGATTATATATGATACTTGATTATAGAGATGTGTGATAAATGGCTAATAATTTACAATTTTTTGATTGTTCAACTAGCACCAGGCACAAAACAAGAGCATATGTAAGATTCAATCAAAATCCTAAACCTAGACTCCAAATTTTTGATATGTCTAATGAGACGACTTAGTGGCTTTATAGTAGACCTCGTTGATCTTTTACCTCAGTTTTAAAGTTGTTTGAAATCCATCCATAGGAAAGTGACACTTGGACCTACTTTATTTATGCACTAAAGATGTAGATAGATGTAAAGACATGCTATTGTGAAAAAATATTTTAGTGGGAGACAAGTCACTTAGAAACCCAAAAAGTGAGAACAATTCACTTAACTCTCATACGTGGTTACAAGGATCTTACTTTTTGGATACGTGTGCATCTTGTTGTCAATTCTTAAAGTGGCTAACATCATGACACAGACAATGTAACGCCCCACCAAGGAACCCCAGAGGACAACACTAACACTAGGTCAATTAATGGAACAATTTTTTTTTTTGAAAGGAAATAGCAATAGAATGCGTAACCTAACATAATATAAAAATCTAAACCTAGGTCCTCTAAGGTTCCTCAACTGTGCTACTCAGGAAACTAATAATCAAGATAACTAGAATCATTTCATCAACTACTAAGATAACATGATTTATCTAACATGCACGGTTCATTTTAAAGCATTGCATTTAATGATTCTACATTGCTTACTTTCATAACATTCCAAATGATAATCAACAATAAAGATAATTTCTAGCTAACTAACATATGAAAGATGCATTTCTTTGCAATATTCATTACAGGAAGAGTTCATGAATAACTGTTACATCGTTACAATAGTGACAACAATGCTTCCCCTAGTACATGTGGGAAGACTAGATCAGATTACAATAAGAGATACATATGATATACAATCCAATATACAAATACATGGAAGGTTGTCTTCTCAAACTAGAAAAGGAATTAGAGTCCACAACACAAGGAACAATCTCCATGCACATGAAAATGCAACAAAAACACCCAATAGAGGAAAAAACACCTACCTCATGACCATGTGGAACCCTAAGGTCCACCCCTTGTGCTAAGAGATAACACAAGGTCCCCACGTCATACAGACAATCAGGAAAACAATAGGCTAACATAAACAAGGAATATACATGATGCCAACACAACACTGCCATCACACCAACATCACTTCACTTCTAGAGGCACTCACACAATAGAAAGAGAAGCTACAACTAGGGAATGCTAGACTGCAATAGGGAGGAGTTTCATCGCATAGTCTTGGCATGGGTTGTCCTAGCGGTCTCTCACTAGACCTCGACCCCCATCTATGGTTGTCCCAGGTGGTAAACCTCTCACTAGGTCCCGACCCCATAGGGTGACACATGTAGAACCAACATTCCTTTCGTGATGATAAGGAAGTTGATCTTGCTAACCAATCCTTAGCCTAAATGAACACTACAGGCATGGGTGAGGCATCCATTATCCTATTTAATGTGAATTCTATCCTTTCCCCTAATTCATTATTAAGGTTATCACTAGATTAAGAAACCCTCCAATGGGTTGTCCTGGACACCACTTTGGGTTCCAACCCCCATTGAGAGCCACTCCCCCTACTTGCAACTAGTGAGCCCCTCACATCAAACAAGGAATTAACCATCTTGCACATTTATCACAATCATAGAGCAAGGAAATGACCATCTTGCACATTCATCATAATCACATGGATCCATACAAAGATAGGAGGTATCACCCTTAGGGTTAACATTTCACACAATGCACAAAACCCAAAACATTGCCAAACCACTTCCAAAATAAAACAATCATAAGGACTGTTTACACATTAAATGCCCCCTCCTAGGCCTCTGGAAGCCAACCTTATTCAACTTACACAAATGACACCCACTTTTAAATGATTACCAAAATCACCCTAATCCCAATAATCAAACACATTATTCAATACAAGCACTCAATCAAACATTATAACCACAAAATACTCTTTAAATAAAACATTATTTCCACATTTCATATTACTCATTAACTTAACAACTTAATTCACTTAACGGGTCATTTACCACAATAATTCATAAATAACTATAACAAAAATTATTCTAAATAACTAATTACATAGTGATTTTAAAAATAGACTATTAAATAATTATGAAAGTAATCAACATTCATCAATTATCAAATAGGTAATCTAATTCATTTGCTTAAATTGAAGCTAATCACAAATCCTTCAATTATCTGAATATAAGTAAATCAATTCACCCTACTCAATTACCTGATTCACTTATCTAACATAACCAATTAATCACATAGATAGAAACTTTCTTTTACTATAACCATAAAATATATGTATGTGTGTGTGTATATATATATATGTATGCATGTATATATATATGTATGTATATACATACATACATACATATATATATATTATTAACAATAGGCAGTTTACAATACAATATATCAAATTATATATATATTCAGATGCTAAACTTAAGATGTAATCATTGAAATGAAATCACAATACATAGTATCAAGTGAAAAATACAGGAAATGAAATCGCCATATATAGTATCCAATGAAAAACAAACTAAACCCTAGTGCGTTGCTAAGGCAACAAGTATGTAGGGGAAAAGAAGGGCATTCGACTCGTCGACCATGGCTGGCTGGGTGCCAAGCCTGGCTCATAGACCAATGATAATAGTTAAGCGGATGACCTCAAAGAAATTTGTCTTAAGGAAGAAATGATAGCCAAGTACGCCAATAACAGATATTGAAGAGGCCTGAGAAACTCACAAAAATGCAATTGGTAGGGGTAAGTCGATATCATAGTGTGAAGTGCGATAGCTACAAAATATGAGCATAATGCCAAAGGGCAAGTAGTGAAGGAGGTAGAGGGGATACTCCAAAAATAAAGGGTAGAAGAACTTGTCAAATGTTGTAGTTGCATTGCCTTTTTTGATATGCAATCAAATTGTGGAAGCATAGATAAGGTAGTTAAATTTTGAAAGAATGCCCCAAAGAAATGTGGTTTCAAGGGCTGCATAAGATTGCAGGTTATGCACAAAATGATTTATTGAAAGGGATTTAAAAACCTTCAGAAAATGCATTTATTAATTATTTCTATTTGGAAATAAATAAACAAGTAAATGTTTCGTTTCTAGGAAACATTAAACAATCAAGCATTCATTTTCAGAGGGCAAAGAGAGAATTCAGAAAAATAATGTAACCAAAAGATGTAATTCCAACCTATATCCAATGCTTGGTAGAGTTGGACATTTGATGTTGAGCTCTGAAATTTCCAACTTGCAAATCCACTCTCTTTAAATCCCTAATCAAAATTTTCATGAACCCCAATTCCCCACAAAATCAACAATATATAAAATTTTTGTAGACAAATTTCTCCCTCCCACTGAACAAAATCCACAAACTCCCAAACACACAATATTTACAGGAAGAAAGAGGCTATTCGTTGTACGGGAAGACTAACCAACTTTTCCTAGTTTAAAATTAACTTTAGATTTATTAAATTAACATTTTATTATTTATTAGTTATAACATCCCACTATACTTTTATTTTATTATTCACTATGATTATTTATTTATGTATTTATTTATATGTTTATTTATCTAAGCATAACCCAATTCATTTATATATAATAATTAATTTTATAATATTTTATTTATTAATTTCAGCATTATGTTATAATTTATTTTAATGCATCAAATAACCAAAAGCATTTATCAAACAATTTTAAATTAAATAAAACCAAATGTCAATCGATTACCTGACCACTATCTAGGGTCGAAAAGCAAGACCTCAAACAACATTGATTGACCATACCAACCATACTGATGACACTGACAGGGTACCAAACTAGATACTCATCCTCTTCGAGGATGATGGCTAGGGTAGGGGACCAAGTGCTATGCTTGATCGACTAATCCATTGGGTTTTAAGGCACGTTCAGACCTACCAATTCAGGTGGAGTTGATGCCTAGTACTTGCAACCAACAACACAAAAAATAATCGTGCATATACATAGACATATAATCAAGCACACCGTGAAAGGGAATCACAATGTCACATGGTACTCAAAAGTGAGTGATGCGACATTGTCCCCTTCACCCAAACACATCAGTAAGACCTCACCAAGTAATCACATCAACTCATATAACGATTAGTTATTGTAAGAGAGGGGGACCAACCACGTTCAAGGCCCCAGGTCATAGAGAGCCAAGAGCGAAAGGCTTCCCTAACTTACCTCAACTTAAAGCAGTGTTAGGAAATGCATGACGGGAATGATGTTGACTCTAAGGCCCTTCGATCACTCTATAGACCTGACAGTTGGAATGGGGCTAGGCAAGATGATTTTTGGGTTCAACACTATGCCTTAGGAGCTCTCTTCCTGAGAATGAAAGTGCGTTTCGGGGATGACAATGTGACGCATTGGCGTCCGTACGACCAAAGGACTAAAGAGACAAGGTTAAACATAGGAAAATAGACTAACAACCTAGCTAGTGGTTTTTAGGAGAACAAAATAACACTATGAAATATGAAATGTATAGACGAATGTGATAAAGTAAGTAGATTAATGCAAGGGTGACAAGAATAATCTCATAGAGGTACTCGTTTTCGAACTAGCTCTAAGTATCGCGTCCACCTACACACAATAGAGAGGAAAATTGTTGGGTGGTTTTATAGGGGCCTACCTTGATAAGACCCTCATTTAGGTGTTTCCACTTCCATAGATAGCCAGGTGTACGATAATGGAGAAATATATGATAAAGAGAGAAATGAAGTAAAGAACACAAAGCACTACAAAAATAGTAGGGTGCTACCCACTAAATCGTAGAGGAGAGTAGAAAGCTTACCACCTTCACCAAGAGCTCACTAGCTAATGGAGGAGAAAATGAGAGGACTCAAGCCCCTGTTGCAATGGTGTTTGTTCCAAAATTGCTCTATGAAGTTGATAGAGTATTGTTGCTATTGCTATGGAGTGCAAAGTGTTGCTTGAAGGTTGGAAGTGAATGCTAGAATACTTGGAGAATGCTTAAAGAAATTGTGTAGGCTTGTGAAGAAGATGAAAAGAGATGAAAAGCATGTAGGAGTGAATTTGAAGGAGAGAATGAAGAAAACAACCATATTCAGGTCGGTTAGTTAAAGGGGGCGTTAAAAATTGACCTCCAATGGGAAGTGTAACGACTTTGTAGGCTCCATACACAAGAATCTGCTAGGGACGTAAGTGCGCTGCATAGACATCTGTGCAATGTGCAGGCGTCCTCGACAATTATTCCTCTGTCGACACACAAAACAACCACCAAGTGGAACGAAGGTAGCGGGCTTATGTGGAATTTAGCCTTTGAGTTTGGTTCTCTAAAGTGAGGAAAGGAAAAAGGGGAATTTGCATAAGGGGTACAAACTTTCTCTTATACATTTTTCCCCCACTTTAGCGAGCACAAATTTTGATGAGTTCTTTGGTAAAGTAGATCAGAGAAGTAGGAGAGTTAGAGATGTATACTTGAACTGTCGAGGAAGAAAAACATGATCTAGCAAACTCGAGAGTGCAAGACAAGAAAATAACTTCATAGCCCTGCAAAACTATGAAGCTGAAGAATGAAAACATCTTACAGGCCCATAAACCTGCAAGGAGGAAACCCCCAAGATCTCTTACATGAAGGAAGCCCCATGAAGAAATCAGCTCATAGGCCCACAAACCTGCAAGGAAGGTGTCCCCCAAGAACACTCACATGGAGGATACCTAGAAAAGTGCCTTACAGGCTTGCAGACCTGCAAGGAAGCATCCCCCAAGATCTCTCACATAGAGGAAGCCAGGAAAGCATCCTATAGACCCACAGACTTATAGGGAAGGTGTCCTTCAAGATCTCTCACATGAAGGAAACCCAAGAAAAGCACCCTACAGACCTGCAAACTTGCAGGGGAGCCATGTAGGCAGGTGTATATTCCCCAATATCTCTCACATGGAGAAAACCAAATAAAGTGGACTCTGCAGAGTCAAAAAGTGGCTTTGTAGGTGCACTTACAAAGCAACATGTTTACGTGTAGATAAAACATGTCAAAAGGAAGCCATGTAGGCAAGTATGCGGATAGTCACGTAGACCGTCAACAAGTTAGAAAAATTTCAAAGGGGTCCCTCAGGAACCCTAGCGTGAAGAAGGGGTCCACTCAAGGGACGCGCTGTTTGAAAGCAAAAAATAGATGTTTCTTTCTCAAATTGATTCATCATCAAGGAATCCTTTTGAAAGATGTTCACTTCATCAAGGAATTTGAAAGGAAGAAAATGCCCCCATGCGAGGGGAAGATAAAAGTTGTTCCTACTTCAGAGGAAGATTCCCAAGTTCTTTCTTTACAAACCCATGATGAAGGAAACACGTTCCATTAGGGTTTCAAGTTGAGAACATGATTCTTGAAAGGAGTTTGTGAAGATTCTTGAGAAAAGATTCGTTGGCAATGAATTCATTTTCTGAAAATTGAAGTGTTGAAGAAGTGATGTTGTCACACATGAGAGGGACAACTCAAGCAAAGAAGAGAGAAAGATAAAGGAAAAGCAAAAGATAAAAGAAAAAATGAAAAAGGGGCACAAGGGTAGCTTGATGTTTCAAGGTCATAACTTCTCATGTATATATATGTATGTATAGTAATAGTATATAAAATGAACTGTCATCAACCCCCTACTATATCAGACCATGTGAGGAATGCACAAGAAGACAAAGTAAAAATAAAAAAAATGGGTCAACATGGAAGGGAAGCCTAAATTCCCTTAATGCTTTGCATTGTCCCCAATTTATCAAAAATCAAGTCACAAACACAAAAGAATGATGCTACAAATAGAAGAAGGTTTACGACAAAAAACCACGCCTGTATCCAAGCACCAATAGGGGTGATGAGGGTCATTCAGGAACACATAGCACAATCACGGGGGAACACATCACAACACACACACACATACATGTAATCTAAAGATAAAGAAGAGGCCTCCCCCTAACACTGATTGACCAAGAGGTCGTTCACTTCCCACTCAAGATCAGTGTAGGGGGAAGGAGGATGAGCCTACAGTGGTGGGATGTTAAGAGGAGGAGCATCCAACCCTTCCACAACAAGGGCTAAGGAAGAGGGCCCTGCAAGGTCCTCTCCACCGAGCTCTTGTGGAGCAACGGTCAGCGATTATGCGAAGATCGCCAGGTGCTGGCAAGAAGTTGAGTCCACTTTTTGGCCAAAAAATGGAAGTGTTTCCCTTTTTTTTTAGAATTTGACACATTTGACCTTAAAATTTGAAGCAATTAGAGATGGAAACTTTGAAAAATTCACTGATCATTAAATATAGTACTTAGAGTCTAGTTTCCAAATATGTAATTTATTTCAATATCCAGATGGTACAAATTGAGTTTCAATAGGTGTTTCTAAAAACAACTGTTTAAAAGTCACTTTTTTTTTACCATACCATGCACGTGTACGACATTCATATTTTGACCTAAATTATCATATTTTTCTAAATCCTTTTGGGAAAATATTTGTGACTCACTGAAGCACATTTTTGATATTTTTTTGTAATTTTTTATTGAATTTTTTTTGTTAAATTTTTATTAGCCATATTTGTTGTTTTGAAAAATCATCGTGTACGACATGCATAAGATGACCTAAACTTATAATTTTTTGATTTTTTTTAAAATTGAAAAGAATTATCTGAAGTATGTTCTCGTGCAATCTGTTCCTCAAAATGTTATGTTGATCAAAAGTTACTAAAATAGTAAAAAACCCTGATATTTAAAGTTTATGGACTGGTTTCATCATAAATTAATTGAAAAATAGAAAAAATAATCCAATTGTAATTTTTTTTACATATTTGGAATTTGCACCATCTCATCTAAAATGGGTTTTAATTTCGTTAAAATATTCTGCAAAAAAAGTTGTCAGCCATATGTCCAAACTCGGTATTTTTCTCTGACATTCTTAGGACCTTCAACTTGCAGGTCAAACCAGGTTGAAGGCCTAGGTTCATATTCCCAATGCTTTTCCAGAACCAAAATACAAGCCAAAAACCCAACCACAAAGAAAATCCAATTTCAAATTTTAGAAATGGGATCCCATTTACAAAATGGGACCCCATTTTGTAAATCAGGATCTCGTTTCTTAATATTAAATGTGATGACCGTTGATAGGGAAACATGATCCCACTTTATAAACAGGATCCCATTCCTTTGTCAATGGTCCCCACATTTAATATTTGGGAATCAATGTGATGACCATTGATAGGGTAACATGATCCTGCTTTATAAACGGGATCCCGTTTTTAATAAACGAGATCCCTTTTTTTAATAAACGAGATCCCTTTTTTTAATAAACGAGATCCCATTTTTTAAACAAGATCCCATTTGTTTTTAACCATTTTTTTAAAATTTACTCGCAAAGTTTATTATGAAGTCTACAACTTCACATGTAAGACCGAGCGCGACATTATTTTTCATCAACTATTGTCTTTATAGGTGGTGAACGTTCATTTTTGATTGATTTTTTCAAAGGAGCCATCATGTAAACTATTTTTGAAGTGGATTTGTGTTAGTTTTGTACTCGTTTGGAGGAACAAAAGGTCTTCAACTTGCAATATGGATTGAATATTTTAAAGGAGGCATGAAGAGAACAATTTTTAAAGTGGACTTGTGCTAGTTTTCTACTTGTTTTGAGGAAAACAAGAGGAATAATTTTTTCCTTATAGGTCTTCAACTTCCAATTTAGATTGAATTTTTTGAAGAATTTCACTATTGACATTCATTTGTGCTTGAGAATTTTATAATCATGTGTTCAAAAGCTTGTAATAAGAGGAGGAAGACATTGACTCCTGAAGAAATTGAAGCAAATAGAGAGAAGGAGAAACAAAGACAAAGAGAAAGAAGAATGAGAATTAAATCAATGAATGATGGTGGAGCATCCAATTCCACAACTATTGAAGATGAAAACATTGAGGAGACCATGGTTGAAGGTGAAGCTAATTTGCAAGAAGTCAATTTGGAGAAGAATATGATTATACAAACAAGTCCTACTATGTCTTTAAATCCCTCTTTCAATGCTATGGAGCATGTTTCAATATGCACAAATCTAGGTACATCTTCAAATCCACATGTTAGTGAAATGGTAAATTCGTATGTAGAAGTTTTACAAGATGCTGGACTTAATGATGTTGACATTGATAATATTCAGAGAGATGAAAATTTTATAGAATTTGTTGAAAATGAAAAAGAAAAATATTTTTTTGAAAATGAAAATGAGAATGATCCTTTTGTTGAAAATGAAAACGAAGACCGTTTTGTTGATGAAAATGAGAATGAAAACCATTTTGTTGATGGAAATGAAGATGAAAATGTAAATTGTTTTGAAGTTGAAAATGAAAATGAAAATGAAGATGAAGATGAAAATCTAGAATGTGATGTGGAATTTAATGAAAATACTTTTTTAAAAATTGAAAGTGGTGTTTTCGATAATCTTCCTGGTCAAATTTCTCGGAGGCAAATAAGAACACATACGAATAGAATATACAACAAATTGTTTTATCGTAAAAAAATTGCATTTCAATATCAACTAATGATGCAATTGATGAGAATGCAAAAAATGAGGAAAATAATGAAAAGGTTAGACATTTTTGTTAAACCAAAAAGAAAAGATCAATCATTAAAACATGTTATGTCTACTGTTGCTAGTGCCATTCAATCTATTGGGAAAAATAGTCGATCTAAAGATAAAAATGTAGCAAGAAGAGAATAAACAACTACTATAGTTAATAAAAAAACTTTGAATAAAATAATGGTAAGCAATAGTAGTGAAGTTTTAAAAATACATCCTAAAACATTTCTAAGAGTGGCAAAAAGAAGAGAAAGTATAGAAAATGATCCTATCAACCAATGTTGGAGTTTCAGTGGTCAACTCTCAAGGTCTGATATGAAATTGAATGTTGAAATTAAATCTTTGATCAAAAAAATATTGGCATGATAATACTAGGGTTTCATCTAATGCTAGAGATGTTTTAAAATTAAGGGTGGGGCCCAAAGTTCACGATCCTCACCCAAAACACCTATTAGATACAACACAAACTAGATTTCATAGAAAATTTTGTGGTGATTTAGTGTTACTTGGTAATATTAAAATAAGTTAAAGATCTTTTGAAAAATTTAAACCTTGGTATGTAAAAATTAATAAGCAACAAATATCTTGTTGTTGTAAAACGCATATTCAATTTCATTATTTTTATGATGTTTTTCGATATATACATTGTACCTTGCATACTAACATGATTATACAGGAATGTGGTATTAATATGCCACCTGAAGCAATAAGGGAGTTTATTTTAGGTTTTTTTTGTGAAAGATCTAATGGTAAATTGTTTTATTTAAGTTCTTGTACTTTTGGACAATGTGTTAAATGTGGAAATCTTTCATTCTTAAGAATTTGTATGCATAAAAGTGGTCATAATGATTTTGGACAAGAATTAGTAGATGTTAAAAGATTTAAGAATGTTCACTATTCTTTAAAAGATGGAAAAATAGGAAAGCGTTGTGATTTAGTTACAAAAAAAGTTAGTGTGCATGCATTCATAAGTGAATTTAAGAATAAGATTGTATCAAAATATGTCATCTCTCAACATGCTCGATGGATTGATGGCCAATTTCATGCATGTAGAAACACATTTCCAATTGGTACTATACTTTCAATGGTTGATTTTGCGGAAAATTATTGTCTAGCTCCACAAGAGGAAATTCAATCAAATTATTATAATTCAGTGCAAATAGCTATGTTTGTCCATATTGTTTATAAACATGCAGATGATAGCATTGAGGATGATAGATTTTTTTTGAGGGAGTATCATTTTTATTTGAGTGACAATTGGTTACAATCGTCAGAGTTTGTTCAATACTATTTTAGTATATTTTATAGAAATTTAAGAGAGAGGAATCCAGATGAAAGAACAACTCATATGGTCAGATAATTGTACGGGGCAATTCAAGAATGCTTGAATGTTCTATTGGTTAAGTAGGGTTCACAAGGAACTTAATGTCCAACATATATGGAGTTTTTTTGAAGTTGGGCATGGCAAAAGAGAACATGATGGAGCTGGTGCATGTGTAAAAAGAATTCTTTCTAGAGAACAATACAAATTTGAGGATGCAGTAAAATTTAAAGATGCATGTGGGATTGTGGATTGGTGTAATACAAGATTATGTGCACCTGGTTCGAGTGAGTACTCTACAGTTCTTTGATTCTTTTGGTTGGTTGAAGAAGAGAACATTGTACCTAGAGTTCAGTGTGAGACAATCAGTGGATCTACTTGTAGACATGGAAAATGTACCAACATACTTGATCCTGATTATTAACACCATTTCATCCAAAATCATCCCTCAGTATAACCATTTAATCGAATACCCTTATTTGATTAAATTCATCAATTTTCCTCTCTTAATTAAATAAATCACTTTATCTAATTAATCCTATAGTCCCTCTTTTAATTAAATAATTATTTTATTTAATTAATCTCTAAAGTCATCTTATTAAATTAAAGAAATTAAACCTTGTTTGATTTAATCTAACAATCACCCCCTTTAGTTAAATAAATCAAAATATTTATTTAACTAAGTCTAAATCATTTTCTTCTCAACTTTGATTTATTTAAATCCTAAAATCTAAGTCAAATTTGTCAAATCATCTAATCTCCTCTTATTTAATCAAATCCTGATTAAATCTAATCTTAATCCATGTCCCATCCTCTAGATTTTGCCACTTGCACATGAAAATATATTTAATTCATTTATTAAATCTCTATTTTCTCTCAACATGGCATAATGGAGGAATATTCTCTCAAATTTGAATTCAAATCCAAGTGGACTTAGTCCTTCCAACAAGGCATTTATTTCATCTTACAAGTCCTTTTACATTGAGCTAAGTGGCCATTACTCCATTTGACTCTCCCTCCACCTTGTCATTTCAACATTTTCAAATTTCAAATATATGCATTTATGGGCACATTCATCAAAATGTGCACATCCTCCATCCATTCACATTTGGACAAGTGGCACCTTGCCATTGGTTGAATTTTAGTCCCACATTGCTCCATTTTGGGCATTTCTCAATCTTACCATTCTATAAATAAGAGGCTTCTTTCCTCATTTCATCATCCACAATTTGAGCAAAGTTATTATACTCAAATCCATAGCAATTCTCATCCATTTTTATCCAATCTTAGCTAGGTTATGTAGATTTTCATTTTGGAGCACACTTCAATCATCAACAAAGGGGATCACTCTTCATCACCAATTAACATTGCATCATTGGAGTTGGGAAAGGGCCAATTTTCACATCAAATTGACACCAATTCCCCCATGGGATCAAGAGTTTGCTTATTTAATTAGGTTTCAATCTCTTTTATTGCTTTCTTATTGTGTTCTTCATCTCTTTTCCTAATTTAAGCTTTGTGAATGGATTTCATGGGGAACTTAGATTCTAACTTGCATTTCAATATTCTAATGTATGTGTTCTTTATGTTTTGCAGGTACTAAGATCTCGGTTCATACACTACTAAATGGCATTCATTTAGGATTTTGACAACAAGCACATGGACTATCTGGACAAGGGATCTTGCATGTTTTTATCAATTTTGTATCTCAGGAGATTGGGAAGCATGTGAAAATATAGAATGGGTTGGATAGTGGAAGCAAAGATTGTTGACATCTGCACAAGCACATGATCAATATGAAAGAACTATTGAAGAAAATGACCAAGTGTTTACATCTAAAGACTATGACCGTGTTTTAGACCTTGTACAAGAAGGTAATTTAATTCAATTTATTTCACTTTATTAAGTTATTTTGTAATACTAAATTATTTGTATGGATATGCGCAAGTTATTAAATCAAATTTTGTTTGCAAGACATGTGTATGCTATTGTTGCACCTAAGGGGAATGAAGAGGAAACAAAATATTGGTTGGCTCATTGTGTGGAGACTAGCCATAAGTTAATAGCACCTTGAGAAGATGATGATGGCTATCATTATCCAACAGGTACAGTGATCCCCTTAAGACATCCCCTCAAGCAAATTTTGATAACAAGTTTTTGATCCCCTTAAGCAAATTTTTAGAACAAGTCTTTGATCCCCTTAAGAAAAAATTGAGAACTTATTTGATGATGGTATTCATGTTTTCCAATAGGATCAGTGGTGGTTGTTGGCACTTGGCTACGAAAAATACTTGACAAGGAAGAATGGTCTACCTGCATTTGAAGATTATGAAACACATAAAAAGATTATACATTATTCACATTTGGTGGTGGCAACAAATATAAAACTAGATCGGTATCATGGAAGACCCACAAATAAAGTGCAATGGACAATTTCTATGGAAAAGCATGAGACAATCATAGATGCATTGCAAAAAAGAGAGGATGCAGAGGGTATGTAATGGAATAAGTAAATACAAGTAAATATAGTTTTAGTTTTATATTGTCCTTTTAAATAGATTAAATACATGTTTCGATATTGGTCAAGTGTGTTATTAGTTGAAATTGATTTAAATTGTCCTTTTATAGATACTTAAGCCATAATCACAAAAAGGATCTAGTCCATGTAGATTCAACCTAGACAACATGGAATACTTCGTAAAAATAGGTAATTATTAGTTAAATTATATTTAAATACATGTTTTGATTACATATTGATATTGCTTGTACATTAATAGTTAAAATTAATTTATTATCTTTTTTTGTATCCTTAAGCCATCATTGCATTGATCTCATACTTTGAAACAAAAAGGAGAGGATGCCTGGATTCAACCTACACATGTGTGAAATACTTTTAAATCTAGGTACTTGAGTTGTGTACATATAGATAGTTTTATATAAATTAAAATATGTATGTTTTGATGATTTCATTGATATTGCTTGTACCTTTTTGATATCATGTGGTGTGAAGACCTATTACATTCTGGGCACGAGTTGGAGATGTTCTTGAGATGACATATCCAAATTTTGTAAAAATTGTTTTGAGATGACATATATGTACATAAATACTTACATAATTAAACATTTTGTACATATTACAAATACATCTACATACACAATTATGTACTCTATGTACTTCTATGTATCAAAATTGTTATTCTATATATTTTGTTTATTAAATGTGCATGTTTTCCTACTTTGAAACTTGATATTTGATTGTATAATCACTAAATATTATGCATAAATTTTTGTTAACTTAATTATATCCTTAAGACGTTGTATTATGACCCCTCCAGACATTCCCTTAAGACGTGGAGGTGGATTCACATATTCTAAATATTATACTTAATTATATCATTTGCTATGATGAATCACCCTAAAACTTATAATACTTGTTTATATCACTTAATATTTATACTCAATTATACTCTTCTTTGATCCCCTTAAGATGTCGTAATATAACCCCTTAAGACATGTCGTATTAGCACATATCCTAAATATTATACTTAATTATATCATTTGTTATGATGACTCACCCTAAAAATTATAATACTTGTTTATATCACTTAATATTTATACTCAATTACACTCTTCTTTGATCCCCTTAAGACATTCCCTTAAGATGTGTCATATTAGCACATATCCTAAATATTATACTTAATTATATTATTTGTTATGATGACTCATCCTAAAACTTATAATACTTGTTTATCACTTAATATTTATACTCAATTATACTCTTCTTTGATCCCCTTAAGACATCCCCTTAAGACGCGTCGTATTAGCACATATCCTAAATATTATACTTAATTATATCATTTGTTATGATGACTCATCTTAAAACTTATAATACTTGTTTATATCACTTAATATTTATACTCAATTATATTCTTCTTTGATCCCCTTAAGACATCGTATTAGGACCCCTGAAGACATCCCCTTAAGACAACCTATAATTAGTGTTGGATGCTATTATTTGTTTTGACAACTTATAAATTAGTATTCGATGCCATTATTTGTTTTGGCAACTTATAAATTAGTATTGGACACCATTATTTTTTTTGACAACTTATAAATTAGTATTGGATGCCATTATTTGTTTTGACAACTTATAAATTAGTGTTGGATGCTATTATTTATAGAATTTATTAGTTCTTTTTTTCTCTAATCTTGTATGGTATTGTTTATTTCTTAAAATTTTATCCTTTCTAGTATATAAAAGGATTGCTTTTGTTTGTAAATTATGATTTATTGACTAATTATTTATTGACATGAATTTAATACGTTCATTGACTAATTATCACTAATTATTGAATGTACATATCATGTATATCATGTATGAGATCACTAAATTTGTAAAGTATAAATATTAAAATGTCTTATTAATTTCAACTTTAATTTCATATTTATATTTAATTTCACATTAATGTCCTATATTAATGTCTTGACTATGAACATAAAATTCATAAATGTACGTGTAAATTAAAATTTCAAACAATAATAAAGTCCATAATTTACAACATATTAATTGCATGAAACCAATATATTAAGCGCATGAAATAAAGTCCATCAGAGTACAACCCATGAACTAAAGTCCAACTAAGTACTTGAGCCATGAAATATAAAGTCCAATAAAGTACATGAGAAACCAAAAATGTAGTCCATGAAATAAACAAATATAACCCATAAAATCATGTTTCTAGGTCATGTATTGTCTCTAAAATCAAGAGACCTCTTCAAGCCATGCAAACTATGCAGATGACTTGAAACACTTTGTACAAGAGAAAGATGAAATCAAATGTAAGACAATGAAAAATGATTTAATGACAATTTAATTTATAATTCATCATAAAATTAAATTACCATCATATCTAGGTTTGGATGCTTTGATGCACCTGAACTAACCTCTAAATTCTCTGAATCAATCTACATAAACAAGACAAAGAAAGTTGAAATTAGATGTAAGTCTACAATTAAAAATGATTTAATTCAATTTAATTTATAATTTATCATATTTTAATTGTACCGTATTCTGAGGTTGTGCACCCCCTTCTCCAGGACCTATTTGTACATGCTCAACTACAAGATGTGTCTTGTGCTATAAAAGAAAAAGAATTTAAAACATGTATTAGCTCATATTATATATATATATATTCAATTTGAAATTGAAAATTAAAGTTATATTCATAATATATAATTTATAATTAGCTTTAAATATAATAAAAAATTTAAATTACCATGATATTTGGAGCTTGCTTTGCATGTCCTCCTGGAGGTGTAACTATGTTTGGGTCAGGGATGAAAGTCGCACTAACAAAGTCCTACAAGATCAAATTTAAAGCATGTATACTTGAATTAGGTTAAAATATATATGTTCAAGTTTTAACATTTTGTGTAGAAATTTTTTTAAACCTAAAAATTAGAGGTCTCATGAGTAGTCGCAACATCTAATGCTTGCCCGATGCCCATTCTCATTGTGTTATTAACCTAGACATACATGTAGACATTTAACACTTATAATATTTACAACTGTACATGCACATTTATATATAGTGAATTCAAAATTCATAATTTTAACTATACTAATGTAAGTTAAACAATTTACAATATAAATGTACCTGCCCCTAATCTATGATGCCCGATGGTGGAGGAGTGCTTGACAACCCCTGGGGTGGAATTGACATGGAAGTCAATTGACTTGCCTAAACCAACATAAATATTTTAAACATATGTTCATAATTCAATTATAAATTTAAAACTCAAGTTAAAAATCATTTCATATATAATTTAAAAAATTGAAATCAAAATACCCCATAAGGGTTGCCGAGTAGGACTGGTGTCGATGTATGTACTCATGGAGAGGATGATTACCCCATTGTTAGTGTCATCTGTACACCAAATAGTTTGATTGTTAAAATGTATTGCAAACTTTTATTTGATATATACATTCAACAAAATTCTTATAAAATGAATGTGTAGATGCATATTTATACCTGTGTCGTAGTGCCCTCAGGATGATGGTCTGTTGTAAGAAATTCTATAAATGAATTGATGCGACCAGATGAATCACCAAAATCTCCACATCCACTTGAACTATGTGTGGCCTGATTAGGTCCATAGCATAATTGATGGAAACTAGTACAAACATGTGGGATGGCCCTCGACACTCCTGGAGTGGTACTCAGACCAACTCCATAAAACACTCCCTCCATCATCATCATCTCTATGCTCCCTACTTGCTATTGCATAAGAATGTTGATCAAGGTTTGCTGCGAGTGTACTAAGGGATCCTAATGTTGAGACCACAACTCGATGATGCATAGGTACATGAATGGGAGGACCAGGAGAAACAATAAGAGGTTTTGCATGCACATGGCATTGGGGATCAACCATTTCCCCTAACCTCTATTGTGGCATGCCACCGCCAACACCTTAAAATGATTTAAAATCAAAATAATTGGGATTTTTCCCCATAAAAAAATCTACATATAGTTTCCTCAAAAAATACAATGGGCACTCCCAATTAGCATGGTGTGGACTATCAAAAACCACCTACCATCGATCCCAAAAATTTGCACTCATTTGTGGATGTATGCACCACCTCATGGATATTCTAGATTTATTTGGAGGAATGGGCTGCCGAGTAACAGGGTCGAGAAAGTAAGGGGCTAGGTGGGATTTTGTTATTTTAAGGTCTAAAATTTGTTTATAAGAGAGACCGTTTGCATAAAATTGTCTCATCTGCTCTCTCTCTCATCGATGCCTATCTAGATCAAAGTCAATAGTCTTGATGGAATCCACAACGTTTTGTATCACATAAGAAAAACATCTCACGTGTGGTGGAATCGATGCTTGATTCTGCATAGCATTGATTTGATTTTGAATGGATGCAACCTGATCATTTATGCATGCTCACAAGTGAGCCTCATCAGATGCAACAGGTGTTGGAGGTGGGATATTAGGTTGAGCGGGTGGAGGGGGAGGTGGAGGGGGAAGTGGAGGTGGATGAGGTGGTGGATTGATGATATAATCAATGTTAAAATGATCCATGATATCAGATATAAGTGTGCACCTGCATTAAATTATACAAAATTAACATACTAACTTAAAAAATTACAAGAAATAGTTAAATTTGAAACACACATGAAAATTTGTTTAAATAGGATGTGCATACACAAACATACACATACATACAAATTGATTGAACTTGAGCATGTGCATACAAAATTCAAAACTTAACATGTACATAAATTTAAAATAAAAAATACAATGCATAATTTGCATGCATACATCATTCAACTAAACTATGTACATACATAAAAAATTCAAAATTTAAGATCTAGAACTATATGCAATTTTAATACATGTACATACTAAAAAATAAACTTGAATCATTCACAAAAAGCTCATTTTATGTCTAACACACACATACACATATATATTACAATTTTCCAACAGAAGAAATCATGATCTAGTAGATAGTCATAAAATATATACTATTATAAATTCATCATAATAAGTTCATAAATTCCACCAAATTCATAAATTCATGTCTCTAAAAATATCCATTTGGAACCAAAATCATAAATTCACGTCACTAAAAGTATCCATCCAACCAAATTTAGAAATTCATCACACAAAATATACATCCAACCAAATTCATAAATTCATAACTATAAGATCATTGTCTTAATGTAGAAACTATTGTGGCTTTCTACTGCATCTCTTCATTTCTTTGCGTTGTCCTTTTTAGAATCGGAAGTTCTCCTCTCCTCTAGCCATTGTCGATGCTCATCTAAGATCCCATCCATAGCCCTAACAACATCAACAATGGTTTGCATCCTAGATGCAAACATCCTTAGAAGTGGTGTGACAAATTCTTCATTTTGAATAATGTTGATTTGATCTTGGATGGTTCTAACATTGGCATTGATTCATGCTTGCAAACAAGCACCATCAATTTCAGGTGGTGGAGGTAGGGGGTAATGAGGTGGAGTGGGTGGAGGTGGAGGTGAAGGTGGTGGAGATGGATGGCGTGGAGGTGGATTGCAAATATTATTGAATCAATCCATGTGATCTCAAAGATATGAGTGAACCTGCATTAGATTTATAATTTCAAAATTTAAGGTACATGTTTAGGAAATACCCTTAAACCATTCAATATAAATGGCCTAATTGAATACAAATGATAAAATATGTAATCCTTATTTATGTCCAAGGCATGTTACTTGAATGAAAAAACAATTAACTATTAATATAGGACAATTTATGAATGCTATAGGGTTTACGATTTAGAGTTTAGGATTTAAGTTTTAGGGTAATAGGATGGCTCAAGGGGATCTATGTAGTAAGGTCCTAGTACAAAATGACATGGCTTTTAAGTGAATAGAATTTGGTGAAGATGCCCAAGGCAACCAAATTTCATTAAGGTTTGAGGCAACTTCACCAAATTTTATTCACTTGAGCCATATCATTTTGTCCTATGAACTTACTAGACATAGATCCCCTTGAGCCATCCTATCACCCAAAACCATAAATTGATCAACCTAGATTATGAAATCTCTTTCATATTATAATCTTGCATGATCTTATTATTGTTAAATTTGGTTGCCTTGGGCAACTTCGCCAAATTTTGAGAACTTATTTGATCCTCTTAAGAAATGTCATATTAGGACACTAAGACATCCTAAAGTATGGCTTAAGGGGATCTATGTAGTAAGGTCCTAGTACAAAATGACATGGCTTAAGTGAATAAAATTTGGTGAAGATGCCTAAGGAAACCAAATTTCATTAAGGTCCTAGGCAACTTCACCAAATTTTATTCACTTGAGTCATGTCAGTTTGTCCTAGGACCTTACTAGACATAGATCCCCTTAAGCCATCCTATCACCCTAAGCCATAAATTGATCAACCTAGATCATGATTTATCTCATTCATATTATAATCTTGCATGATCTTATTATTATTAAATTTGGTTGCCTTGGGAAACTTCACCAAATTTTGAGAACTTATTTGATCCCCTCAAGAAATGTCATATTAGGACCCCTTAAGACATTGATTTACGGTTCAGGGTGATAGGATGGCTTAAGGGGATCTATGTCTGGTGAGGTCCTAGGACAAAATGACATGGCTCAAGTGAATAAAATTTGGTGAAGTTTCCTAAGGAAACCAAATTTCATTAAGAGCCTAAGAAAAAATGATGGCTTTAGGGTTTAGGGTTTAGGGTTTAGAGTTTAGAGTTTAGGGTTTAGGGTAATATGATAGCTTAAGGGGATCTATGTAGTAAGATCCTATGAAAAAATGACATGGCTTAAGGGAATAAAATTTGGTGGATTTTCCTAAGGCAACCAAATTTCATTTTAGGGTCCTGGACAAAATGAATGCTTTAGTGTTTGGGGTTTAGATTTTAGAGTTCAGGGTTTAGGATTTAGGGAACTTCGGGTGAAGTTTGGGTGTCCCTTGGAATATAATGGACTTTCAAGTTAGTGAAGAACATTTGCTTGTGGAACAGTTGATTGAGATAACTCTTGTTTCAACTGACCAACCTAGATCATGAAATCTCATTCATATTATAATCTTGCATGATCAAGTATTATTGTTAAATTTGGTTGCCTTGGGAAACTTCACCAAATTTTGAGAACTTCTTGGATGCCCTTAAGAAATGTCATATTAGGACCCATTAAGACATCAATTTATGATTTAGGGTGATAGGATGGCTTAAGGGGATCTATGTCTAGTGAGGTCCTAGGACAAAATGACATGGCTCAAGTGAATAAAATTTGGTGATGTTTCCCAAAGCAACCAAATTTCATTAAGGGACTAGGAAAAAATGATGGATTTAGGGTTTAGGGTTTAGAGTTTAGAGTTTATGGTTTAGGGTAATAGGATGGCTTAAGGGGATATATGCATTAAGGTCCTATGACAAAATGACATGGCTTAAGGGAATAAAATTTGGTGGAGTTGTCTAAGGCAACCAAATTTCATTTTAAGGTCCTAGGGCAAAATGAATGCTTTAGTGTTAAGGGTTTAGATTTTAGAGTTAAGGGTTTAGGATTTAGGGAACTTAGGGTGAAGTTTGGGTGGCCCTTGGAATAATGACTTTCAAGTTAGTGCCTAGTTTATGAATAGATTGACTATTTTCGTAATAGAAACACATAATTATGTATTATTAAGATTGAGTTTGATGTATATTTTAATTGGATATTTTTTTAATTGAATATAATATTATTTTATTTAACATTTTTTTCATTAATATTTCCCACTTAAATGAATTTTATGATATAAAATGTATAATATAAAATTAGTTAATGTTGAATCAAGTATTTAATTTTGGATTGTTTGGAATTGAAAGAACCTAAAAGAAAGAAAAGAAAAATATTTAGATTCTTTTAGTGTCTAGGTAACTAGTGCAAATTGAGATTTTAGACTAAACTAGAAGCCTAATTAACAAGTAATTGACTAGAATTAGGGTTAAGATTGTTAAAAGACAACATACAACACATGCAAACAAGAAATGGAAACAAGGCATGACTAAGAGAGATGAAAACATAAAATAGAAATGAATGTTGAATATTATCTAATTAAGTGACAATTGGAAATGGATTGTACACTTGGATTTAGGAATTTGCTAACCAAATTTGCAAACAAACATTGATAAAATTTATGAATTGTAACTATTCTTTAACATATTATTTTCTAATCTAATTATAATTTAACATTGAAAGTAAAGTTTAAAATATTGTTTTCTCCATACAATGCAAATGAAATTTAAAACATTTAAGCAATGCAAACGAATTTTCTTGAGCTTGAAATTAGGGTTTTCAAAATCAAAATGATTTGTTTGATTTCAATTTAGGGTTTTAGCAATTTTTTTGTTTCAATTCAATTTAAGGTTTCAATCTAAGCAAGTAGGGTTTTTAATGCAATATTATCTAATTAAGTGACAATTGGAAATGGATTGTACACTTGGATTTAGGAATTTGCTAACTAAATTTGCAAACAAACATTGATAAAATTTATGAATTGTAACTATTCTTTAACATATTATTTTCTAATCTAATTATAATTTAACATTGAAAGTAAAGTTTAAAATATTGTTTTCTCCATACAATGCAAATGAAATTTTAAACATTTAAGCAATGCAAATGAATTTTCTTGAGCTTGAAATTAGGGTTTTCAAAATCAAAATGATTTGTTTGATTTCAATTTAGGGTTTTAGCAATTTTTTTGTTTCATTTCAAACTAGGGTTTTCAAATCTTTTTTTTTTTGATTTGAATTGGGTTTCAAAAGATTGATTAGGGTTTCCAAATGCCATTTTTAATTTCATTTCAATTTCTAGGGTTTTGAAATGTTTTTTTTTTGTTTCCTTTCAATGAGGGTTTTCAAATGCAATTTTTTTTGGTTTGATTCAACAATTTAGGTTTCAAAAGCTAAATTTTGTTTCTAAAATACAATTCAAGGTTCATTTTTTCCTTTCTATTTAATATCTTCAAGTTTCATTGCATTTTTTCATCTATTTATATAATTCCTCATTTCTACTCTTACGGGAAATAAAATGCTTAAAACATCAAATAAATTAAAAAAAACATGCGAAAATCTATTCTTCTATTAACCATTTCAATAAAAAATGAAAAAATGCTAAAAAGTGGGGGTGGAGGCATACCCGGAGGTTGGTTTTGTAAGTCACTGTCACCCACCAAATTGGGATCCCATGCATAGTGAAAATGAAGTTTTGTTCATTTAAAAAAAATAAATACCATTACAAAACGGGATCCCGATTATTACAAAACAAGATCCTATTTCATACTAATCGGGATCCCATTCCGTGTCTGTCGGTTCGGGACCCTTTAACAAATAGGATCCCAATTTTTAAAAAGCGGTATCCCATTTGAAATTTAGGCTTGGGATCCCATTTTTGCAATGCCGATTTTGTTTTTTTGGCTAAGGAAAAACTTCCACTTTTCGTGGACTCAACTTTGTGCACTTACCCCGCCGACAAGGCTAGAACCTTTTCCAAAGTGTTAAACATGCACTTCACAAGAGTGCCATGTTTCACCTCAACGGATGGGGAAGGTTGTTCCTAAGGTTGTCCGCTAGGCTCATTGAGTGATTCAAGAGTGGTGACAAACTCAGGGGAAGCCAGGACTGGTTCCGTCACTAGGACAAAACAAGTCAGTGTGAGACCACCTTTCAGAGAAGGTAGGATGCTCTTACATCCTTCATTGCTAGAAGGACCACTCTCTACCTTTTGCTTCGTCGAGGGATGTGAACTCCCCACAAATGAGGCAAGAGGTGCAGAGGAAGAGGAGGAGGAAAGAACCACAGTAGATATGACCAAGGTGTTAGTCATATCTATGGGTTTCGAGAAAGGATGGACATCCAAAAGGGACATCAACAGAGGAAGCTCCATTGAAGGAGCAATGAACACCTACACCTATTTAGGGTTAGGCACATTTGTACTTGTAGTGGAAGCCGAGAGTGATACAGAGTTGGTTTGAATGGAAGAAGAGGGGAGGAGAGAGGAGGACGCAACATGAGGCCTTGATATAGGGGTGGTTGTCTCCTCTTCCTACCTCTATAATGTGGCCTACTTAGCCATGAGAGCCTTTTGCTGGTGCTTACACTTGTGTGCAAGGTGGTTTTTGTGGCTCTTTGAACTAAAGACTGGAGGTTGTGAAGGAATAGGAGGCTCTTGCTCAGCCATGTGAGTGTTCACTGCAACCATTTTCAGTGGAGGAACATACTCTTGAATGGGAGTAGGAGGAGTAGGTTGAGAGGCAATGAGGGTTGTTGACTCAAGTGCCTCGACAGCGGGCCTCTTTCCATTCACCGCTTTAGGAGCAGGAGTAGTAGGAGGCCATAGAGGTTGAGACAAAGAGGACTCTCTATGGGGACCTTTTCCTCTACCATATAGGTAGTACCAAGGTCCAGGTGGTTTAGTAGGAAGATCCAATATATTTATCTTGGGTCTACGCCAAGGAGGGATCATCAGACTCAACGGGTAAAAGCTAGGCTTTCTCATCCAGTACTCCTCCTAAGAGAGGGGAGTAGATGAGTCATCCTGAGGGGAGGCAATCTTCTCCTTCCCTTTTTGAGAAGGGGAGGCAACCGATTGTTACATTATAGGAAGAGCCAATTTTGGTTGTCCCTTGGCCCCAATCTTGTACTTTACATAGTTCTTGTAAAGTAGGTATGTTCTTGGAGGAAGTGGAACAACTGGGGCATGCCAAAAGTGGTCTAGCAAATATCCCCCATGGGACACTAGAGGCTGGTATCTAGTGTCATGCACTACATGCACGAAACCTTCATGAGAGAATTTTAAACATTTATGAATAACAAAGGCGATTCCATTCATGGAAGCTAGCCAAGGTATGCCTATCTTCATCTTGAACAAATCCAACTTTTGAATGACTTCAAAAATTGTGTCAACAGTCCTAGGTCCAACTAGGATGGACAAAGTTATCAAGCCATATGGTTTCAGACAAAGACCATCATGTGTATGGATGGTGGATTTTGTTTCTTCGTATTATTTTCTATGTAATGAGTTAAGCCACAATGTCTCTTCTGTGAGAACATTGACTCGACTCGCAGGGTTTACTAGGACCCATATCACAATGTTTCCATTGAGATGAGTGGGAATATAGAGAGGTGAGGGCTTGTTATTTAGGGGAAATTCCTACGATGTGAAAATTATATTCGGAAAACCGGTCACAGTCTGTGCGGTTGAAGTAACCGTGACCATGTTAACATAGGCCTTGGGTTGAGTGATAGAATAAGTGGGATCGACAATCATGTTAGCAGAATGTGATGGAAATGAGTTCGTGTATATTTGTAGTTCACTATTTTCTTTCGCCACTTTTTATTTTATTTTGCTTGCTACCATCAAGATGAATAGTACCGTCCTTGATGCAGTCTTGTATCTCATTACGTAGGAGCATACAACATTCGTTATCATGTCTATTAACTCAATGGTACTGCTAGTAGTTACTTGCATCATACCAGGTAGGGTATGGTTCTTTAAGAGGTTTAGGGTTTGGAAAGGTTACGATCTTATCCTTCAACAACTTTTGCAAGATGGAGGAATAAGATTCTGATAACTTTGTGACTTTTGGTTGCATTTGAGGCTGTTGTCATTTGCAATGGCTACTAAATTTGCCACAACTTTTCCTTTTCCAAAGATCGACACAATGGAATTTCCTTTAGAGTAGGAGCATGAGGAGGATCCCTTGAACTAAACCACCGTCTGTTGATACTCTCATAGGGTTGCACAAAAATGTGTGAAAGAAGGGAATTTCATAAGGGTAAACTTCTCTTGCCAAGGCCTTTGTAATTTTCCTATGAATACCTTCTACACGTCAGAATCGGGCACCAGATACAAGATTTGTGAGAAAATCACTTGATATCACACTATGAAATTAGTAATCTTTTCATTATCACCTTGTTTACACCAGATGAGATCTGAAAAGGTCATCTTCAGCCCGATGTTAGCTTGGAACTGGTTTGCAAGTTGATCAAATGAGAAAATAGAATTGTCGAGCAAGGAATAGTACCATTCAAGTGTTGTATCCTTGAGAGATCAAGGAAATAGTTTGGCCATCAATGCATCGTGATGGAAGAAGTTTGTGCACAAGGAGTTAAAGGTAGACACGCGTGTTTGTGGGTCCCCTTTGCTGCCATACTTCTCAAATTTAGGAATCTCCATTCCTTGAGGGAAGGGAGTGTTTAGAATCATGACCAACAATGGGCTATGTCAGAAGAAGGGTTAGAAGATAGGCTACACAAAGGCTTGGGAGAGACTCGCTAATTAGATCTGCATCTTACCCATATTCTAAAGAAGAGTATTCAGAATAGGGTCATTAAAAGATAGAGAGCTAGAGGAACCTCTTCCAGAACCACCATTGGAGCCACCACTAGAACCACTACCAAAGCCACCGCCACTAGTAGGGCCTCTGCTAGAGCCACCTCTTCTTCCAAAGCCACCACCATGACCTTCACCATAACCACTTCCACCAACACCACCCCCATTGCCAAAGCCACCGCCACTACCAAAGCATCCATCGCTCATCCTACTGAAACCTCTGCCACTAGAGGTGACAGGAGGGGTGAAGTTGAAGCCCAAGGGGATGTTGTTCACTTTGACAGTGTCAGGTCCCTCAGAGGCAGAGGGGATGCTGATTGAGGGTATGGTATCAGTAATGCATATAGATATAGGATGCATCAACAATCCTAGCTATCTGTCATGATCTTCAAAAGTGGCTCCTTGTATAATATTAGGATTTTTCAGAGGAGCACATGAATCAGTTAGGCTAGAGAGACTAGCCAAGATATGCCTTTTCTATCTTTTCCCACCATGTACTTTAGTTCGCTGATAACCTAGGTTATCCTAGTCAAATTTTGGTTTCTTTCCAAGTCACCCAACCCTTTGTTGAGGGCGAAGACATATTTTGTGGGTATGTGAATAGCCTCCTGCTTATCTTCCAATGATGGTGTAGGAGACATAGGAGGAGTGGGGACATGATTGGTCTCATTAGAGAATACTATCTGACCCCTTGATAACTACTCTTGTGCAACTAGACCAATGACGGGACTAGAGAAAAAGCCTGTAGAGAAACCAGTAGTGACCTTCGTCCTTTCCATTGGAAGGTGTCGTATACTTCTCCTAACAATATACCCAGAGGTTGTGGATTGGGTTGTGATGCTCATAAACCTTCACAACACTTAGGGGCACAATGGTCACAAGGTATAAGGGAAAAGCTTCAACACCAATGGATGAATAGATGTTGGTTCACGTAAGGTTCACCAAAAATGTAAGAGAGGGGGACCAACCAAATTCAAGGCCCTAGGTCACAGAGAGCCATGAGTGGAAGGTCGCCCAAACTTACCTCAGCTTAAAGGGGTGTTAGGAAATGTAGGATGAGAATGATGAGGACTATAAGGCCCTTCAGTAACTCTATAGACCCAAAACTCAGAATGGGGCTAGGTGAGCCAATTTTTGGGTTCAACACTGTGCCTCAGGAAGCTCTCTGCCCAAGGAAAAAAACATAGTTTTGGGATGACAATAAGGCGCACTGGAATCTCTCAAGTGTGTTGGTGTCCATATGAATAGAGGACTAAAGAGACAAGGTTAAACATAGGAAAGCAGACTAACAACCTAGCTAGTGGTTTTTAGGAGAAAAAAATAACACTATGAAAAATGAAATGTATAGATGAATGTGAGAAATTAGGTAGATTAATGCTAGGGTGACAAGAATAATCTCACAGAGGTACTCATTTTCCAGCCAGCTCAAAGTAACATGTCCACCTGCACATAATAGAGAGGAAAATTATTGGGTGGTTGTATAGGGGCCTGCCTCAGTCAGACCCCCGTTTAAATGTTTCCACCTCCACGAACAACCAAGTTTGTGATAATGGAGAAATATATGATAAAGAGAGAAATGAAGTAAAGAACACAAAAGAGATACAAAAATAGTAGGGTGCTACCCACCAAATAATAGAGGAGAGGAGTAGAAATCTTACCACCTCCACCAAGAGCTCACTAGCTAATGGAGGAGAAAATGAGAGGACTCAAGCCCCTGTTGCAATGGTGTTTGTTCCACACTTGCTCTACGGAGTTGATAGAGTGTTGTTGTTGTTGTATGGAGTGCAAGGTGTTGCTTGAAGGCTGGAAGTGAATGCTAGAATGCTTGAAGAAATTGTGTAGGCTTGTGAAGAAGATACAAAGAGATGAAAAACATGTAGGAGTGAATTTGAAGGAGAGAATGAAGAAAACAACCATATTTGGGTCAGTTAGTCGAAGGGGGCATTAAAAATTGACCTCCAATGAGAAGTGTAATGCCTCTGCAGAATCCAAACACATGAATCTGCTAGGGACGTAAGCGCACCACACCAACATTTGCATGGGAATCCTCGACAATTATTCCTCTTTCGACACACAAAAAAATTTCCAAGTGGAATGAAGGCAACAGGCTTATGTGGAATTTAGCCATCGAGTTTGGTTCTCTAAAGTGAGGAATTGAAAAAGGGGAATTTGCATAAGGGGTGCAAATTATCTCCTATATAGTTACCTAATAATTAGGATAAGATCAATCACAAGATAATCACATAATAGTCATGATAATATAATCAAATAGTGCTCATGATAGGGTTAGTCTACATAATAAAATAAAACCATATACTAATCATAACATGTGCATAAAACTCAAGTAACATAAGTGTCATCAAAGGTATAAACATAGCAATAAGTCCAGCATCAAATAATGTATCATAATGTCTCATCCTAAAATAGATCAACTATCAATCTATTAGAGAATAGTACGAAGGGAATTACATCCTCCCCTTCTCGAATTAGACTTACTCTTGGAAGCTTGCAAACAAGAAAGGGTACAACTCTCACATCTGAGATGCATCCTCCCAAGTGGCTGAAGAATCATTATTAGGATCCCACTAGATCCTCACCTGCTCAACATCTTGACCCCTGAGGGTGAGTCTCATGTGCTACAAAATGCCCACGGGCTCTAGAGCTAGTTGCCCGTCCTCTACCTATAAAGCGTTCCAGTCAAGAACATGTGAAATATTTGGATAATATGGCCTAAGAACATAAACATGAAATACATCGTGGATATGTGATAGACTGGGTGACAAAGAAAGACAATACGCAATAGGGCTAATCCTCTCGAAAACCTTGAATGGACCAACAAAACCCAGTGCGAGCTTAGAGCCTTTTCCATAGCAGATCAGACTCTTTCGTGAACACACCTGCAAGAATACCCGAATACCAACCAAAAATTGATGATCAACCCTATGAGAATCTGCATACTTCTTTTGTCTATCCTGCGCTACCACCAAATGCTCTCTAATATGAACAACCTACTACTCCATCTCTTGAAGCATCTCTAGTACTAAGTGGAATCTACCCTCAAGATGATCCAAACTTAGTGGGATCTGACAAGGATGACCATACAAGGCTTGAAAAGGAGACATATCGATAGAGTTGTGGTACCCATTGTTATACAAAAACTCCACCAAGTATAGATAATCCTACCAACGGGTTTGTTGATTCATGACATACATCTTGAGCATAGCCTCAAGGACCTGATTAACCCTCTTCTTTAGGTGGTAAGCTGAACTAAAGTTCAACTGAGTCCCCAATGCATGCTGCAAGGATGTCCAGAGTGCTGAAGTGAACACTAGATCTCTATCAGAGATGATCCTAGGTGGAATCCCATGTAACCTAACTATATCCTCCATGAAAATCTTGGCCACTGAAGAAGCATTATATGAAGACTGAATAGGAGAGAAGTGCACCACCTTAGTCGGCCTATCGACGGTGACCATGATGGCGTCATTATGACGAGAAGATATTGGAAAGTCGACTGTAAAATCCACTGAAATGATATTCCATTTCCATTTTGGAACAAGATGTGACTGAAGAAGACTCGAGGGGTGCTGATGCTCTGCCTTAACCCTCTGGCACTCCAAACACCTCAAGATAAAATATGCAATATCCCTCTTCATTCTGGCCAAAAAATACAACGAAAAGAGGTCTGTGTGCATCTTCTTCACACACGGATGAGCTGAATATGGTGCTTGATGCACCTCTGACATAATTAGGGTACAAAGACCCTTTGAAGGAGGAACATAAATGTGACCTAAGTGTCACAAGAGACCATCCAACTCAAGATAATAACCTAAAATTCTACCCTCCAAGGCTTTGTCTAAATCAACTTCAGACCTCACCTCCTGATACCAACTATCCGTAGAAAGCACTACAAGGATTTGATCCCTCAAATTTACTCCAAGAGTGACTGCTGAAAGCTCATGCCTCTGCTGAATGAGAGCATCTGTAATGACATTCTCCTTAACCTAGATGTACTTCACCTCAAATTCATACTCACATAGGAACTCCATCCACCTCTTCTTCCTAGCATTCAGGTTTGGTTGCATGAATATGTACTATAAACTACAATGATCACTATGCAACTCAAATCGATGCCCAAACATAAAATGTCTCCATCTCACCAAGGCATGAATGACGGTGGCTAACTCCAAGTCATCTGTAGGATATTTCAACTTGTTATACTTGAGTTGTGAGACTCATAGGCTATCATGCAACCATCTTGCATCAATAATACTCCTAGACCCTCCAAAGATGCATCAATACACACCACAAAATCTCTTGCAGGATCAAGAATTTCCAAAATGAGTGCACTAGTGAACCTATCCTTGAGAGTCTGAAAGGCTGCTTGACACTACTCTAACTAGGTGAATCCTATGAAGAGAAGTGATAGGGTGAGCTATCCTCAAAAAATCATGCACAAACCATTGATAATAACTTGCTAAACCCATAAAGCTACAAACCTCTGAAACATTAGTGGGCTTAGGAAAATCTATGATGGATTGGATCTTTGAAGGATCCATGACAATACCCTCTCCTGAAATGACATGTCCCAAGTATCTCACCTTTGACTGAAAGAATTCACAGTTTTTCAGATTTACATATAGTTGATTCTCCCTCAGATATTGCAAAACCTGCCACAAATGCTCCTTGTGCTCCTCCATAGTCCTAGAATAAATTAAAATATCATCCAAGAACACAAGGAAAAAATTTTCAAGATAGGTGCCAAATAATCCATTCATCAAGCTCATAAATATAGAAGGTGCATTCATCTACCCAAATGACACAATAATGAACTCATAATGCCCATAGTAAGTGCGAAATGTAGTCTTATGAATGCCTACCTCCAAGATACACAATTGAAGAGCCAACCTGACCACCCATAGGTGCAAGGATTATACAGTAGCCAAAAAAATCATAAAACAACCACCTTAGTCACCCACATCACACCGTCCACAATCAAAAATTCATAGAAGAGCCTTCTCCAATCTATTCCATCAGATGGTTCTAGGAACAGAAAGTGCTTTAGAAAAATAAGCCCGCAACGTGCCCTCTCACGGTGATGCTTGAGATCCTCACCATCAATGTCCATTATGAAAGGGAACAACTCCACTCGTTCCCCAAGAATTAGATCCCTCTGCAGATCGTGCAACCGCAACACCCCCACACCTAGAACAAAAAAAATTACCACATCCATGGCACCCTCCAATAGGTTCTCCCATACCAGATTTCGGGCAATCAGCATGGTCATTGCTCGAGTCACAACCAGGTCCAGAAGCAAGGCCAAAAATCTAGCTGCAATGTTGGCATTTTTTTTCCAATGCTCAAACGAGGACATGAATTCCTCACCTAGCAACACCTCCACCGTACCAAACACCAGCTCATCCCACACCTTGAAAATAGACTTCAACCTCCCATGATGAATGCATATGTAGAAATCGCATAGCTTCCTTTCGGAAGGAAGACTTATGGGAAACTCCATCAGCTCCATCACATTGCATACAACAAATGTGTCAATGAGCGGTGATTTAAGCCCCACCCAGACCTGCATCCCATCACACCATTTCCCACAAGCCAGACATAGCAAATTGGAAAAATAAATATGTTGAACAGATAACCAATATACTTTGTTCATCACCCCTAAATGCACATCGCCATCCAATGCCATCCCCACCGCATCGGCCAAGAATATGTTGTCACCTCCGACGACACCAAAAATGTACCACCCACTTGGCAGTCGCAAAAAATTAACATATTTATTATTATATTAGAATATAATAAAATATATTGTATTATAATATTATAGAATTATATTATATTATAATACAATATATTATATTATAATACAATATATTATATTATATTATATTATAATATATTTAATATTATATTATAATATATTTAATATTATATAATAATATAAAAAAATAACTTAATATAATATATTCATGTCATACCTAACCAAATTTTAAAAAAACAACTTAAACTAAATGGATATCTATTCTGAAACAGATATTCATCTAGCTTTGGTGTTTTCTATGGCACCACGTACTTTCTACACAAGCCTAGAAAAAGTAAAAGTGGATTTTCATGTTTTTGGGAAAGTTAAAAATTCCTTTATTTTCACATTTCCACTTTTTGGACTCCCATGATCTTGCACAAACGCATTTATAGTCATGCATATTAAAACTTTGCAAAATAGTATCAACATACTTACTCTAACTTAACCAAAACTTTCTGTGAAGCTAATCCCTAATGATCTCCATCCCAAGAATATATTTTGTAGCTCCCAAATCCCTCATATTAAATATGCTAAAAAGTTGAGTCTTAGGCTCCTTAATCATCACCTTGTTGTTACCCATAAACAACATATCATCAACATACAAGACAATGATTAGAATATGATCATTAATAACCTTAATATAAAAACAATGATCCTCCTCACTTGTAATGAAACCCAACTTCAATGTGAAGGAATCAAACTTTTGGTACCACATCTTGGGTGACTATTTCAAACTATATAAAGATCTCTTAAACCCACAAACCAAGTGTTCTTTTCCTTTCACAACAAAACCATCAGGATATCACATATAAATTTCTTCCTCAAGATCCCCATGCAATAGAGCAATTTTGACATCCATTTGCTCAAAATCATAATCAACAACAATATATAATAAGAATCCAATAGAATTTAACTTAGAAATAGGAGAGAAAATTTCATTGAAATCAACTCCCTCTCTTTGGGAGAAGCCCTTGGCCACTAATCTGGCCTTATACCTCTCTAACTGACCACTTGCAACTAGTAGGATTCATTCCTTTGGGAAAACTCACAAGATCCTAGGTATCACAAGAGCCATCATCTCCTCCTACATGTTCTACATCCAAGATTTTCTTTCTTTTGAAGAAAGAGCCTCTCTATAGGATCTAGGTTCATCATTAGTACTGAATAAAGCAAATACATGACCAAAATTAGGTGGGCTATAACTGTCAATTGGATTCCGTTGCATTGTGCATCTTCTCAAGATAGGAGTAAGGGGTTTTGATTTCTCTTCTTCTTCTACATGATCATCCTACACATCATATAAACTTTCTAAACTCTCTGAACCCTCTTTTTCTCCATCCTCAAATCCATATGGTTGTTCTTCCACATATGCATCTGCCTACTTCTCAATATTTTTCTTTGTTGGTTGTTTTTTAAGAACCAAGATGATCTTCAAGGAAGCCTACGGAATTTCCAATTCCAATCCTTAGCAACCTGAAGGGGTTGGCCAATGAACGAGTGAAAGAAAAAATGCTTTCCTCTTGCTCTTCAGGCTTTACAAGATCCAGGAGGGTGATCCCACAATGTACCTAAAGACTTATACACTTAATAACCAAATACATTGCAAACAATAGATAAATTCTCATATAATGACTCAATAAATAGAATATTTCCATAATCTAGCTACTTCTTACAACAATCAACATCTAGAGCATGAGAAGGATAGAACTTAACATAACATGGTGAAAATTGCTTTTTATTTGATTTTTTTTTATAAATTCAACTTGCTATTGAGTGAGAACAAAGATATACCATGAATACAAAAAATCAGATTAGTTCCTTAGCCTAGGAACATAGTCAAATCTCAAAACAAACATAATTGGATAACAAAATAACACATAGCATCATAAAGCTTTGATAACACTATATTACAAAATTTCAACATTGTATCCTAAACCACAACTTCTTATAAAGATCCTTGTACTCGAATTACATGAACTTATAGCTTCAACTGAGCAATCTAATTAATTCTTTGAATTAAAACAAAGATGAAAGAAATACATTATTGAAACATAATAAGACCAATAAAATAACCCTTGATTATTTTATTCATAGCTCAAATAATGAATACACCAAGAGAGAAATGGTCTTGAATTTACACCATTTTCTATTCAATTTTCTAGTACTGTTATCAAAAATTACATATGTATATTGACAAGACTTAAAACCTAAGACCGAACTCTAAACTATTCTCTATATTCTCATTAAAAAAATTATTTATGTGATCAATCAATAACCAACCCATACTTCTGGCCTTCAATTCCTTCTTATAGAAATGAAGGAGCAGACAAGCTTTGGGCCATAATGTACACATGTCCTATTTCTATTGGACCGTTACAACATACATTCCATTTTGCAATTATATTTGCAATTCAAATGGAGGGAAATGTCACATGGGAAAAAAACAATTTATATTTGTTTAGGAATATCTTGTCCCACCTTCCAAAAGGCACCTTTTGTTGTTGTAGCATATCATCCATGTGCTTTCAAAATTGAGTCCATGTATACCAAGCTTGAATGAAAGAAAATCATAAAGCAAAGAAAGAGAAAGAGGAAAAAATTACCTCCACATCTGCATCCTTGTCAACAATTTCAAATTGGGGAGAAAACAATATTTTATCCTTACTTCATCAAAGTTCTAATCTGCATTGGTTTCATGCCATGTACTATTTTTCTCCAAACAATTATTCACCATTGTTGCAGACCCAAAGACCAAAATTACAGTGACCATCGCTTAACAACAACTCAGTCCTCCAAGAAATCAAGGTACTTATCCTTCCATGCTTGAAACTCTTCCTCTATGGGCCAATTGAATGTTATAACACTGTCATCCTTTAACTTTTATGGAGCATGTTTGGTGATAACTTGATTTGATTCTTTATGAAACTCCTCCAGGGAAATTCCTACTTTAGAAAGCATGTCCATGTTTTTCTTTAGCATGCTCATGTCATTTCTTTGAAAAATCAAGGTTGCTTTCTTTGAAATTACCTCATTTTCCTACTTTCTCCAATCATGTAAAGATTTGATTTCACCATTATCCAATAGTATAGCAGGAAGGAGACGATGATTCATTTCATCAAAGTTCTTAACCAACTCCCTTATTTTATCCTCCAAAGGCTCAATATTTCCATAGAATTCTTGAATTCCATTCATAGTTATAAGGGTGGGTTGGATGTTCTTAGGCTTATTTACATCATGCTTGGATTCTACAGCCATTAGTCTCCAATCTTGGAGTCCTGGGATCTATTTCTCCATAAGGGGAATTGCCACTTATTTTTCTTTGTCAAAATTCTTTATGGCATCAACCATGGAGGAATAATTAGCATGGATGCTAATTAATCTCTTGTGAACTCCTCTATTCAAATGCTCCAAAACTATAGTCACAATTTTCAAATTGCTGACAAAGACCATCCTATCATGTTGGTTACACTTCTCATATTCCTTCAGATTTTCAAGCAAATATTATTTATTTATTTCCTCTCCTTGTTGTTCTACTGATGTGCTAGGTTCCTCCATTGATATGGGAAAATTTCTCACATTTTATGGCACAATTACCATTGAAACATCTATGGATGGAGCAGGAGTTGTTTATACTTGTGGTGAGGAAGAAGTAAAATCTATTTGTGTGGGCACACCAAGTTATAAATTTTGCATCCTTTCCTTCAATAGTGCCATCTCAATCTGTAGCTCCATTATTTGTTGTTGGCCTTTTCCATATTGAATGAACAAATCATTGTACATTTTCCTTAAATTTTCTTGTTCTAATATTACTAATTCAATCATTTCTTTTTTGAATTGAGAAACATTCACAAACATTATAGCAATCTCAATAGCTGAGGTATTAGATACCCTCTTTATGATCAAGCCCCCTCTATAGTCTGTAGATGGTTCTGCAACTTCTAGCTTTTTCTGTGTTAGGAGCTAGGGCCTAGATAGTTAATGTATCCCATTGCTCACTAAATGTAGATCCTTGAAGTGAAATTGTAGCTTCCTCATAATTATATAGAGGCCTATCATACCTCTTTACTGTGTCAAAGGCTATTGTAGAGGCTTTGTCCCATTCAAGCAATAAAACAATACCACTTTTTCTTACTAGCTCTCTGCCCTCCTATGCAGTTATTTCTTGTAAGCTCTCTTTAATATTTTTTATTACCTGAGCTTGTATGACTGCATCAAGAAATTCAGGGTGGAGGTTCCTCTTCTTTGCAATTTTATAACATATTCATCTTTTTTGGCTCTCCAAGCAAACTCCATGAAAGTTGGGGGCTTGAAAAATGAGTCATTATCCATGAAATTTGCACAGGCCTCTTCTCTAATATCATCTTTGTTGTTCATGCTTGAATGGCCCACCTTACTTAATCTAAGGCCAAGCTATTGTGGTATCATCTACCTAGGGGGAGAAGGAATTCCCTACTGCATCTCTTCTTTAATGACCAATATTGCATCTTTTGGGTCTTCCTCATAATCTACAAAGCCACTTGATTTAACCTTTTTTTCTTCTAAGGTGACTACCTTGGTGGTGATGAATGTCTAGGTGGTGAATCAATATCAATGATTGTAGGACCAGTTGACCTAGGAGGAGATGGTGGTGGTATTCAAGATGCACTGGTGAAGGGACTCTTTGTTTCTTCTCCTTCACCCTGTCGTTTCTCCTCCCGAAGACAATTAATTTCTTAGGGGTTGAGGGGATGGTATTTATTTCATCATAGGGGTATCCACCTCACCTTGTTCCTCTATCACAACAACCTTCCCCTTGTATTGAATCATCCTTTCACCTTTTAATTGTCCAACAACTTGCTCAAAATTCTGAAACACATATTCAACTCTTTGCATTTCATCAAGTATATTTGCAAGAGCCAAAAATTGAGGGTCCTTAGATTGTAGATCCCTCTCCAGTTCATTGAATGCAATCCATTTCATTTTTCTATAATTTTGTATTTGAAAGTAAAAAATGTTTCTTATTACATCTTCTAGAAAGTAGAAGTTATGAATGAATTTTGAACTTCTAATTCTTGTTTTCAGCCATGGCATGACTTCCTTGGGATCATGGTTTCTTTCTCTCACCCTCTTCATTTCCAATATTTTGAGCACATAATTTATTTTTCTCCATCCTCCTTTCTTCATAACCAAATTATAAAAACAAGTATATGTAGGGAAAAAGGTTCCCTTACCCTGATCTTTCAAATGAGTGTTCTCCACATCATCTAATTGCCACATTACTTCTAGAAAACCAATTCTTTCAGGCACATCCCTTAGTAACATATGAGGTGAGACACCTATGCCATACACCCTCAATATTGTGTAACTTGGGTAAGGGATTACATCCCCCCAATTGTGCTCAATATTTAAATCTGGCCTTCTGTCTGTAGGCCTCAAAAAGTCATGTAGAGCAATAGGACTTCTTGGCATGTTCATTATCAATACCCTTCTTAGCTTGGAGGAAAAAACATTTTCAAACACCACATAACTAGATTTTCTACAATTCCTGTCAAGGAGTGTGGTCCAACACTGGATAGGAAAATCCATATCACCTTCCTTTTTCTCCAATGTCATATCCTTACCAAAATATGTATCTCCCTTGAATAGAAACATATGCATTAACAAAGAGTACCATTAGAACCTAACCCCATATTCACCCTTTTTCATATTAACCAATCCCTCATGAATATTTTCTACCAAGTATCCTCCATAATCATAGAATGTTCAACATGTAAGGTGTTAGATGTGTGCAACCATATACATCTCTACTATGGGAATACATGTGGTAGGGTCATAACCTATAATTTGGCACAAGGAATAAAATGTCCTCTAAAAAATAAGGGACAAAGTAGTTGATGGGGTATGGCTCTTTATTTTATGGGCCCAAGATAATATTTCCTTACCCTTTGATAGATGCCAAATAGTGCTACAATATTGAAATTTTGAAGGTATGACTCACCCTCTCATATTACGCCTTGAGTTCTTTCTCATCAATCTTGACCATATCCTCACTCCACTCAGTCAATTTGAAAACCTCAACAATTTCTTCCCTAGTGACCTTCACCATTTCAATTCCATCATATGTTCTTACAGTTCTTATGACTGGGTCATAATTTGTAGCCATTTCCTTCAATAGGTCAACATCCATGTAGAAATTTGGTACTATTAGCTTCCCCATGTCCAAATTCCAAGGGTTTCCCATAGGAATTCTACAGTTTCGATTGCCAAACTAGCAACTAAATTGTGCGCATCTAGTAAATGGTAGTGTGGCATCCTTAATAGTACATTGTTTTTCAACAAGCCCTTCCACAATTTATGTACCTTGGAATAACAATTGACCCTTAGGTTTCTCAGAGGTAGAGGGTTTTAGTTGATTAGTTAGATCCTCGACCAGAGGTCTAACTAGAGGTTTAGACCTAGAGGGTTCTTTATATGTAGACGCTTTAACTTTTGGTGCCATGATTTTAGGGTTTGTGCAAACTAGGGTTTTCATTTAACAAAATATAAGTTCACAACTAGGGTATGGATTTGATGCATAGAAAAATAAGAATGGAAAAGTTAGTCATATGAATTGAATGTCAAACCTTAAAAGAAATGCATATAGATTTTAAACCCTACTAATAGAATGAAAGAGCAAGCAAAATTTGCAAGTTTTAAGCAATTGAGATCCAAGGTATCAATTTCACTTACTATTTTGTAGTTGTTTTGAAAACCCTAATTTTGGTCATCGAACAAGCTTGAAAATTGTAGTAAAAAAACTCCTTAAACGTGTTGAATTATTTAACAATCTACAATTATACTTTAAAGTGAGTTTTATGGCTTTAAAGATTACCAATTTGGTAGCTCTGCGCCATATTCGCCATTATGGTTCACTTGCGTGAACCAAAATGGATCATTTTCCCTCAACATCAACTTTGAATTTTGATCATTGATCATACAATGAGATGGCTCGACAAACGGTCCAAATTGAGTCAAAGAAGTTTGAAAAATCTAACCATGGACAACTATCACCATTGACCAATCTAAAAAGGTTGTGTGGAAAATCCTCCAAGTCACCTGTGGGCTCCACCATCTTCATGAGTGTTGAGAAAATACATGTGTCGGCCTCCCTGCTCCCCTGTTCGGTTTAACCTGTGTGCATCTTGCAGCAACGAGGAGGCGGGGAGCCGTCTAGATTTAATTTGGCACCTTCAAACCCACGTGCACTTTACCTTAAGACCATTCACCTATGCATATAACCTTCAGATTAGATGGATGACCCAAATTATAACATCTCGTTCACTTTTAAACCATGTGTACAAAAGGGCCTTTTAGTAGCATGGGTATTAATATGTTCAACATTACACCAAAATATTTCGTTAATATTTCATGCTTTGTTGTAGTTCTTCTAATGGTGTCAATCGTGCCAGATGGCACTTCCCCGCTTCCTTGTTGAGGGATGGGAGATTTAGGTCACAAGTCCCCCGTGGGCTAGTAGGGATAAGTCAAGATTGACCCATGTCACCTTATCTTGACTTTCCATTGCTCAAAGCTTAACATTAGTTTCCTCCAAAAGATGATGGGAACCACTAATAGAAAGGACACATGACACTCACCCACCAGCCTAATCAAATATTTTAATGGGAAATAAAACCCAACGGGGGCATGAGGATTAGCAAGGATTTAATCTCATAGATCTAATGGCCTACATAAAACCTTTAACCTTCACGTGCATAATTTTTAGTACTTAAGAGGGGGCCTGACTAGGTAGACGAATGATAGGGGACATGAAACTTATGCTCAGATCCTAGACCAATGATAAAATATTAACCGCAGACTTAGGACCTTAGAAAATATTATAAAGACTAGCAACCCATACAATATAAAGTGATATTTAAGATAATACAATGGGTAACAACTGAGAACATCAGGTTCAAGGGGATGATGAATGAATGGATTCAAAGGCATAAGACAAAGGAAAGACCAAACCCTAATCCATAAGACTAGTTCCAAACTAGGAAAATCAACCAAATCATGCAAAAATTTAATAGTGGAACACAAAATTTAGGGGTTCCAGCAGTGGCTCTTGTTGGGGGAATTTGTTCTTCCAGAATAGAGAAAGATCACAAAATCTCAGTTTGAAGCAAACCAATATAGAGAATCAAAACTAGGAAACTACCTAGATAGGGTAGTAAAACCAAACTAGACAAAACCAAGGAAATCAAACGTATATATAGGATATACAAAACTTATAGTATACATGGAAAATAACATATTTTAGGAGAAATATGGCTTCAAGAATTGTCCATGTAATGATAGTTCAAGAATTTCACTGGTTAAATATTGTAAAAAGTAAGATTCCTCACCAAGGGTGTTGCTGAACACATAAGGGACTAACCACAAGGCATCAAACTTTCCATGTTTTCCCTTATCCTTGGACCTAGCATTCCACATTGACACCATGTCTCCTACTTGGAGCTTCCTTGGAGATGCTTTCTTGTCATATATGTTCTTGACTTGTGATTGCAACTTGACATTCTTCTTTTGAACATCCCTTCTTGTATCATCCACTTCCATAAATGCATCAATTTTGTGCTACATTTCATCACACATATCTTGATCATATTCTTTGGTTGTGGAATATTATCAATGGCAACTACCCTCTCAGGGTTGATCCTCACCCCTTCCTTGGATACAATGTGTCCCAAAAAATTTCCTTCAGTAACTCCAAAGGAACATTTCTTTGGGTTGAGTTAGATACCATATTCAAGGGCCCTGATAAAAACCTTCTCCAAGTGCATGCAATGATATTATTCCTTCTTGGAGTAAGAAATTAAGTCATCCTAGTAGATCACCAAAAACAAATCAATAAAATCAGAAAAGGCTACATCCATATCCCTCTAAAAAGTAGCACCTGCATTAATCAAGCCAAATGACATTTTAACATAGACATAGGTGCCCCATGGAGTCATAAATTTAGTCTTAAACTACTCAAAATCCTTCACTTTAACTTGGTTATAGCCAAAAAAACCATCCATCATGGACAATAACTCACAATCAATTACCTTCTATAACATGGCTTCCATGTTAGGTAGTGGATAGTTATCCTTCAATGAGGATACATTGAGATTCTTGAAGTCAACGCATAATTTGATATCCCCATTCTTATTTTTGAATGGAACTAGATTAGACACCCAAGATGAGTTCCTAATTGGCTTAATTATGACAACATCCCTTAGCTTCACTAATTCCTCTTGTATTTTTGGAGCTAAGGTTGGATTGATGGGTCTTTGCTTCTACCTGAAAGGCTTGGCATCAGCCTTTAGAAAAATTTCATGTTGAAACAATTCCTCCCTATATGGTTTAAAGTCATAATATGACCAAGCAATGGCATGCATGTACTTTCTCAGCAAAGAAATCAACATTACCTTGATCTTGGGCTTCATTTTCTTGCCACATAAACCTTTTTAGGAGCATTTTCAGTTCCTAGGTTTACTTCTTCGAAATCTTCTAGATGGGTGGCAATTGTATTGGAATTGATTTTTTTCTTGGTTGTAAAAAAATCTCTCTAAGGCCACAAGGCCCTTAGGAATCTTATTTGTCTTTAACTAGATGACCTCATTATCGAAGACTATGTCCTTTCCATCCATTGTTTCAACAAAGGATCCAAAATCAATCTCCTAACTATCATATTCATCTATACATTTCAAAAATCTCAAGATGTCTTCATCATCATTGAAGAATTTCCAATTATGGGGACTAAAGGCCTTATTTGTACCTCAACCTTAGAGATACCAGCAAAAGTTATGTCATTAGGCCTAAGTGTAATTTTTGCTAACAAATTTTCCACTCTATTATGGCCTCTCTCCATCCAATCAATTCCAAATGCATTAAAGTGCTTAATGGAATCCCAAACAAGATTTCAGTATTGCTTCAATCTCTTGTTCTTTGATGCATATTTGGATCTAACTTGGGATATTACCAACTCTGAATAACCAATTAATTTTAGCTTCTTTATCCCATATTTTTTTGCTAATCTCAACCCTAGTAGAAAGGCCTCATACTCTACCACATTGTTTGTACAAATAAAAGAAAAAAGTGAAAGAATTTAAATGTGTTTCCTCTAGAAGAAACTAATATTATTCCTGCACCTAACTCTTCTTTGGAAATTGCACCATCAAAATACATTATATAAAGATCATTACCAGATAATTTGGTCATCTCCCTTTCAATAGGTGTATGATACCTATCACTTTCTCTTGGTAACTCCTCTACCTTAAAATCATTGATATCAGTATCAACAAAATGGACAACATCATCTTCAGGAACATGTTCAATCATGTGTGGGACCTTTGGTTCTCTAACCAGCTTGACATTTTTTCCATCAATTGGCAAGGCTACAAAAGAGATAGCACATTCCATACTACCCCCCATGGAGGAACTCCATTTTCTAGACAACAAAATTCCATAATTTGGTGGAATTTCCACCACTACCACACTCCTAAATTCTTTCTCTGGGAGTGCAACTAGTCTATATGGGAGTTCATTTATTACACCAATCACTACGACTTCCCTAGAGTCCATAACACAACATTTTCCTTGCGTAATTTCAATTTTCAATCCCATTGCTTCCATAATCTTAGTTGGCATAATATTATTAGATGCTCCTAAGTCAATCATACAATTCTTCAATAATTTTCCATCTACAATCAAAGTTACAAAAATGGATCTATATTTCTAGGACAGATAGTTATTGAATGTCCTAAGTAAATGTGATGGATTTCAGTGATTGCTCCCTCATCCTCCTTTTGTTTCCCACTCACTTTGGGTGGAGTAGACACCATTAATTCATCACATGAGTGTTGATGGGTGTTTTATCACTTCTCAACATAGGAAATGCATAGGTGCATTACCTCTATTGAAAGGTAGAAATCTACAAACAAGCTACAAATTAATACCCCAAGGTCTCTCGGGTGTTAGGTCATGACATGCTTGGAACAATTTAGTTGGTTCAATGTGATCTTGCTGGTAATCATAGGGAAACCTTGTGTAAGTTAAGTTGGAGGGGAATTGGCTCTTTGGATGGAGTTTATAAAATTTCTAAAGTGTTGCTCTATTGCTGCAAGTTCAAGACAACCGTCTAAAACTCCACTTTGATCCTCAGATTTGGCTTTACAATGTGCAATTAACTTTTCCTAAAGTTACTAAAAAAAAGGTCAAAAGGGTAGGGAAGAGAGTAAGTTCCTAGACCTGAAACTACCAATGAACAATGACAATGGAGGATGCTACAGTGGACAACCTTCCTAAAACTAAGTTCCACTTAACTAGATTAGCTCACAGTCTCATGAAACTAGTGCAATCTTCTAAGGTCTACATATTTCAACCATTCATTCACCATAAATCATGAATAAAAGATAGAATTTAAGTGCAACATTCAAATAATGTTCAGACTAGCTTTACACTACAATTTATCATCAATAAATAACAAAAAGCATGAATAAGGAAGGGCATCAACACAACAAAATTCATCACCATCAATGAACAACACTAACTAATCTACTAAAGCATGCTAAAAGTACAGAACAACAAAGTAAATCTATTCAAATTCACTAATTATGAGGAGAAGAATCATGCAACATGAAATGGAACTCAAGAATCCACCAAATCAATGAATTTCTATTAAAATTCTAGTAGCATGTCTTTAAAACTCAACTCTCTCTTGAAAATTAGAGGAGACCCCCTATTTATAGTGTCCCAAAAGAAAAATGAATGGCCAAGATTCACTACAAATTAGGGTTTCACCTACCCCCAAATATTTTACAATATAAAATTACTTTTTCATACTCTAGCCTATTTTGTCTTCTTGTGGGCAACACTGTAGCAATTTTATCTTGTAGTTGGCTACCTTTGCTGCAACTATACTGTGAGGAATTCATCATCAATCACTAGATTCCCTTCACGCTTATTCATAGTAGCATATTCCATGAACTTCCCGATCAATGTCTGAAGCTTATTCCACTCCATTTTATCATATTGGAGCACTTGGAAGTTCAATTTCTTGGATCGGTTGGTAATCACATCCTAGTACTTATCACATTTGGGAGTATTCTTTATTAGTTGTTTGAACTACACTAAGGCACGAGCAACAAAATTCATGAAATCTGACATGAGGGCATTGGTAGGTCCATCTTCCATCTTCTTGAGGAAATGTGGCCTTATCTTTTTCAGATCTAGCTAGACGAAGGGCATGTCAAAATCTGTCATTAGCTTGAGGTATTCCTCATAGGACATTCTAGTTTCTTTGGTCCAATCAATATCAAGCTCTACTTCATGGAGCACCCATTCCAAAATATCTCTTCTATGATTGAGGCCCATCTTCCACATTTCCACAAGCCAATGGTCTTCCTTTTCTAGTGCAATCTCCTTTTCCCAGGTTCCCTCGGGCATATTTAGAATAGCCTTGAGCTTGGGGTATGTGATTCTATATAATTTTGGGAAGTTAGTGCAGAATTTTCTTGTGCCTTCAAGTTGTTTTTTCACTTCCCTATTTTTTTTGGTTGTTCTAATGATGCAACTGATACCCATATGCCCATTGTAGATGACTCATTGAAACCAATCCTATGTTTCCTTAGTCTAATTCTTTCTCCTTTCCAATTTGTTGATATGATCTTTGGACAACAACAAAGGAGTGGCCGATGATGTCTAGGGAAACTCTTTACCTGAGGACCATTGTTGTATATAGGTTGTTAGCTCCACCACCTGTGCTTTTAATTCCTCCTTAGAGGTCTTGTCCTTATGCATTTGATGCACAATAGTAGCAATTGATCCTTTAAGATGGTCAATTTTTTTCTCTCTTGTGGTCATTCCCAAGCCAATAATGGAAATATTATAGCTGACTCCTCCTTCCACCACCAAATTAGCTATCTACATGGTCCTTGATATTGATGCATCCATTGTTAAGTGGGATCTTACCATTGGTTTCTTCTCTTTCTTTGTGTTGATTTGTGCCTGAGCCAGAATGGCTTCCAGCCTTGCCTTTGGATCTATAAGAGTAGGGTTCTTCTTCTCTAATTTATTTTCCAGCCATTCAAACATCTAGGGACCCTCCTTTGGTGATTCATGATCACCCTCCTTTCTTGAGTGTGTTGAATTTCTATTTCTTTGCTGCCTAGAGCCTCTTGTTCTGTCTTTTCTTCCTCTTCTTCATCTGAATCTTGGATAAATATAGTTTCCTTCTCTGGAGATTTAGTGGATGCATGTTCCTTGGGGCTATCTTCCCCTTCAGATCTCTTCTCTTCTTCTTCTTGTTCACGTTCTTCGTGAGGCTTGGCTTCTAGGATCTTTATTGTTTCAGCCTCCTCTTGAAGCTTTTCTTCTTCTTTATTTTCTTCTTCATCTCCCAAAGGAGGAATTTCCTCATCATGACTAGGCATTTTATCTTGTTCCTTGATTGGAGGTTTTGTATTTACCTCTGCTTCTTTGTCTATTTCTTTCCTTTGTTTGGAGGGCTACTTCTCAACTTCCTCACCAACATCTCTGAGTTGTTTGGAAAGTTCCTCCTTGAGTTCTTGATTAGAGGTTTCCATGATGTATTTTTCGTTGGGTTCCTCAATGTCCTCCTTGGAGGACTATTTTTGCTCTTCTTCATGCACCACTTCATCTATAACCAGGTGCTGATATTCAGGATGTTCATGACAATCATCAGCCTCTTCTTCCATTTCTTTGGTTGCCTCCCTTTCTTGTCTTTCCAACTCCTCATAAATCTACATTGTCACCTCCATCGTGGGTGGTTCAATCGGAGGAGAAGGAAAAGGAAATCCATAAACAACTTGTGCTACGGTAGCCTACACTGCAAGATTCATTAACCATCCAGACAAGTCAATGAGTATGTTCTGCATGTGTCGAGCAAGGGCTTCTAGGAGTGAGAGGGTAGGCATTGTTGTCGTTGCAGTGGCCCATGGAAGGGTTGTTGTCAGAGACATGGAGGAAGAGGAGAGTGAAGAAGTGGTAGAAAATGAAGAATCTACCACCAAGATTGGTGCAGTTGGCGAGGTGGAAGGAAGGTGAACTGAAATGTCCACCACGATCGGAGAAGAAGTAACCATTTCTTGAGAAGTAAGCAGAGGATTAATTGTATTAGTAGTAATAATAGTAGCGAGGGTAGAGATGGAAGTTGGAGACTTTGGCTACTCAGTTTCTCCTTCCTCTCCCTCATGGAGTGGGTCCTCTTGAATGGCGGGAATCTCTGTAAAACCACCCGACTTCTTTGATTTCTTGGATGGCTCACCTTACGATTCCTTTCTTGAATATACTTTATGTTTAGGATAACATTCAACCACTTATTTTCTTTTTCTGGACTATGTAGTGGGAGGATACTTTGAAGTCTCTCTAGATAAGGCAACAATAAAGGCATTGTTGGTCTTGCTCTCTAGCTCATCCTCGACCTCACTGTATGTTAAATTATCTCCTTATAGTTTCAATTGAGCGATTTGTCCATCAATCCATTGCTTTGTCCTTTCCTCTATTGGATTCATCAAAATATCAAGGTCATTGACCTCTTCCTCATTCCAGTCAGTCAGGGGAAGTGGTAGGTTGGCAAAAACATCATATCTTAGATCCATCACCTTATTCTCATCTTCTACAACTTGATCCAACACTGGAAACAAGTTGGTTGTTTTGACAAAATATGTCATCATGTGCATGTAGTGCCTCATATGCACTTCTTTATCATCTGTACAATTTTCCCATAAGTCTTTGACATTGTAGAGGTGGGGATATTCTTTTCTGACCATCTTCTTTAGTTTTCCATATGGGTCCATCCATGGCCTTGTAGTGTGGAGCTCCAAGTTATATTCATTCAACTCCTCAGAATATTCCACACATTGGGATGCAAGGATTACATACACTCCCTAGCCGAAGGTAAGGGGATAAGGAATTCTTAGCCTGTTTGTCACTCAACAGTGTATGAGCATGTTGCAATTGCCTGGAGGGTTCAAGCAGTACCGACCGGTCATTTGGGTACTTGGGAAGTTTATATTGTCTCTCTGAGAAACCCTCGGTTATGATGTATGTAAACTTGGGAAACTAAATAAATAGGAAGTCGAATCGGAGGATGAAAGCATTAGCACTATGTGTGACTATCCTTTCGAAGTCACCCCCAAGAAATTTGATTATGTGATTGATTAAGGCATCATTGACTCTACAGTAGTCCCTTTTGAAGTTCCTAAATTGAAGCTGGGGATATCTGTCATATACCTTCAATTCCCTTCTTGGAGTTTGGCTTGGTGCCACAAACAGACCTCTGTATTGAGCACGATCAGCTAGTAGATAGACCAAGTACAAGGTCATGTAAAATTGGGAGGTTTTCTTCATAGCTACAAACTGCTCATGAAGGCAGTTGCTAATCATTCCTGCCCAATGTAATTTGGTCTTTTCCCTAATGATTTCTTTGATAAAATAAAGCATCCACTCTTGGAAGAATGCCACAGTTGGGAGACCCATAACTCTGATTAGTAAGGTCACCAGATCATGGTAATCTTCATAGAAATCACTCTTAAAGATCCCCTAGGGTACCTTGTTTGCACTACCCCTCTTCTCCTTTAGCTAGTACTGATTATCAAATTTTTTCACTTGAGGGGGTCATATTTCCATGTGCTTTTAGCATACTCCTTGGTTGTTTCTTCCATTTCATCAAAGGTGGGTATATGGAAAGTTTTCCCAGTGGACTTGGAGGACAAGTTAGCCAATATGCTGCCATCCCTATCCACTATTCTCTTGGTGTTTTCCTAGTATGCCTCTCTATAGGCCATTACTAATTCAAGAGCTATGAGGGTAGGCAAGAAAATGATAGCCTTAGCAACCCACTTCTTCTGATCCTTCTAGCATTCTCTGTGGTAGGGTTGATGATGACCCTCTTCTTGAATTCATCAAGGTCTATATGTCCTAGGTTAGTATCTGAGACGATGTCCCAGTCTATGGTGACCTTGGTATTGATTTCCACCCCTTGAAACTTGTATTTCATTTGATCTTTATCTTCTTTTCCCCTTGGTGCTTTGGTTGGCTTCTTGCCCTTTTCATAGTCTATGGATGCTTTTGAAGGTCCTACAACTAGTTCCATATATCTTGCAAGCAAGGGTGCAATAAGCACATTCAAGTGTAAAACATGAGAAATGTTAGAAAAATCCTACAAAAATGATGTTAGATCAAGTAATTCATCATTCAAGGATCCTAACATTTCTTCCAGATCACCTTTAGCCTCTCATTTGGAGGAGTTATGACAATGTAAGCCTAGGGGTGTGAACTTCCCTTGATTGGTAGACGTTTTGAAGGCAGTTGCAAAAGGATGGCAATAAGGGCATGAAAACCTGCATGGTTCTACCTACATTAGAATTTTGTCATGAGGTGGGGCCCACTAAGTAGATCAAGTCATTTTAGCACGTGGGTTTAATCGATTTTGAGGCTCTGGAGGCATTGAGCTGATCATTTAGGCATGCAAGCCTAAGGTATGTGGATGTAAGGAGCCTCTTGGCTATTCCGAGCTCTACCATTTGAGACAATACTAGCAAGGAAATGCCTTGCATTGTGAGACCCATGGTCTAAAAGGATGGTTCCCTTTTTCCTTTGAAGCTTTCATCATTGAACTAGGAGTGGGTGAGGAGCTGTGAAGGGATGTTGAGCATTAGTCATTTGAAATGGCAGAAAGAGGATGGCGGTCCACCAAGGGTGGCCTACATGGTCAGGTCTTGACATTAGGTTATTGGTTAATGGTTGAGTGGACGAATCCCATGGAGTTAGGTTTTGCATAGTGGGAAGATGGAGGTTGTCAGCCATAGGAAATGATGATCTTGTAGCAAAAGCAACCCACATCAAAGGGTCTGCAAGTGATAAGCTTAGGCCATTAGGCTAGAATAAAATTAGTGGGTGCAGGGTCCACAAGGCAGACATATGGTTGACTGAGGCTATTCAGAACAACAAACTTAAGACAAAAACCCACAGATGGAAGTCCACAATGGGGAACCCCCAAAAGAGTCAACACTTAGTCATTTTTAGTGTAGGGGATCAGACAGAGATGGCCACAGCGAGGCCCGAACATCAACATGATCTCATGTTTTCACCATTTGGGAATGGCTATTTATGTGATAGTGGAAGGATGGCAGAGGTTCACAATGGATGGTCCGCAGGGTGGTTTATGCACTTAAGTTTGATTGGCGAACATGGTTTGTGTGGGACCCACGCGGTGGGTGGCCGGGGCAAGTCTACCGTCTTGAAATAGTACAATAGGAGGGGAAATCTGGGTGTGAAAATCCATGTATGTGGACCTGCTAGGATAAAAATTCCACATCCCAACTCATTTTTTCATTTCAATTTGAATTGTGGCCCAGAGTGAGCATACTTCCGCATACAGAGGCTCAAAGGAGGAAAAGATAGGTTGTTCTGAAGTTTATCATTTAGGGATTAGGGCAACAACGTGGGGCTTCTTGTGGATCTACAGAGTATGATGGATCTATTTTAAAGACAGTGGTGAGGGTTGCAAGTTTCGCAGGTCCTTATCAAGCAGATTTTCTAAGTTCTTTTAATTCCAAAATATGGGTTTTTTTCATTGTTAAATGTTCTTTTATTTTTCAAAGTTTTTCCCTTTTGAGATTTTAACAAATTGACAGGAATGAAGGAAAAACATAATATGGGGAGTGGTGGATTTTCTACCTGGTGGACCCGTGGAAATTCGATGAAGATTATGATGCTAGCAATACTCGAGCGGTGACAAGACTTCGCAACCACGGAGGTGGTGACAACAGCAAGCTCTGACAAGTTTTATGAAGGTATGCAGGTGAAAATGACATGTCAAAAATTACTATGTATAGAATTTTCAGCATTTAATTCCCACCATTAATGTGGGTACGAAGGCAGCTAAGGTTGGTGGATGCTTATTTCAAAAAAATAACGGCGGGAACAACAGGGTCCACAAAGCGGATGACACCCGAGAGTCAGTCATCTGGCAAGTTGGCAATGAAAATGGCGAAGGAGGCCGTGGGTCCCGTGAGGTAGGTGGATGTGTTGAATTGACCATTTGGAATGGCGAAGGAAAGGCGACGTTTTGCATAGGTCAGCCCACAGGGGTGGACCCGCACTATGTGGAAGATGATAGTTTGAAAGTTTGAAGGAAAATTATAAAGGGAACTCCATGGAGGCCAAAGACTTGGAAATTTTGAAGGCAAGGAAAGTTGGTCAACTTAAGATGATAACTCTAGGGCTCCTTGACCACTTAGGACTCAAAAATAGGGGGCACAAAAAATGAGGCGAAGGCCAAAAGCGACCCAGTAAAGCGAAGATAAAGGGTCCCCATTTTGAATGGGGCATGTGTGCTATAGGCATAACAAGGAGGTAGTAGCACCATTGATAAGGGTTACTAAATTTTGTGTATGCTCATCAATTCTCATTATTTCAAGCAAAGGAACATAAAATTTGACTTGACTAAGTAATTGAAACATATCAACAGGGGTATATTTAGCTAGATCAATTGGAATCATACCTTGTTTAATATTTCTCTCTTTTTTTTGCTCACCTTTTTTTTTCAAATTTAGCCTTGGAATTCTTCTTTTCAGGCTCAAAACTTTTCTTTTTTTCTTTCACCTTCATAGTAGGAGGATTGGACTCTCCAACAACTTTTGGTTTCTCAGCCTTATTTTCCTAGATTTTTTCTCCCTTACCATCCTTGGCTTTAGGCCCATCCACTTTACTATTAGATTTTGGTTCTTTTCATTTAGCATTTTGCTCTTTGATGAAAAGGATAGAAACCTTGCCTTGGTCACAACCCACCATTCTATACCTTAGATGATAGGAAACTCTTGCTTGTGCAGCCAAGGCTACTATCAACCTTGCAATTTCTTCATATGAGGGTCTCCTTAAAGACACTTCATTATCATTTTCATTTTCTTCATTAGAAAGAACTTACTGTTGATATACATTTTCTCTTTGCCTTTGGTCATACACATCAAGTTCATGAGACTCCACATTATATGAACATTCATTATCAAAAAAATTAGACCTTCTCATGATCACATTGACTTCAACATCATCACTATGGGACTGGTCATAATCATTGGGTGTATCTTCATCAACTTCCACTGATTGTGCAATTGGACATTGGTGAGGAGAGTGTGGTAACTGGAAAACCATGCACCAAGGAGCTTCATTAGTGAAGTTTGCATAATGATTTTGCAAAGGGTCAAGTGTGACCTATCTTGTTTACCTTTCTGATTATTTTGAACTGGCTTTCCATTTTGCCAGTTGGTTTTCTAAGGATAATCTTGGAGCCTTGGGATATTTTTATTCTTTTGGAACTGTTGCTTGTTATTTCTAGGCCCCTTTTCATTTTTGGCCATAGTATACTTGATGTCCTTAAGGGGATTCATCACATTGTCCCATCTCTCATCATAAGTGGGATTTGAGCTAGAGGCTTTTTCTTGTCTATCTTTGGGATTTTTTAAGATTTTAACATCATCTCTTCTCCCACCTTACCTGAAGCTCTTCTATTACTTTCAATGTGCAAAGATATTTTGAAAGCATCCCTCAGAGTTTGAGGGTATTTATCTCTCAAGTTGTAATCCATCTTATCATCAAATGCATTATAATACGTAATCAAGCATACTGGATCACAACCTCAAGTTTTGTGGAAATTTATTCATAGCCTTTTGGAATATGATATTGAAATCAAACACCATCTCATTGTGTCCTTTGGTGAGATTGTTAAATTCATTGAGCATAAAACTGGGGATAGTCTTACCTCCATATTGTTCTCTAAAGACTCTCTTGAATTCCTCCCATTAGTCAATGTTTCCATTAGGTAAAACTCTCTACAAATCCCTAGCATCTTCTGTTAGGGATTGCATGAACAACTTCATGACCACATCCTCATATTCTACCTCATAATCATCAAGCATATTCAAGAAAACCCTTAAGTGATCCTCCCCATAAATTGCTTTACTTCCAGGAAACTTTCTCAACACAACCTTGATATCATTATCAATGGGATTTGGACATCCATGTATCCCATCAAAGCATATTTTCCTATACCTTTCTAACCATATAGGTTGCCTATGAAATTGATTATCTTTGTCCTCATTTCATCTATTATCTTCTCCACCTTCTCTCTTATGATCCATATTTTTGTTAGTAAATTGATTGTGAGTACAATTATTACTACTTGTGTTGAGAGATTTGGAATTATGGGTGGATTGATCTATATGACTAGAGGTCTTCCTGTCAAATGAGAGTGTAGGCTTCATTGTGGAATGAGAAGGATCTTGTGAACTAGATGCTGCAACACCTTCTACTAAGCATGAATTTTTCAAGAAATCAAGATTTCTCTTCACATCAACATTAGTTTCCATAATTTCCATCTTCTCTAGTTCCCTTTTACGGGTCTCATTCTCCTTCCTTAACTGATCCATAGTAGAATCTGATTTAGGAGGTAAGGGGGGATTTTTAGAGGTAGGTTTTCATTGATAGCCAAATTATTTATAGGCTACTTGCCTTTTTCAACTGGAAGGTTAGACACATTCTCAATAGGGTGTGGAGCAACATTACTAGTGATGGTAGGCTTGGTTCAGGTAGTGACATTGACATCCTTTATAGGGTTAGGGTAAATCTTGTTGTCAAGAATTTCAGACACAACAAGACCTATGGTAATTGGTTCAGGTTCACCTTGGTTCATAATTCTCATCTGCTCTAATTATCTTATCAAAATATCTCTTTCATTCATAACATTCCTAATCTTCTCCTCCCTTTCCTTACCCTTATTTCTTCTTATCTCAACCTATATTTGAACCTCTCTTCTAAGGGAACTAATATCTCCAAAAACATCTTTAGAATCTAGGAGAGTGATTTCTAAACTAGAAGATTCTTTTAAATCTATTAGGTTTTGGGCCTCTTCATTTGATCTAGTTAACAAATCAGGTCGTAAAGGTGAATATCCATTGGATGTAGGATGGATGATTCCACCAACAATAGTAGCATTAGTAGTGTCAACATTATTTCGGCGGGTTCTACTTCTACTTCTTGACTGCCTGGGCCTAGACTTAGGGATGTTTACAATATTCTTATTTATACAATCTTCTTCATCCTCATAGTCTAACCCAAAAAAATTCTACTAGCTTTCATGACTGCAAGAATTTATTGAAGGAATTTGATTTTTAGGGATAGGATGTGGAGTGGACTTGTATTTGCATCATTTTGGATTTATGAAGGTGGAATCCATTGATTGGAGTTTTCATCCTTCTGTACCCACTGACCTTTCTGCTTGGGAGTATTTTGAAGCCCACCTTCCAAATTTTCTTTCGAATGCTTCTTCATGTGAGCTTCGGTCTTCCTCATCATTCTTCCACAATTCTTCTTCTTCAACACCTTCTTGATTCTTCAAAGAATGATCACTCGTGTAGAGAATTCAACATTGCCACCTGAAATGATTGGGAATTGTAAATAATGATAAGGATTGTTTGGAACCTCAAAGAATTACAAGGATTTTCAAACACAGAGTACTCCTAAGCCAACCCTCAACACTCTAGGTGGAAGATTCACAAGGACACACAAAGACCTAGTAGGATTTATTCAAATGACCTTCAAAATGATAAAAGGTGGGAGAATTAAACAAGCTTTAGCAAGACTTGATAAATATTTTCAAAAATTTACACCTCATTATGAAAGTATATGACTTTAATTGCAATTCTTTGGACAACATACTGGGACATGAATATTTTCATAAATTTCCCGAAAAGAGTCACAAATTTGTTGGTTTTTTTTTAAGAACCAAGATGATCTTGAAGGAAGCCTATGGAATTGCCAATTCTAATACTTAGCAACATGAAGGAATTGGCCAATGAATGAGTGAAATCAACAATGCTTTCCTCCTACACTTTGGTCTTTGCAAGACCTAGGAAGGTGATCCCACAATGTACCCAAAGACTTATACACTCAATAACTAGATACATTGCAAAGAACAGATAAATTTTCATATAATTACTCAATAAATGGAATATTTGCAAAAGTTGGCTACTCCTTACAACACTCAACATTTAGAGCAAGAGAATGACATAACTTAACATAAAAGGGTGACAATCATAGTTCATTTGAAAGTTTTTTTATAAATTTGATTTGCTATTGAGTGACCAAGAAGATATACCATGAATTCACAACTTAGATTAGTGCCTTAGCCTAGGAATGTAGTCAATCTCAACAAAAACATAATTGGATAACATAATAACACATAACATCATAAAACTTTGACAACATTGCATTACAAAATTTCAACATTGTATCCTAAATCACAACTTCTTATAAAGATATGTGTACTCGAATTACATGAACCTATAGCTTCACCTGAGTAATCTAATTAATTCTTTGAATTAAAACAAAGATGAAATCCATACATCATTGAAACAAAATGAGACCGATAAAATAACCCTTGATCATTTTATTCATAGCTCAAATAATGGATACACAAGGAGAGAAAGGAGCTTCAATTTTCACCATTTTCTATTCAATATGCTAGTACTATTATCAAAAATTACATATGAATATTGACAAGACTCAAAACCTAAGACAAAACTCTAAACTATTCTTTATATTCTCATTAAAAAAATTCTTTTTGTGATCAATAAATAACCAACTCATACTTTTGGCCTTGAATTCCTTCTTATAGAAATGAAGGAGGAAATAAGCTTCAAGACAAAATTTACACATTTCCTATTTCTATTTGACCATTACAACATATATTCCCTTTCGCAATTATATTTGTAATTCAAATGGAGGGAAATGTCACATGGGACAATTTTTTTTTTTTTTTTTTGATGAAGATCTTGTCTTGTCTTCCAAAAGGCACCTTTTGTTGTTGTATCATTTCATCCATGTGCTTTCAAAATTGATTCCATGTACATCAAGCTTGAATGAAAGAAAAGCATAAAGAGAAGAAAGAGAAAGAGGAAAAATTTACCTCCACATATGCATCATTGTCAACAATTTCAAATTGGGGAGAAAACAATATTTTATCCTTACTTCATCAAAGGCCTAATCTATACTGGTTCCAAGCCATGTATTTTTTTTCTCCCAACTATTATTCACCATTGTTGCAAAAAAAAAGAACAAAATTGCAATGACAATCCCTTAGAAACAACTTAGTCCTCTGAGACATCAAGGTACTTATCCTTCCATTCTTGAAACTCTTCCTTTGTGGGCCAATTGAATGTTATAACACTATCATCCTTTAACCTGTATGGAGCATATTTGGTGACAACTTGATTTTCTTCTTTATCAAACTCCTCTAGGGAAATTCCTACTTCAGAAAGCACGTCCATGTTTTTCTTTAGCATGCTCATGTCATTTCTTTGATAAATCATGCCGCTTCCTTTGAAATTACCTCATTTTCTTGCTTTCTCCAATCATGTGATGATTTAATTTCACCATTATCCTTTAATATATCTGGAAGGATACCATGATTTATTTCATCAAATTTCTTAACCAACTCCCTTATTTTAGCCTCCAAAGCCTCAATATTTCCCAAGAGTTCTTGAATTCCATTCATAGTTCTAAGGGTGGGTTGGATGTTGTTAGGCTTATTTACATCATGGTTGGATCCCATAACCATTAGCCTAAAATATTGGAGTCTTTGGATTCATTTCTCCATAAGGGGAATTTCCACTCATTTTTCTCTATCAAAATTATTTATGGCATCAATCATGGAGGAATAATTAGCATGGATGCTAATTAATCTCTTGTGAACTCCTCTATTCGAATGCTTCAACACTGCAGTCACAATTTTAAAATTGCTGACAAAAATCATCCTATCATGTTGGTTACACTTCTCCTCATATTCCTTCAGCTTTTTAAGCAAATATTCTTTATCTATTTCCTCTCCCTATTGTGCTTTTGATGTGTTAGGTTCCTCGATTGAGATGGACACATTTCCCATATTGTATGACACAATTACCATTGAAACATCTGTGGATTGAGTAGGAGGTGTTTGTACTTGTGGCAAGGAAGGAAAAGTAAAATATGTTTGTGTGGGCACACCAGGCTACAAATTTTGCATCTTTTCATTCAATAGTTCCATCTTAGTCTACAAATCCATTATTTGTTACTAGCCTTTTCCATCTTGAATCAACAAATCATTGTACATTTTCCTAATCTTTTTCTTTTTCTGTTGTTATTGATTCAATCATTAATTTTGTGAATTGAGAAACATTCACAAAACTGGTAGCAACCTCAATATCTGATGTATCAGATACCCACTTTATGAGAAATCCCCCTCCATAGTCTCCAGATGGTTCTACAAATTTTGGCTATTTTATGTTAGGAGCTAGAACCCAGATAGCTAATGTATCCCACTACTCACTAAATGCAGATCCTTGTAGTGCAATTGTTGCTTCCTGAGAATTATATAGAAGTCTCTCACACCTATTTACTATGTCAAAGGCTATTGTAGAGGATAATTCCCATTCGGGAAATAAAAGAACACCATATTTTTCTTACAAGCTCTCTGCCCTTCCATGTAGTTATTTCATGGAAGCTCTCTTTCATCTCTTTTATTATCTGAGCTTGTATGATTGCATTAGGAAATTCTAGATGGAGGCTCCTCTTCTTTGCAATTTTATCAACATATTTATCTTTTTTGGCTCTACAAGCAAACTCCATGAAAGTTGGGACTTGAAAAATGAGTGATGGGGCCAAGCTGTTGTGGTATCATCTCCCTAGGGGGAGAAGGAAAGCCCTGATACATCTCTTCTTTAGTGACCAATATTTCATCTTTTAAATCTTCCTCATAATCTACTAGACCACTTGATTCAACCTTCTATTTCTTCTGAGGTGGTTGCCTTGGTGGTGATAAATGTCTAGGTGGTGAATTAATATCAATGATTGCAAGACCAGTTGACCTAGGAGGAGATGGTGGTGGAATTTGATGTGCCAATGAAGGGACTCTTTGTTTTCCTTGATGAGAAGAGGTTGGCACTGCTTGTTTATTTTTCACCCTATTTTTTCTCCTCTTGAAGATAATTACTTTCTTAGGAAGTTGAGGGGTTGGTATTTCTTCCATAATAGGGGTATCCCCCTCTTATTGTTCCTCTATCACAACATCCTCTCCCTTGTCTTGAATCAATCTTTCACCTTTTAATTGTCCAACAACTTGCTCAAAATTCTAAAACAAATATTTAACTCTTTGTATTTCATCAGGTATTTTTTCAAGAGCCAAAAATCGAGGGTCCTTAGATTACAAATCCCTCTCGAATTTATTGAATGCAATCCATTTCATTTTTCTATCATTTTTTATTTGAAAGTAATTTTTTTTTCTTATTACATCTTCTCAGAAGTAGAAGTTATGAATGAATTTTGAACTTCTAATTCTTTTTTTCAGCCATGCCATAAATCCCTTGGGATCATGGTTTCTTGCTCTCACCCTCTTCATTTCCAAAGTTTTGAGCACATCTTTTATTTTTCTCCTTCTTTTTTCATAACAAAATTAAAAAAAAAGTATATGTAGGGAAACGGTTCCCTTACCCTGAATTTTAAATGATTATTGTCGACATCACCTAATTGCCACATTACTTTTAGAAAACCAATTCTTCCAGGCACATCCCTTGGAAATATATGAGGCGAGACACTTGTGTCATATAACCTCAAGATTGTGTAACAAGTGCAGGGATTATATCCCCCAAATTGTGTTCAATGTTTAAATATAGCCTTTCATCCTTATGCCTCAAAAAGTCATGTAGAGCAGCACAAATTCTTAGCATGTTTGTAATCAATAGCCTTCTTAGCTTGGAGGAAAAAACATTTTCAAACACCACATAACTAGATTTGTTGCAATTCTTGTCAAGGACTATGGTCCAAAATTGGACAGGAAAGTCTGTACCATCTTCTTGTTGTGCCTATAGCACAAATGCTCCATTCAGAATAGGGACCCTCTCCTTTCGGTTTCACCAGGTCACTTTTTACCTTTGCCTCATTTTGCATGCCCCTAATTTTGAGCTTGAAGTGGTTAGGAGCATTAAAGTCATCATTCTCAGTTGACAAAAAATCACCACCCTAAAATTTTCTAAGTCCTTGGCTCTTGTGGAGCTTCCCATGCAGACTTCCCTTAGCATTTTTCTCTAGCATCCTCCAGGTCCCGCAGGTCTGCCCTTGTGGGCTTCCCATTGTATGGTGTTGTCTTTTGATCACTATTTAAACTTTGGCTGACCTGGGACATTTTCCTGCATGGTGGGTCTTGCAATCTTCCTAGCCATCATCCCTTAACTATTCATTGATGATGAAGCTTGAAGATCTCTTCATAGTGTTAGCTCCACTTTTCCCGCCGCTGACTATCATACTCGCATTTAATGCAGGTAATTAATGAAATTTTCCTATAAATAGGCCCACCCAACCTATCATTTTCACCTTTTTCTAGTTGGAATTTGTCAAAGCAAATGACAATCAAACCTCCTGTGCCCGCATTGCCTCCTGAGAAATCAAAACTTGGCCTTCATCAAATTTCTTTGTACTTTTTAGGTCAGTCCACTGCCAACATTTTAAAGAATTTATTTTGTGAATAATGTTCTTTTAAATTAATTGAAAATATTAAAAGAAAACCCCTCAAAACACTTGGAGGCCATCTTGGAAATCTGTTTCACACCAAAATCCTTTAGAAATTTGTTTAAAGCATTCAAATTGAGCCCTTAAAAGGGAATGAAAAACGTTATCCCACCATAGATTTTCTTCATAGAGTGTCAATTCCTCTGTGGTCCGTATCCTCCTCATCACCATTTTGGTCAATTTTTTTTTCCAAACTTCAAATAGAAACTCAAGTCTTTGATTCCTTGCAGGTCCATTCTCGTGGGCCACTACTCGCGAGCAACTGTGTCACTAACGCCATTAGCAAATGACCATTCTTTGCTTGCCTCCCACATCTCAAATCCTACCATGGTCGTCTCCAACCAATGCACAAATGTTTAAGTCATGCCACATGGGTCATCCCTTGTGGGCCGTTGCATGCAGGTGACCGCTATCTTGCAACCATTCTCAAATGACTTGCCTTTGCTTGCATCCTACATCACAGGTCCCAGTAGAGCCACTTTCGCCAGGTGACCAAAACATGCCAGGTCCTAGCATGCTAAACATTCCTTGCAATTCATCGCTTGTGGTTCACCATCTCGTGGATATCGTTCTCTATCGTCCAAGCCAGAGCTCCTCCCTGCACCATGGATCCCGTTGTCCTGTTGGTCATTTAAAATTTACATGAGAAAATCCTTAACCAAGTCTTTCTTGTAGGCTATTTCTTGTGGACCTCCATCCACTCTTCATCATTGCTTTAAATGCCACTCAGTAATGGTGAAGTTAATCCTTTCACCTGCATGGCGAATCCTACTGTTCACTGCTCTATTCTAGGTTCCCAAATGAAAACACTAAGGTAAAGCTTTCTTGGAGGCTAAACCTTATAGGGGTCCATCTACAGACCGCGCTACCTCGTTTTCTGTTCCAAATGACCAAACACTTGAGTGACTCCATCCACCCATGCTGTGAACTTTGACTAGACCATGTCCCCTCAAGAATTCAATGAAAACCCAAGTTTAGGTGCCCTGTAGGCCTTTCCTTGCGGGTCACTATCTGGAGTCCACTGTCACTCGAATGCCATTTGCAAACAGTTACACCTTCTCTTCTACTTGTGATGTAGAATTTGCACCCTCCCCTACTATCTAGAATTATTTGAGGAAAAATAACTAAGTGAAAATTTTTGGTGGGTCTTTCTTTGCAGATCGTTGTATGTGAACCGTCATCTCATCATCGTCGTTCCTAAACAACCTTTGCATGATAGTTTTTCATTAGTTCCTACCCGCATGCCTCAAAATGATCAAAAGGAAGGAAGGTAACTTGTACCATCCTAATCACCTGTGGGTCCCACACTGTAGAGCTCCTCATGCAGGCCATCGTGCCCTATTCATCATTTTTCTATGACAAAGCCCAAATGTTTGTGAAGCCTCCTACCTCCCCATTCCACGCACCTGCAAAAGCAAGATGACCAATCAGATTCCTCCAAGGACTTTATAACTTACTCCAACACATACAAAGGGCCTCCCTAAATACCTTAACTATCAAATCCTCATTGTGGAACTTTAAGTACAAGAGGTTATTTGCAGGTCATCGTGACCCTGCGTCGTCCTGCTCCTAAATGCTCCTGATGGCTCCTAGCCTAGGGAAACCTGCATCCCTGGACCTGCATTCCTGTACCTAATCTAAATGAACCTCGAATCATGAATGATGATAAATTGTATGATATTTTGAAGATGAATTGCTGGATCTAACCCTTGTTTTGTAGGATTTGACTAACACTTCCTTAATTTCTATGTGAATGCACTTATTGCATCTTTGTATGCAAGATTTATGGAATTTTCTATAGGACCATCAGGGAAGTTTTTCAAGAAAGAGAAAGAGAAAGGAAAGAAGCCTGCAAAATAACTGAGAGGGAAAGAGGAGAAAGACCAAATGAATTACTAGTTCCATGGGGTGGAGTGCACCTCCAAGATCACCTCCACATGGGATTCAGTATCAGATAATCTTGGGCACATGGATATAGATGAGTTCTAATGAAGGATTATAATCCACCCTACAACTAAAAATTCCTAGAAAATTAGAAAGAGTGGTCTTGCCAAGGAAGCCAGTTTCCCTCCCACACTTGTGGCCCCAAAGTTAGTCATGGTATGTAGAGAATACTACCATAGCAGTAGAAAAATAATTGAAAATGATGGTAGAGTGTTGGCAGATTTATCCGCCAATTCCATAGGTAAAACATTCCATATTCCCACAATTGACGTGATGGAAGAAGTTGAGAAGGAATATGCTAAGAATATGTGGAAGGTGGACCCTCTAGGATGCAAGAAACTGATCAACCAACATTGGTTGAAGGAAAAGAGAGGAAGTGTCGCTAACGTACCACAAGAGCTATTATGGAGTGACTTCCATGAGGAGTACCATGACTTGGTTACGCTAGTAAGCAGAGTAATGGGCCTCCCTACTGCTACCTTTTTTTAGGAGTGCATGTTCTACTTTATCGAGATCATCTATGGTAAAACAAAGTTCAACTGGGCTAAAATCATCAATGACAACATGCACAACCAACTTATGGATGTGAAGAAAATGTCTCAGGTTTACATGACCTCCTATTTGGTGTATCTACTAGTAGATCCATTCCCATACAAGGGCCTCTTTGTTGCAAATAATCGAGATCCAAGGAGAGGAGAACTCAAAGTATATGACCACTATCCTTAGTTGTAATATAGAAACTTCAAGAAAGAATATAGGAGGGTAAATGATGCCTTTATTGGGCATATCATTAGACTCCTTGGGGCAAACTTTGAGAGAAGATTCCCGCATAATTCTAGGGACTTCATCTAGAGGTTTGGGTATCTGTTTATAGAATTCTAGAAATTTACATACATTAGAACAAAAGGGTTCTTTGAAAGCCCCAATGACTAAATGATCCTATTGGAGGTCTCTAGAAAATTGTAGAATGCCCATGCCCTATTGAGTGACAAACACAGAGCAGGGATCCCATATCCCTTAAACTTTGGGCAAGGAATGTATTCCTATTCCACCATGCAATGTGTAGAGTATTCAGAAAAAGGAGATATTAGAATACAATTTGGACCTCCATATAGCTTGAGCGAGAATGGACCCATACAAGAAGTTGAAGAAACAAGTCAGAAGGTATTTTTCTCATCTTCCTCATCTCAAAGAATTCTAGGTCAACTATGATGATAAGGAAGTGCGAATGAGGCACTACATGTGAATGATAGCCCAGTCTGTAAGGTCAATAAATATGTTTTTGGTGCTTGACCAAATAGTAGAAGAGAAGGATACCATTAACGATGAGAGATTCGGTGCATGGATAACTTGCCATTGCCATTGATAGATTGGGATGAAGAAGAGGTCACTGACCTTGATATAGTGACATGACCAATTAAGAATAGGACTAGACAGTGGGTAGATTCCCAAATATCTTAGCTTAAGGTACAAGGCACAATATTGACATATGGTGAGCTTGAGGATGATCTCAAGAGAAAAACTGATAGTGGAGCAGTTGCTGCCTTGATAGAAGAGGAACCAAAGTCTCCTCCAGCAACACAGTTGAAGAAAAGGAAGGATGCACTTGAGTGTCATCCCAAGCAAAAAGTGTATATGTGGAAGGCTATGAAGGGAGAATCCTCAAAGAAAGAGAAGAAAATGGGAGGATATATAAGCGAAATGCCCATGATTGAGGAGGATCCACAACATGAGGGAGAAGAAGAAGCAGAGTGGCCACAATCACCACCTTCCACCTCCACTCCCACCGCTACTACTATTGTTGTCACACCTCCACCTCTCGCCTCTTAGGCATTGCTTGTTTCATCTCTACTTGTCATGGCCATCTCATTCCACCATTCTTCCACATCACCAACGGCCCTGGTAATGGTACTAGATTCCTTCTCGGCCACAACATCCCCGCCGTCCTTCTCCTCAGTACCTCCTCCACTACCCACTCTCTCTACTCAAATGCCTAAAACTGTCACTACTACTATGCCACCTCTCACTTTACCAAAAGCTTCACAAAGTACATGTAAGGAATACCTCTTGAGATCTCTGGGGTGATTATGAATCCCATAGTTCAGGCCTTTATGGCCCAAATTGCTGCTGGCCTACCCATTCATCTACTACCTACAAAGCCACCGAAGATGGAGGATACCATGCAAATATATGAAGAAATGGAGAAATTCCAAAGGGATGTTGCAAAATCTATAGTTGAAGAGCCCAAGAACCCTTTCAAAGATGGTTATTTTTAACACCTACAAGGAATATTAAACATAAACCTAGATAAGGTGGTGTCTGATGAAGAAAATTCATGCTCTTCAGAGGAGGATATTAAGGCTCTCAATGCAAATTACATAATAGAAACCTCAGATCTAAAGCTTGAAGACGAGTTATCCCAACAACTCAAGGAAGTAGGAGAAAAGGCCAACTCAGAGAAGCAACTTTCTAAGGAGAAAGATGATACAGATGTCAATGTGGAGATACTCAAGAAGCCTCCAGTAATTGGCCAAGACAAAGACCCCATCCAAAAGAAAAAGATGTACCAAGGAAGAGCCTTGAGCCCAAGCACCATGTTGAGCTCGAACAAGAAGAAGGGAAAATATCTCAGAGGGATGATATCACTAAAGAGAACATAGCCTCCACTAAGCTTGAAAAGGAAAAGGCTATACAAATAGAGGACTTAGATGAAGAAGAGAAAATAGATCAAGAAGCCCTGACATGTGAAGAGAAACAACCTCAACATGAACAAAGAGAGGAATGTGATCCTGAATCGCCAAAAGGAGAAACCTAGGTGCCCAATTAGCTATAAAGAAAACTTCAAAAGAAATCCCTGTGGTAATTGATCCAAAGGTCTAACTCAAGGAAATACTGGCTAGAGCATAGACAAAAACAAGGAAGGAGAAGAATCCTAGAGTCTGCTCTCACATTACGATTGATGCCTCAAGATCAAGAATGATACAGATTGCTACCCTCATGACACAGAAAGGTGAAGGAAACAATTACAACATCTTGACAATCAACTTGGGATCGACAACTAGAGAGTAGAAGAGCGATGAGTGCCATGGGTCAGTGGTAACAATTGTACAACAAAGGAACAAAGACCAGTCTTCCAAGGAGGAGCTAAAAGAAAAAGTAGCGGATCTCACCTCCTACATGTAGAAATTGATGTCCCTAGAGGAAGATGCTCAAAAAACATCATCTGCACCCTCTCTTCTCTCCCAAGAAGAGCTTAACATAATGGAGAAAATGAAGAATTGGAACAAGGGCACAACAGATTATTTCCAATGAGTGTTCTACAATGGCGACATGGACATCCACCATGCTGCTCAAATGTTGAATAAATATTGAGATTTACAAAAGCAGGTAGAGGCCACTGAGAAAATGTGTCACAAGTTCACCGAGCTATATAGGATCACCTATCCTAAGCTTGAGGACATTGTTAAGATGTTTGAAGTGACATGGGAAAAGGAATTGGGGCTTGTCAAAGATGATCACTGGCTAGTAGAGACATGTAAAATGGGCTTGGATCATAGGAGGGAATTCCTTGAGAGGATATTGCATGAGATTGAGCTTGACCTCAAATGGGTTGTAGAGCATAGAACTAATAGTGAGGACTACCTCAAGATGATGACAAACTATGACATGCCCACCCTAGATCTAGACCCAGAGAAAATCAAGCCATTCTTCCAAGAGAAGATGGAGCAAGGGGCTGTAGATGCGCTAATGCCAAAATTCACGGACTTTTCTGCAAGAGCATTCACCCAGTCTAAGTAGGTTGTTAAGGCCATGCCTAGATGCACCAAGCACTGGGAGTAGATCATAGGAAGATTCAAGAGGTTGAATTTTCAAATCCTCCAATCTGACTTTATGGAATGAAACAAGCTCTAGGATTTAATTGGTAAATTTGTGGAATATGCCACCCTTTAGAAGAATGAAGGAAAGCCAGTAATTGATGATGAGTTTCTAACAATATAGGTTGAAAAAGAAGGTAGTCACAAGAAGACAAAATTGCCACAGTGTCAAAGCCACTAGAGGACAAAATAGGATTGAGACAAAATGTATTTTTATAATGTTATATTTTGGGGGTAGGTGAAACCCTAATGTAAAATGAATCTTGGCTACACAATGAAAGTAAATCCTGGCCATTCATTCCACTTTTGGAAAACTATAAATAGGGGTCTTCTTTCATTTCAAAAGAGAGATTTAAATTTTTGTGTAAAAACATGCTACAAATTTTTTAATGAGAATTAAATTGTTTTGGTGGATTCTTGTGTTTCTCACATGTTGCATGATTCATCTTCTCAAAATTAGTAGATTTAGTTTGTTTTTCTAAGTACTTCAAGTTTCTAATAATAGTTATTTTCATGTTGCACATTGATAGTGAATAATGTTATGGTGTTGATGCCTTTCATGTTCATGCTTTTTACCGTTTGCTGATGATGAACAATAGTGTAAATCTAGTATGAACATTAACTTATTGCTGCATTTACAATTCATCTAATATTCATGCTTCATGGTGAATGGATAGCTAAAAATCTGCAGACCTTAGAAGATAGCACTAGTTTCATGACACTATTAGCTATTTTGGTTAAGTGGAACTTAGTTTTAGGAAGGTTGTCCACTGGAGCACCCTCCATTGTCACTGTTCATCATTAGTTGTAGGTATAGGAACCCTTCTATCCCTTTTCCCTTTTGAATTTTCTTTGGAATAGAAGTTAAGGTAAAGTTCCAACATCATTGTAAAGCAAAATTTAATGTTAAACATGGAGTTTTAGATTGTTGTTTTGAACTTGCAGCAATTGCACTTCACTTCTAGAATTTCACCAAAATCCATTTGAAGATCCAATTCCTTCCAACTTAGTAAACTATCCATGCCCCTTTTTGATTACCAAAAAATCACATCAATCAATTGATTTGTTTTTGCAAGTCATGACCTAACACCTGAGAGACCTTGGGATAATTTTTCGCAGCTTGTTTGTGGGAAGTTATCTTTCAAGAGAGGTAGTGCACTTGTGTGTGTCTTGTGTTGAGTAGGTGCAAAAATACCCATCAACAAAACTAGCACTAGAAGGAGGGCCACCCTTTTTGCTAAGTTGGATTGAATTGGTTCCTTCTCCCCTTAAAGGTTCTAAAGAGTGTTAAGATCTACACCAGACAAAGGGGAGTTTTAAGAGCTACCACCCCCTACCAAGGCTAATAGAGCCAAGAAAGGGGAAGCATCCACCTCAGCTTCATTCGCTCAGCCCACTTCACCTCCATCGTCACCTTCTTCTTCCATCCATCTGCTCCACTCTTCCCCTTCACTTTTGGCAACATCTTCCTCTTCCAAGCCACTCTAAGTTTCCTTCCAACTCTTTACCTCCCATAGCTAGGGTGCTAACCCTGTCCCAACACTTCACAACCTAGGAACTACCCCAACTATTGCTGCCCCTTTGCAGCCCCAAGTTATTGTAGCATAGCCAACACAACCTCCACCTCCCATCATGGCTTGGATAGGTAATAACCCATCTCCTCTATCCTTCAATGACTACCATGATATGGTAAAGAATCCGAAAAGCTTTTGTACTAAGTTTCATCCTTGTGATTCGCAGAGGACAACAAAAGAACATATTAAGATCTTCCAAACAACTTTGAAGCACATGAAAATATGGCATGAAGATGTGGCTTGCAAGATCTTTCCCTACTCCTTGGGGGAAGAGGCCTTTTCTTGGTAAATCCATCTATTGATTGGATCCATCACCACTTGGAATCAATTAAAGAATGTGTTCTTGCAGAAATTCAAGATCCCGGTCAGCCCTTCCAAGTTGTATCAATAGTTTATGTACGTTTGAAGGGAGGTCAACAATTCATTTAGTTCTTTTAATGATCGATTCCATTGAGCTTACATGAGGTTGTAGCCTCCCTATGTGGTTGATGATCCCTCTACTCAATTGGTGTACTATGCTTCCTTGGATAATCTCACTTCCACACTAGTGAAATGGATGTGTTTTCCACCTGTTGGGCTGGTGGAGTCATATGTAGAAGAAGTCAGAACAAGCACTGATTTAGGGTAGCACATTGTAGGTTAACTACCATCATTGGGACCAAATACCCACCCAAAGTAGATCCAAGGGCTTACCCATGCCTTGTCCCATCAAACGCCAATGATGAATCAAGTTTCACAGCTTCCGATAGTGCCTCATCCGGGGTATCCCCTGAATCAAGAACCTCTATTGCCTCATTACTTGCAACCATAGCCACAACAAGATTACCCTTAGTAGCCCAAAGTTCCTACATACTTGTAGAGCTCTGAGTTCCGAGCTGCTCAACAAAATCAACAAGCAATATAGCTGATATTCCTTTAAAGTTCAACCTCACAACCGAATAGTACCAAGAAAAACTAGATTGAAGAGCTAACAAAGTTGCTAAAGAAGATGTCTATTGAAATGACACATTTAAGGAATCTGAATAACCAACTATAGGCTTCTCAGAGAAGTATCCAAGCTAATATTAATCGAGATAACTCTGACAGTTGTTGGAATTCTACAATTATTATAATAACTAAGCCTTTACAACCATGACTCAGAGATTGGAAATTTAACCTGAATAGCTATCTCAATCATCATGAAGGTGCATTTAACTTATCAACCTAGGGATGTTAACTTGAAATGGGCTAGAACAGTATGTGCACTAGGAACTCTTAAGTAGCCATTTCTATTCTACAACTAAGAAACACACAAAATTGAAGGTAAATTGATTGAAAAGGAATGAAACAAATGTTGAACATCAATCAATGACCATGCTAAGCTGAAATACAAAACAAGAATAAAGATCTGAGCAAAAAACATGACACTACTCTGTCTTATTTGGCTACATAAACAGTCATAGAATGTAATTCTAGTGGTTGCAGGAACAGTCAATGCTAGATTTCTAACTAAGTACTAAATATAAAGTAATACTAAAGTAATGCTAAAATAATAAGATGGATTACTCACCAAGTGGCCCCTCTTGGACAAGTATCCTCTAAACTAATAAGAACTCAAGTGCTTGAAATCAAAAAATTATTTTATTCACTATAAATCATGCATACAAGAGAGTAATGTGTTTGTATCATTAAAACTGGAGATTGAGAGTACAATATCAAATCGTGCAACTTCTGAAGAAGGATCATTCAATCATTATTTATACTATAGCTAAAAAAGGTAGTCAACTCCATGACTAGGAGGACGCCATTTAGGTAAAATAGGGGAACTTGGAGTGATGGAAGTTAGACATGCATAGAATCTTTTGTCGTTGGCCGCCTTTGACTTGGAGTGATTCCTCAGTTGATCGTTATGGTGCATGCCCAAGTGGCGGTGTCTTCCTCAACTTGGCATATTAAATTTGCATGGAAAGGTCAGTACACATAATAACTGCACATCTATAACCACTCTAAGAATCATTCATTAATCACATGCAAAATCAATATAGTTAACCCACTTAATATGCCAAATTCCATTAAATATTGCAGGGATAGGATAATGTCAAATGTCAATGGTTTGAGGGAAACATTATGCAAATACCAAAATTTAATCATCAAAGTTCATGACATCAACCAAAAAATAGACTATAGATTCTATCCAAAAACTAGGCTCATCACTCCCCAAAACCTAACATTTTTTTGGTCCTCTAGCAGGGGAAGAGTTGTTCTTCTGCTTGGTCAAGGCTCTGAAATTTGCAACTGAGAGTTGTCCAACATTAATGGCTACAGTGCATGAATCATGATCCCAATAGAATCCTCGCAATCTGCCAAACTTCTTCCATCTCTATCTCTTTGTAGCAACGTCAAATTGGTAAAATTGAAGTTTGGCATGGGCCACATGAGCATGGGTGGTTGGAAATTCAGGGGAAGCCAAGACCATCCCTGAGTTCTCCCAATATGTCTATACCTCTCAATTCTTTTTAGTGTTTTAGCATAATTGTGGATGGAATCATGGTCAACCTGTTTCATCTGAAATGTGTAATGTCGGCGAGACCAAAGGTCATTTGCCAAGTTGTTTCATCGAAGGAAAACTCCCACCAATAGGCTCGTCCATGATTGCCAAAACATCAAAAGTCTCGCCGATAGACCTGTAGTATATAAATGTTAGCATAAAAACAACACAGGTCAGGGAGACAATCAAGGACCTATGCCATTAATGGACCAAAAGGTGGAAAATGTAGACATGGATGAAACATGGGACAAATGTGAGCCAAAATATGAGCAAACATATCATGAAATGAAGACAATAAGCATAAGGAAGGACTCATATGGAGATTCAGGGGTATGAAAGATATGCAAAATTATCAAATTTTAATAGTTCCAACAGTGGCTCTGTCTGGGGATGAATGATAGTCAGATCATTGCAAGGATCCAGAATCTTGGGTGAGCAGACCAGACATAAAATGATGAACCAGTGAGCAGCAATGGAAATGAATGCAAAGTGGAAGTGAAATGGAGGTGAATGGAAAATGAGAGTGAAATGGAGATGGATGAAATCCTAAAATACTGTGCATGGAATTTTTTTTAAAGAGGATAAGCAAGAGTTTTCCATGCACTGGCAACCCTTAATCCTCTATGTTGCTCAAGAGAAAAAATGCTTCAAGAATTTCCCATGAACAGGAAATTCCTTATCTTCACCAATCATGTTTTGTAGATAATATGAGTCTTCACCCCTCTTTCCAACAACAACAAAAGGTCCCAACCACAAGGCCTCAAACTTACCATGCTTTCCTTTCTTCTGACACCTTGCATTCCACATTAACACCAAGTCATTCTCTTCAAATTTCCTATTCTTTGCCTTGTCAAATAGGTACTTCATTTGTGTCTGTAACTTCATGTTTTGACTCTGGGCCTCTCTCCTTACTTCATCAAGTTCAGCCAATTGCTCCATTCTTTCCTCCATAGGTTCAGGAGCATCCAAATCTTCCTGAAGGATAAACCTGTAAATTGATAACAAATTCTGCAAAGGCATCCTGGCCTATGCTCCATATACCAATTCAAATGGAGATTTTCCAATTGCCTTTTTCACAGTGATCCTATCAACCCACACAACCAGTTTCAATTTTGAATCCCAAGCCTTCTTGTTTTGTCCCAACATCCTCTTTATAATCTTCAAAAGACTCTTATTGCTGGACTCTGCTTGACCATTGGCTTGTGGATGATAAGGAGATGCATAAGAAATAGTAATGCCATACTAATCATAGAATATTTTGAATTCATCTGACCTAAAACACATCCCATTATCTGTGATCAACCTCATTGGTGTACCAAATTTGGTGATAATGTTGTCCATCAGGAAATTATTAACTACCTTACTTGTAGTTTGCTTAGTTGGGATTGCCTCCACCCACTTTGTAAAATAATCAGTGGCAACTAGTATCCATCTATGTCCTCCACTTGACTTCTCTTGTATCTCTCCAATGAAATCAATTCCCCATTGATGAAAAGGGGCATCATCCTACAAAGGTCGAAGTGGCAAAGCACCCTGGTACTTCAATTTTCTAAAAACTTTTTGGCAAGCTTCACATTTTCTCACATGTGTAAAAGAATCATTAAAGACCTTTGTCCAATAATACCCAGCCCTGAGAATTTTGTGTGCAGTTGTCTTTGCTGAGTAATTTCCTCCACATACTCCATTCATTTCACTTAAAAAATGCTTGGCCTGTGACTCATCTAGACATAATAACAATATGCCATCCCTATTCTTCCAAAAGAGATCTCCATCCATGAAGACATACTTTGATGCCTACAACTTCAAAGTTCTCCTTTGACTGTCACTCAATCCTTCTAGACACTTCATGTATTAAAGATAATGCATAACATAAGTATACCAAGGAGTGTGCTCAATGCTTGCAATTGTAGTCCCCTCTCCTACATTACATACTTGACTTGCTTCAATATTTGATTCTGCCACCAGCCTAGCCAACCCTTGACCTCTTACTAGCTTAGTGATCTGTATCTCCATGTCAAACTCTTGAATCTTGTTGATCCATCTACATCTTTTCCCTATAACTTCAAATTGTGTCAAAATATCCTTGACAACAACATGAGGGACATAAGCAATCACCTTTGCTCCAACAAGATATGGTTTGAATTCTTTTGTAGCCTTCATTAATGCAAATGCCTATTTTTCCATTATGTCATACTTCAATTCAGACCCTTGTAATGATTTACTAAAGAAAGACACAGGCTGTTCATGACCATCCTCATTTTTCTGTAACATAACAGCAGCAATAGTATGCATTGAAGCAAATGAAAATATCTGAAAGGGCTTTGCAAAATCTAGAGACTTAAGAATAGGTGCCTCTTTGATAGCATTTTTGATAGACATAAAAGCATCTAAAGCTTCAGCAGTCCAGTCCATTTTTTGTCCTTTCTTCAACATTTTTGATATGGGCTTAATGATCTCAACAAAATTAGAAACAAATCTCCTAACAAAATTATTTGTCCAAAGAACGATTGTATAGAATTAACAATTTTTGGAATAGGAATTCTATCAATAGCTTCAACCCTCTCAGGATCTGTCCTAATTCCCTCTTTTGAAACAATATGTCCCAAAAGCTTACCCTCTGTGACTGCAAAATGACATTTCTTTGGATTTAAACTAATACCATATTCAAGAGCTTTAATAAATACCTTTTCCAGATGTTGCACATGATCTTCAGCCTTTTTTGAATAAGTAGTCAAGTCATCTTGGTACACCACCATGATAACATTAATCAAATCAGCAAATGCTACATCCATAGCTCGTTGAAAAGTCACTCAGCATTGGTGAGACCAAATGGCATTCTTATGTATACATATGTTCCCCAAGAATTTGTGAATGTTGTCTTGTATTGCTCAGATTCCTTGATTTTAACCTGATTGTATCCAGAAAACCCATCCATCATGGATAGCAATTCACACCCTGTCACCTTATGTAATATAGCCTCCATATTGGGTAGAGGATAATTATCTTTGAGAGATACCATATTTAAATGTCTGAAATTCATGCATAATCTAATATCACCATTCTTTTTTCTCATAGGAACCAGATTTGAGACCCACGTTGAATGTCTGATTGGTTTGATAATTCCTCCATCCCTGAGTTTTGTCAATTCTTCTTGCATTTTAGGCTCCAGCGTTGGATTTATGGGTCTTTGATTTTGTCTGAAAGGTTTTGCGTCTGGCTTCAATGGTATCTCATGCTGAAATGAATCTTCCCTATACACTTTCAGATCTTCATAAGACCAAGCAAAAACATGCTTGTATTTTCTCAGCAACTCTATCAGCATTCTTCTAATTGTAGGGTTGATCTTCTTTCCAATGTATACCTTTCTTGGTGTCGTCTCAGTTCCTAAATTAATTTCTTCAATATCATCCCTTTTGACTGGTGTTTTCCTTATGAGGGACCAATCATTTCCATCATACACCCTCTCGAATGCCACTAAGCCTTTTGGAAGCTTTTTTTTTTGAGTTGTAAGATCTCCTTGCCAAACATAGTTTGCTTCCCATCTACTTTCTCAACAAAAGCATTGAAATCAATTTCCTAGGCTTCATACTGATCTATGCAATGAAGAAATTTCAAAAGGTCAGTATCATAATTGAAGACTTACCAATTATAAATGTTATCAGGAACAACAGGCCTCGTTTTGAACTCAATCTGTGATACCCCAGCCAATGTGACATCATCTCTTTTCAGCACCACATTTGCTAAAAAATCAGCCATTATGTTCTTTGATCTGTTGATCCACTCAATTGAAAATGCATCTAACAACTCAATTGTGTCCCATGAAAAATTCTTGTATTGCTTTAATCTTTTGTGCTTTGCTGCATACTTGGATTTAATTTGTGAAACAACCAACTCAGAATCACCAAAAATAGTTAGCGACTTAATCTTGTGTTTCACAGCTATGTTCAAACCTGTCAATAAAGCTTCATACTTTGCCACATTGTTTGTACATTCAAATGCCAACAAGAACGAATATTTAAAAGTAACACCTTCAGGTGAAACAAATACAATCCCAGCTCCATTACCTTCTTGGCTGCATGCTCCATCAAAATACATCTTCCATACTTCATTGCAGCTTTGTGCCACATGCCTTTCAATTGGATCACTATTAATCAATTTTGGCTGGGTAGATTCAATCTTAAGACTTCCAAGATCAACATCACAAAAACAATTGATCTGATCTTGTGGTATATAGTCAACAAGTTGATGCATTATTGGTTCTCTATACAATTTGACATCCTGACCATTCACTGGAATAGTAGCATAAGATAAATCAAACTAGACATTTCCTCCAACTACTGTTGTCCATTGTCTTGACAGAAGCATCCCAAACTGAGGAGTATCAATCACTGTTATATCTATATTATAGGCCACCTGTGGAGAAGTAGCTAGTTTTAATTCAACACCTCTCATAATGCCTACCACAGGTACAGGTCTGTTATCCATTGCATAGCACTTCCCTTCACATGTATCAACCCGCATGCCAAGTTGTTTCATTACTCCTACTGGCATAATGTTTATAGCAGCACCAGAATCTATCATACAATTCCTCAACAACTTTTTATTTATAAGCAATGTTGTGAAGAAAGGATCCACTTGTGGGGAGGTTAAAACATCACCTAGACAGACCTCTGAATTATTTATCTTTTCCTGCCTATTGACTTCTTCAGAATTCATATATTTTTCATTCCCATTTGTAATCAATTGAACAACATTATCTCTGTATTCCTTAATTTTCATCAATTCAAGTAGTGGAACAAACATTTTTACTTGGGATAACACCTGTGTGAAGTCAAAAGAGGAGCTCTCCATCTTAACAGTCTTCTTCAGTTATGATGTTTCTCTCTTGTTTTCTTCTTTTTCTTTTTTACTAGGCTGATCAGACTTTTGCATCTCCTTGTGTAATTCTTCAACTTTCTGCTTTTGGATAGGCTTCTCTCCATTTTTACCAGGCTGTTTATTTTCTGGCTTTTTCATAAGTTCTTGTGTTGCTTTCTGATCTTTCATAAAAATTCCCCTAGGCACGTCTTCCATCTCATTTACTTTTTTGTTTCTCAACCAGTATTTACTTCTTGCTTCTTCAACTGCTGCAACAATGAGTCTTTCTATTTCTTCTTTGGTGAGTCTTCTAACACTACTTTGAGCAGGTGCATCAACTGAATATGGCTCTGTAAAATCTTCTTGAGAATCAGAAAAGATCTGTTGTTCAGCCATATGGACATTATATTTCTGATTTGAAATATCATATTCATAACCTTCATCCTCAGAAGGTGAATACTCCTTCTCAGCATGGTAAAAGGTATTTGAAGTCAAGTAGACCTTATGATCTTCTCCATTATTCTCCATTAACATTCCCTCTTCTTGCATCCTTTGAGCTACAACACAATAATCCAAAGAATGTGGGTGATTACAAACTTCACAGAAGTAATTATTACTCACCGTGTAAGTTCCCTTTTTGCTCAATGGATCAGGAGTCTCCTTACTTCTAGGCCTGGCTGTTATAGGTTTCCCATCTTTCCAGTCTTTATTGTAAGGCATATCATGCAACCTTGGCCTTTCATTTCTATTCTCGTTTCTGTATGTATTCTCTAGTCTGTACTGATAATTATTGATTTGCGAAGGAGGCCTCGGGTTATCTCTTTTACTGATTATACCAGTAGCCTTCATGTTGTTTTCAATCGTCAATGCTATCATCTGTGCTTCAGCCAAATCTCTTGGGGATCTACTTCTCAGTTCATACCCTATCTTAGGATTGAATGCATTTAAATAAAAACTCAATGCAATAGAATCTGACAACCTTGATCCAGGAGGTACTTTAGTATGCAACTTGTTGAATTTTTGGTTGAAGTCATAAATTGAATCATTCGAATTTTTCTGAATTCTCATTAATTCATGAAGAGCTGCATCTGGAGCATTTTGATTCCCATATTGCTCTAAGAGTTTGTCTTGAAATAATTGGAGAGAATTAATTGAGAATGCTGGTAGGCTATTGAACCAATCCCTGGCATCTTCAAGAAGTGACATCATGAACAACTTCATGTGTAAATATTCATAAGGCATATCTATATCTTGGACGAAAACATTAAAACTCCTTAAATTTTCTTCAGTTGTGATTGCATTACTCCCTGTAAATTTGGGCACCATATTCCTCCAACTGCCATCCATAGGGTAAGGATATAACTGAAAACCAGCTAAATCAAACTGTATGATCATGGTTGTATTCTAGTGAGGGGGAGGAATAGGCAGATGCTGATATTGATGCATGTAATTATTGTACTGTGCATTATGCTATGGGATATAATGCTAACCAGAAGGTGGGTACATACCTGTATGTTGTGTGGGAATGTGAGGTGAATGATTTGGTTGCTTGTAGTGATTCCCTATCTGATTGTGAGGAGCATTTTGTTGATTGGAGGGCCCTGCGCCATGATCACCCTGCTTGTGACGCGGGACATACTTTGGGCCACTAGCCATCTGATCAGTAATTTGGGCTTTCTGCAATTTAGCCTCTAGTTCCTTTATCTTCTTCTCTTTTAGTTCCAACTATGCTTTCACTTCATTAGGAATCGAGAGCTCATGGTTTCCTTTAGGAGTTTCATGATTACCCTCCATCCTCTTATTATATTCATGTTGAATTCTGATCCATTCAGCCTCTTGTTCAGCTCTAAACTCAGCCTATTTCTTAACTTCAAACTCAACCTGTTTCTAAGAATCATGAAAAGGAAAATGATTTCTTTGATCCTCGAGAGTACAAAGTTCTGCGCTTGAATCATCTCTCCATGTATCATAGAAATTATAAGTTTTACCATGTGTTCCTGGTGCTTTACGTTTGTTTGTTATGCACATGTCCTCATTTATTCCTTTTCCCTTATCAGCTCTGTCATCTTTATGTGTCCACTTACTGCTACCAGCAGGAGCTCCAGTATGACCTCCCCTGTACTGAGACCTTCTTCCATTCATGATGAACGACTGCAAATTTTTTGTTAGAGTCGCCACTCACTTTTATCAAAAAATGAGAAAAAAGGTTTGATACTTTTTATTCGTAGCGGAGTCTGTGAAAGATTTCTGACTCTATGATTAAGGTCTTGATTCTGATTGTTCCACAGTAGAGTCACCAATTTGTTAGCTCTCAAAAACGCAAGAAAGATGCCTCAAGAGGCTGCCAATTTCTTGATACACTTCAGGGTAACAGACAAGGTTAAGAGAACTCAACCCTCTACTCTTTAGGTGTTGCTAAACCTGGGTGGGTGTACCTCTCTGAATAGTGCAGACTTAACTTGTGATTATCTCCTTAAAGCAATTTGTTCACAATGGAAATTGGAGGTGAACAAATGAAATCCAACTTGAAAATAGTAACAATATTTTGATCTAAAAATGCTGAATTTAATAGATATAAAGAAATTGAATGAGTTCAAAATGATGAAGTGCAGAGACCAGTGCTCTATTGGGTATGCAGAGTCAAATGAGATCAAGATGAGCAACACTTCTTTGGACAAAACTCAAATTATTTGGCACGTATTCTATTTACAACTGGTATAAACATGCAATTCTGTAATTACTAAGCTCTACTTGAATAATCCAAATGAATCTCTCTGATTACAGTGATTAACTAAAAGGATTTAGTCTTTTACTTGAAAGAACCAATCAATCAATCACACAAGTACAACAAATGTGCACTGATAAATTGAATACAAATTTGTTATATCAATTTAAATACTCATAAAGGATCCATCTTGGAGACAACTTAGTAATACTTTGATTAGATTCAACAAATAATTGGCACCAGAAAAATACAACATGAACTGATTTTCATAAATACCTCCATTCTGAAATCATGCAACAATAGTCTCTGATTTGATAAATTTATTCTACTATATCTACTTACAGTGTATCGAATCATCTAATAACTGGTTCCCATCTACAATTACAAAATGCCTATTTATACACTAGCATGAGAAAATGAATCATATTGAAATATTATATCGGTGCTCCATAGAATTCGGGCTCCAATCATGTCAGCCTACAACGGTCATCCAAGCAGATACATGTCGGCCACATCATTTGAATTTCTATTATTCATTAGTGAGACAATCGGCGAGACATATCGTTAACTATGTCGAAGGAAATTCAATCACTAATCATCCCGTGATCACTATGCTCGCATTCACCGTGATGTGTCTGAGTCGAGGAGATATCATGTAGATCAATTTACGTTTCCCTGGGAGTGCTTTTACCTTTCACATGTCACTGGGACCTTTTGTTCGTCACATCGAGCCGCACCCTTCATTTCATCCACTTCGCTATAGCTCATAGATATCGAGGAGACCCTATGTCGATCATATAATGTTTCACCGAAGGAACCCACTTATTCATATGTCACTATAACAACCCCATTTTCATGCCGACAAAGTGACCTCAGCATTCCATTCGGTGAGACCCCGGGCACCTCGCCAAGACCACATACCGAAACAAATAGGTCACACCGAGCAGTTATCTTTTGTTCTATTCACTTTCGCCAAGACATTTTGGCTTTCTCACCGATAGAGACCTCATCGTGTCATTGGCGAGACATAATGATGTCAGGGAAACCTCATGTAGAGTGCTCTTGTTTCAATGAAAGTTACCTTGAGCTAGCCTTTTGTTCGCCAAGAGAAAACAAATCTCACACTAAAATCCATCTGAAAGAACCCTTATGCCCCGTCGGTGAGACATGCGCACATCGCTATGACCCTTCAGCGAAGACTTAAGTTTGGCCAAAGAGGAGACACATACGAAGTGTCAGCGAGACCGAAGGTCACTCGCCGAGACCTCATGTCGATAGCCCATCTTACACCGATATGCACCCTCCCGCCACCGGTCGGCAAGACAATGTGTAATCGTTATGACATACTCTAAAGGAAAGTGTCTTACCGATGAGCCTCATGTGTAATGTCGGCGAGACTGAAGGTCATTCACCAAGACGTTTCATCGAAGGAAAACTCCTGCTGATAGGCTCCTCCATGATTGCTAAAACATCAAAAGAGTCTCGCTGATAGACCTATAGTATATAAATGTTAGCATAAAAACAACACAGGTCGGGGAGACATTCAAGGATGTATGCCGATATGGACCAAAAGGTGGAAAATGCAGACATGGATGAAACATGAGACAAATGTGAGCCAAAATATGAGCAAACATATCACAAAATGAAGAAAATAAGCATAAGGAAGGACTCATATGGAGACTCAGGGGTATGAAAGATATGCAAAATTATCAAATTTTAATAGTTCCAACATAACATACGACTTCGGTATAACCTGTGGTGACTTGGCGTGAGGTCTTTTTCGAAGAATGATACTCTTTCCAAATGGAAAACTCACATCTATGTGACTTGTGGAGCTTCGGTATGACGTCTCACCGAAAGTGATGAGTTTGGGCGATAGAAATACATGTGGAGAATGTCGGTGTGAGGTCTTGGCGACATAAGGAAGTCTTAGTGATAGTCTCTTGAACTCGGTGTAACACAAGAAGGCTCGTTGGGATATCTTGGCAAGAGCGATAGTCTTGCCAAAAGGAAAACTGAGCCGATACAAGTTGTAAGCTTGGTGAAACCTCTTGCCAATGGAAAGGACTCTTGATGACATCGATATGAAGACTTTGTGGCATCGGCGAGACACTATTAGTGTCTCACCGAGATGCCAACAAAGTTTGTTTCTTCTGACCGAGCGATGACTATCTACGTGGCTGGTATTCAGCCAATCAGAGGAGCCGAATCTGAACAGTTGGAAGATTGTTCATTGTGACAGTTCTGTGAGGAAGCTCGACGGAAATGGAACGACATTGTTATACTTTGTGATTGCAGATTGTGATTGGTTGGTTGGATTGATGGATTGCTTGGTGATTGTATGATCAGTAAATGTAATCTAATCTGTAATGACTGTAACTTGAAGGTTCTTGTACAAGATTGTACATGGTGAATGCTACTGTAAACAGACACCAGAAAGATAAGTTTGACATTTGTATGTAATCTCCATTACTGTAATACAAAGTGATTTCTCTTGGTGTGGTGGGTTTTTCTCCCGTAAGGGTTTTCCCACATATATCTGGTGTTCATGTGTGATTGTCAAATACTCTGTTTTTGTTATCTACTTTATAGTGAATCTTAATTGAACTAAAATTGAAAAATTAAAAGTATATCTACATTCTTCTCTGAGGTTTTGATGTTAGGAGAGTTGTTTCCGCATCTAGCTTTCCTTACATGTTCAATCCTGCTTGGGCTCTCCTAGCTCAAGCATAAAAGTTTCTCAACAAAGTGTAATGGTTGCAATAAAATATAGATGCCCACTTTTGATTGTACTTTGTTTGATGATTCATATGTCTGACATGGTGTGGTGGAGACTTTTGTCTACAAATTTTAACTATTTTATGAATCATTTAGAGTTGGGTATCATGAAAAATATTGGGATTTTGACTCTAAAAGAATGCAAACAATTCTAGATTATACCTTGAAGCATGTCTATAGAAGTTTTCTACCAACTTGTTTTTTGTTTTTTTCAACTGCTCGAAGGTGTTTCTTAAGGAATTTGTGAGTGAGATGTCTAAGTCTAAAATGAGGTCCTATAGACTTTGGTTTAGGAATCTTGATTTCTCATGAGATCATGAGGAAACAATTTAAGTTTATTGAAGAAAGGGAGATATTTATTGCCACGCGGGTCGTGGTAATAGGGGCCTTCCAGCATCAATATCAACATGTTCCTCTTCTTCATTTAGTATGGTTGTTGCATTTCTCCACTGTGTGTTTGTTTCCTTGTTTTCAAAAGTGAAGTTTCTCAAACTACTAATGAGATTTGTTTGTTCACCGTTTATGAATTCAAAGTTTGGCTGAATTATAACACCTGGAAGATCAAGTTGTTCAACGAGAGAAAGCGGTCTCCAAATAATCATGTGGGGTTCATTTTTCAATTTATCTTTGCTTAAATGAATTGATTTTACCACAAACACATGTCTTTTGATTATGTTTTCAAACTAGATGTTTATGTAAAAAAAAATCATAACTTTCAAAATGTCCATTTCATGAAAATTATGAGATTAAAGCCACAATTTCCTATGTTGTCTTTGGTAAATATGGGTTTGAGATTAATGTAAATATATTTAGAAATCACTAAGGATAAATCCTTAGGACAAGTAGTAATATCGAGGCTAACTCAAGAGGTCCATATTTGAGCCAAAGGATTTCAAATTTGGATAGTGAATGTTTGTTTTTGGAACGTTTTGAAACCAAGCAAAGTGTTAAACTGATTCACAAGCGTTACAACGCTAGGATAGGTATGGCTATATTTGTTGTATTCCCATTTGGATTTCTCCAGCTGTGCTTATTCAAAGTGGATGATTAGAAACTTGACCACACTGGCTCCCCTCCATGACACTCACTTCGACGGGTCAGCCAAGCTTCAAGTTCTCATGAATCTCCCATGAAATTTTTTTCATCTCTACTAAGAACTGAAATATGTGGGATAGCTTTGGAGGTTTGACCTCAAAACATCAACAAATATTAGGGATTTTTGGCTACTACACAAAGTTTCATAATAAGGGCATCTGGTTCAAAGGACACTATGATAAACTCCCTTAAGAGGTATCCCAACCCTTAAAACAAGGGCTTTGCACATCATAAAGATACTGGGCCAGAGCTATCATGCATCACTCCATTGATTGTAAAGTTTCCTTGCAACCATAAATTTATATAGCGGTTCAGAAGAGCCTGGCTTATGCTCGCTACCACTTGGGTTGTTCCCTTGGGGTGAGTAATTTTTCCCACCAAGGAAGGTCCTCTAAAGGTGAAAAATAGCGAGTAAGTACATCCAAAGCTCGATTATCTTTGTTCATATGCACAAAGAGAGAACACACGCTATGCCTTATCTCACACTAGCATGGTTGTTAAATTTTAAACCCAAATTTGAAGTGTGGAGGTGATTTTTCAATGTGATAGAGAATGTTTCTATTTTTGAAGATCACCAAATGGTTGGAGAGAATTTCATACACATTCACTAGAAAAGTTGAAAACCATAAAACAAAGCAATTTTTTTTTAATTTTATCCTTCAAAGCAATAATGAGTTTGATGCAGGAACATCCTTGGTTCTTGGCAATCTTGCATCAACCAAAAATATTTTCTTTCAGTTTTTTGTTCTTGTTTTGTTATGGCTCAGTTCATGTTGGTGGATCACCATCTTTGCTAACTAGACCCTGTGGATCTTGGAGTACATCATCTACATGTTCATTTTCCTTGTCCCAAGATTTGAGCATGATTGAATCTTTTTCTGATAAGTTATCGCTTTCAAAATTCTTAGCAGTTTCTTGAACCAACACCAGAATAATTTCAAACTTTTCGGCTAGTTTGATCATTGTGGGCCATCCCCGTAACTTGTGGATCTTAACAATGTTATTTTAAATGTTCCTTGGAGTTTCCTTGATCTTTAATATAGGTCCACATTTTATCTTACGCACCTATTGAAAAGTAATTCAATTTGAGGCTGACCTATTCATGCGCACATTACATTTTCTTTCCTTGCAGAATGTGATGATCTTTGGGCAACGCAGATGTTTCCAGAATTGTGGATATAGTATAAAGCTTGTAATAGATCATTAGAATAAGTAGAGAGAGTTGGAAGTTTATTAGGTGGACTAAGATTGATTTAAATTCAACTCGTTATAGGAGCATATTAGAATGTTGTAATATTGAACATGTTATACCAGGCCTGTGAGCCGAATCTATAAGCCCAGATGTTTTTGGCTAAATGTAACCGAGATAATTGTTAATGAGAATATTTTAGTCTGCATTTGCCTCCATATTCTATGGTTCTTTCATTTTGTAACTCATGTTGCATGGTTTAGATAGTTCTCTTTGAGGACCCTCCTACCGTGGTTGCACCAGATTGGTATCAGAGCAAGGTTCATTCCTTGTGAGATCGTCAGAGTTTGTGAAGTCCTGTTGAAGATTTGTTGTGGGGTGGAAGGTTGAGGATCTGACCTGCAACTATAGAGGAATTTTGTAAAGATGGCTGGAAGAAGAAATGTTAGAGGAAATGGACCGCGTGGAAATGTAGACCAAGCTATGATGGAGATGTTAAGAGGAATTGCTGCCAAATTAGATGTAGTTGAAACGAACCAGGGAAGAGGTTGACTAGTTGATGATGTGAATTATGAAGAAGTAGAATTATAGGAAGAAAGAGGAAGAGATGAGAAACCTGGCCTAGATCAAGGAGAAGAGAGGTTCATAAGAGCCCTAAAAAAGGTGAATACAAGACCACATTTCATTCCATTGGATTATAATGGTAAGTTGGATTCAAATGCATTATTAGATTGGATAAAAAAGATGGAAAATTATTTTGAATTTGAAGGTACGTCTAAAGATAAGAAGGTGAAATATTCCAGTACAAAGTTGAGAGGACATGCATCCCTTTGGTGGGAAAATTTGTAGATAGATAGACAAAGAAGAGGAAAGGAAAAGATAAAATCATGGGATCAGATGGTGAATAATTTGAAGACAAAGTTTATTCCTACAAATTATTAGATTAGTTTATTCAAGAAGTTGGAGAATCTAAAGTAGAAAGAATCTAGTGTGATAGAGTATACTAAAGAATTCTACAAGTTGAATATTAGATCTAGACATTCGGAGGATGAGATTGAGCAAGTAGCCAGATATGTGAATGGTTTGAGGTCATCCATATAGGGTGAAATTAGTTTGATCAAGTTGTAGAGTGTGGAAGAGGCATACCAGTGTGCCGTAAAAGCAGAGGAGAAGTTAAATAAAAGACATGAGTAGAGACAAAAAGGAAGATGTGGAAAAATTTAAAGAGGAAGAACTTTTGCTGGAGGAGGAAGAGGATCTTTTCTAGACCAGAACAAGGATAAGGAGGTTAGTAAGAATGATAGTTCATACTAGAGAGGTGATGGAAAATCTTATAGAAGAGGAGGATATGGTGGTTACCAGAATGAAGGTTATATAAAGGATGATAAGGAGAATAGAGTATTTAGGGGAACTTGCTTTAAGTGTGGTGGAGAAGGACATAGAGAATTTGAATGTAATCAGGGAGAGACAAGCAAAAAGATAGAGAACAATAGGAGAATAGCCTTTGTTGAGGAGAATCATGTCATATCATATAATAAACTAGAAGATGGAGAAGTGTTGGTGAACAGGAGAGTTTTGTGTCAAAGTGAGTTGGAGAAAGAACCATTGTAGAGAAAGAATTTGTTTTAGACTAGATGTAAGGTGAATGGTAAATGTTGCAAAGTGATTGTGGATAGTGAGTTCAAAAAACCTGTTTTCTAAAGAGATGGTGACTAAATTGAAGTTGGAAAGGTTGAAGCACCCGAAGCCCTATTAGATAGCATGTATATAGGATGAGCATAAGATACTGGGAAGTGAACAATGTTTGGTGAAATTGAAGATAGGAAATTATCATGATGAATTTTTGTGTGATATCATGCCTATGGATATATTCCATGTTTTGTTGGGAAGACCTTGGCATTATGATAGACATGCTATTCATGATGGGAAGAAGAACATATATACCATTATTGCTAATGGGATGAAACAAATCTTGTTGCCATTGGAAGATGTTCCTACAGTGGAAGTTTGTATGAATGCTAGGGTTTTTCTAGTTGATGGAAGTAGATTCCTTGATGGATTGAGACATGAGAATGTGTGTTATTCCTTAGTGCTTAAAAAGGATAAAGATATGAAGCATGTGGAAGAACACCTAGAAGAGATAATAGAGATATTGACTGAATATGAGGAGATCATTTCAAATAATGTACTTGATGGATTACCATCGATAAGGAGTATTAGTCATTGCATGGATCTGATTCCTGGAGCTAGTTTGCCTAATAAAGCAGCACACCGGATGACACAGATAGAGAATGAAGAGTTCAATAGACAAGTGCAAGAATTGTTGAAGAAGGGTTTGATCAGAGAGATTTTGAGTCCATGTGCAGTACCTATTGTACTTTCATCTAAGAAGGATGGAAAATGGAGAATGTGTATAGATTCTAGAGCTATAAACAAGATCACAGTGAAGTATCGATTTGATTTTCCTCGGATGGATGACATTATGGATTGTTTGAGTGGAGCTAAGTATTTTATGAAGATAGATTTGAAGAGTGGATATCATCATATCAGAATTAGAGAAGGAGATGAGTGGAAAACAACATTCAAGACTAATGAAGGGTTGTATGAGTGGTTGGTCATGCCTTTTGGATTGAAAAATGCACTGAGTACTTTCATGAGGTTGATGAATGAGGTATTGAAGAAATTATTGGGTAAGTTTGTGATTATTTACTTGGATGACATCTTGATTTTCAGTAAGAGTAGAGACGAACATTTGTTGCATATTAGAAAAGTTTTACAAAAGTTGAAAGAAGAGCAGTTACTGATAAACATTAAGAAGTGTAGTTTCATGAAGAAGGAGTTGGTATATTTGGGATTTGTGATATCTGTGGATGGATTGAAGATGGACCCTGGGAAGATAAAAGAAATTGTTGAGTGGCATACACCAGATAGCATTGGAGAGGTAAGATCATTTCATAAATTATCTAGTTTCTATAGGAATTTCATTAGAAATTTCAAATTTTATTTGTAGTCCTATGGCAGAAGTAATGAGAGGAGATAGGAAGGATTTTAGATGGACATCTAGAGAAAATCAAAGTTTTGAGTTGTTGAAGTAGAAGGTGACTGAGCAGCCTATGTTGACTTTACCGAATTTCAATAAGGTATTTCAAGTAGACTGTGATGCAAGTGGAAATGCAATTGGAGCAGTGTTAAGTCAAGAAGGGAGACCTGTAGCTTATTTCAGTGAGAAGTTGAATGATGCTAGGAGGAGATATTCAGTGTATGATCATGATTTTTATGCTATAGTTCAAGCCTTGAAGAAGTGGAGACATTATTTTTTCCTAAGGAATTTGTGTTGTATACGGATCATCAGGCATTGCAATATTTGAACAGGCAAGGTAAGTTGAATTAGAGACACTTGAGATGGGTAGATTTCTTGCAGAGTTATACTTTTGTTTTGAAACATAGGAGTGGGAAGTCAAATAAAGTTGTTGATGCTTTGAGTTTACTGATAGAGATGAGAGTGGAGGTATTAGGCTTTGATGAATTGAAGAACTTGTATGAAGAAGACCCAGATTTTGCAGAACCTTGGAAAGCTTGTAAAGAACCTATTATGGATGATAGAAGTCAACGGTTAGAGTATTTCATTCAGGAGGATATGTTGTTAAGGGGAAATCAATTGTGTATACCCCGGAGTTCAATGAGGGATAACTTGTTAAAGGAAAAGCATAATGGAGGAATGTTAGGAGATTTGTGTAAAGTTGCAGAGTTTGTCAAGTTGCAAAAGGGAGTAGTCAAAATGTTGGATTGTATAAACCTTTGATAGTTCCGAGGATACCTTGGGAGGATATCAACATGGATTTTACACTTGGTTTACAAAAGACACAAAGAGGTAATGATTCTGTATTTGTGGTGGTTGATCGATTTTCTAAGATGGCACATTTCATACCTTGTAAGAAGACAATAGATGCAATACATGTAGTAGATTTTTTTTTCAAAGAGGTGGTTAGATTGCATGGGTTACCGAGAAGTATTGTTTTAGATAGAGATGTAAAGTTTGTTGGTTACTTTTGGAGGACACTTTGGAAGAAGTTGAAGACAGATTTGAAGTTCAGTTCTACTTTTCACCCAAAGACTAATGGATTGAAAGAGGTAGTAAACAAGATTTTAGGGAATTTGTTGAGATGATTGGTTGAAGAAAAGACTGGAAGCTAGGATTTAGTCCTTGCACAAGAAAAATTTGCTTACAATAATTCAATGAACATGAGTACAAGAATGACACCTTTTGAGATTGTTACTAGAATTCACCCTAGAGGTATATTAGAGTTGAGAGACATTAGTACGAAAGATAAGAGGAGTGTAGAAGCAAAATAATTTGTAGAACACATGAAGAAGTTGCATACTCAAGTAAAACAACAATTGGAAGACACAAACCAGAAGTATAAGAAGGAAAATGAAAAGAGGAGACATAAGGAATTCAGAGTTGGAGATGAAGTGATGGTATATTTGAGGAAGGACAGATTTCCAGTTGGTATGTACAATAAGCTAAAGATGAGGAAGTTTGGACCTTGTAAGATCTTGAAGAAATTTGATTCTGGAAATGCATATGAAGTGGAGTTACTAGAAGGTATGGGTATATCACCTATATTCAACATTGCAGATCTATATCAATATCATGAAGCAGAGTTCAGTGAAGATAGTGAAACTAAATTGGAGAATCAGTTTCCTAAACAAAAATCAGATGAGATTGAAGATATTTTGGATGTCAGAGATGGGAGGAAGACTCGTGGAAGACAGTATAAAGAATATATTGTGAAGTGGAAAGGTAGACCAGTTGAGGATTCTTCATTGATTTCTTAGGTTGAGGTAGACTGTCTTGGTTTTCCTTTAGCCCCATGAAGGTGAGGGATTCAATTTTCAATAACCTCAGATGTCTGATGTAGGAGCATCCTTGGTTCTTGGTAATCTTGCATCAACCAAAAATATTTTCTTTTAGTTTTTTGTTCTTGTTTTGTTCTAGGTTAGTTCATGTTGGTGGATTGTCATATTTTCTCAGTAGACCCTGTGGATCTTGGAGTACATCGTCTACATGTTCCTTTTCCTTGTCCCAATATTTGAGCATGATTGGTTCTTTTTTTGGCAAATTATCGCTTCTAGAATTCTTGGCAGTTTCATGAACCGACACTATAATAATTTCAAATTTTTCGGCCAGTTTGATCATTGTGGACCATCCCCGTAACTTGCAGATCTTAATGGTGTGATTTTAAATGTTCCTTGAAGTGTCCCCACCCTTTAGTATAGGTCCACACTTCATCTTATGCACCTGTTGAAAATTAATTCAATTTGAGGCTGACCTATTCATGCACATGTTACATTTTCTTTCCTTGGAGAATGTGATGATCTTTGGCCGACACAGATGTTTCCAGAATTGTGGATATAGTATAAAGCTTTTAATAGATCATTAGAATAAGTAGAGAGTTGGAAGTTGATTAGGTTGACTAAGATTGATCTGAATTCAGCTCGCTGTAGGAGCATATTAGAATGTTGTAATATTGAACATGTTATACCAGGCCTGTGAGCCGAATCTGTAAGCCCAAATACTTTTAGCTAAATGTAATTGAGATAATTGTTAATGAGAATATTTTCATCTAAATTTTCCTTCATATTCCATGTTGTTTTCATTGTGTAACTCATGTTGCACGGTTCGGATAGTTCTCTTTGAGGACCCTCCTACCGTGGTTGTGCCAAAGTTAATTTTAAGCACCAATTGAAAGATGTGATGTGAGGGTTCATTTTTAGCCAACTTTGAATGTTCATTTTAAACCCAATGGAAAACTAGTTTGTTGCCTAAAAATTGAAAGTAATAAAGCATGAAATTGGGTTATAATTTCCCCAAAGCATTAAACACTAGTTACAATTATAGAATGTAGAGATAGAAGATAATTTCATCAATTTCAATCCATGCCTTAAAACCTACAAAACCCTATTAGTCTAACAATGAAAACTCAATCAGACATCGATCAGTGATTAGATAATCAAAAGAAATTAAGTCACATGTCAAAAAACAAGTATAAATTTTCTTACCCTTGTTGAGCATCGTTGTACATGATGGTGTCGCAATTTGAAATTTGGGCATTGATCTGGTGAATTTGAGCACCGCTTTGTAGAAAGGATAGTGAGCATGATTGCATTTCTATATTGATGGGTTTTATTGTAAACAAATTCCTTGCGATTTGAAGTTTGAAAGCATTGGTTTGCTGGGGGTGAGCATTGTCATTTTCATTCCACGATAGTTCAAATTTAAATAAGTGTCGCTATATTTAAATTAGCAACGGCCAATAAAATACGCATCACTGTATCAAATTTCTTAGGCATCGCTATATGGTGACGCTATTGAAATAGCATCATTGTTTATGGTTTGAGCATCACCACAACCTAAAAAATAGCGAAAACATGGATTTTGAGCCAAAAAATAAGTAAATGATTGGTTTTCCCTCCTTCTAGGGACAAAATGTCAATGTGAGGATATTGGTTATGGACTGAATTACACTTGATCCATGAAGAATCAAATCATAATGAATCAACCAATACTCGAATCTCAACAAGATCAGTTATTCAAAATTGAAAGTAAACATTTTATTAAAAAACATAACATGCTAATCTTATGAAAGCTTTAAAGAAAACATCTACTCTAATCCATTGAAATTTATCCTATTGTGGAATTGGTGTCACATTGATGTGTACCGATGACCTTTTCCCAATCCCGTGATGAGCTTGTTTCAGTCGATTCTATGGAAAAGAATGAATGAAACCATGATGTCTGCTGTGTGAAAAACCTTAATTATGCGTAAAATAAACATGATGCAAGATAATTTACCATGATTTTATGCTATAAATGATGTAATTATGTAATTTCTATGCTAATCTAAGCTAATTTAAGCTAAAATGATGCTAAAAGATGAAAACCATAATTTATTTACAAACTAAGATGGATGCATGGACGCCATTAATGAAATATTGAAGCTATTTATGCAATGAAAATAAACTAAAGATAAGCTAAATGTGTGCAAATTGAGAGTATGGATGCAAGAAAATTCAACAACACAACTTTGCAATAAAAGATGGATCCATTTGTCTCCAAATAGTGATCTATTTATAGGAGAGCAAATGAGGAATGAATGATTGAGATAAAAAAGCTCAATCAATGGTTTAGGATGAAAGAGATGAAAGGAATTGATCATGGATTCTCATCAATGGATGAGAATACAAGATGAAGGTTAATCAAAGCCTCACAATTACCTCAAACAAACACACTTTTGACCTACTCACACAGGTCAAAGGTAAGAGGGTTAACTTTCTTTTGAAGTTAAGTGAGTTGATTGGAGGAGAGGGAATATTCCTTAGAATATTCCATTAGGGTGAGGAAAAAGATGATTTTACAACTTAAAGAAAAGTTTTAATTGTGAAAAAAGGATAAATAATATTCCATGGGAATATTCCCTTTGATTAGAGGAATAATTAGTTTAATTTCTAATTAAACAAGGTTCAATTTATGCAATTAGGGGATTAGATGAATTAAGAGATATTTATTAAATTAGATGATTTAGTAAATAGGGGAGGGGTGAAATGATATTTAATTAAATGACTTAGGGTTATTTAATTAAATAAGATGACTTAGGAGATTAAATTAAATATTTTTATGTATTTAATTTAATTAGATGAAGTGTTAGTGTGAAAAGAGGTGAATTAACCCAATTTAATTAATTAGGCCAAATAGACAAAAATGATGAAATTAATTAATTAGCTAGGCTAATTAATTAGTTTAGCAAAAAGAGAATGGATAAAGAGGTAATGATGTTAATAAATCCAATTCGAGTGTATGTCATTGATTAGGACATTTTTCAGTGTCTATGGTGTGATCGTTCCTGACCCAATTGTTATGGGGTTACTGATGTAGAGTGAGTTGAGTGAATGAAAAGGAAAATGGATTACAATTTTGCAGGAATTTGACTTGGAGTTTCAACCAATGAAGTTGGTTCAAGGTCAATCCTTGACTCATACTATGGCATAAATAAATCTAGGAATTACAGTGCAAAAATACAATCTTGAAAATGTTTTTGTAGATGAGTAGTATGATGACATCACATTTTATCTACTCAATTAGCATTGTCCATCACATTTGAATATGATCTAGAGACATGCTTTACACTTTAAAAGCAATAGTTTTATGTTGAAAGGTGTAGTATTATACAAGAGGAACCATGAAGGTATATACTTGAGGTGCCTTGGTAAGCAGGAAGAATTAATAGTATTGAATGATTTTCATGATAAGTTCAGGAATGGTCATAGTTTGAGAGCTTCTACAACACATCAAATCTTGAGAGTTGGGTATTATTGGACCACTCTATTTTTTGATGCACATGCACATGTTTGCACCTACCACACATGCAAAACAACTGGAAGTAAGGAGAGGTATGTTGTTCTGTTGCAGCCTGTGGTTGAGGTATGTCCCTTTGCACAACGGGGACTCGATTTCATTGATATGATAAATCCTCCTTCCTTTGTGGGATAGAGGTATATTCTAACCACAACCAATTACTGTACTAGATGGAAAAAAGAGATTTCTTGTAAAAAATTCATCGCTAAAGTGGTAATTAAGTTTCTTGAAGAGCATAATATTACATGTTTTGGATTCCATTTTCATTGGTTTGTGATAGTGGTCCTTCATTTGCATCATTGAAATTTTTTTGGTTGGGAATTTGATTATGGAATTACTTTAAAATTTGCATGTCTAATTATTATCCTTAAGGAAATGGCCTAGAAAAATCCACCAACAAGAACCTCTTAAGTGTCATCTGTAAATTTCCAGACAAGAATTCTAAAGACAAGCACACTCAGCTGAGATTTTCCCTTTGGGAAAATTGAACCCATAAGAAGGTAGCCCTTGGCACATCCTCTAGAGCCCATCTTTCTGGTACATTTGAAAATCCCCACCTTTCAATTCATTAATGAATACTATGATGAAGGGAAGAAGTTAGAATCCCGTCTGGCCCAACTCCATCATTTAGAGGACAAACGTGATGAGGATATTGAGATTTTTTTAAACATCAAGGTGTCCTTAAATGTTGGTTTGACAAGTAAGCCAAAGTCAAAGCCTTTAAATTTTTTGATATGTTCTTGTATTGGGATAAGGCACATGAAAAGAAGGGAGAGAATGGTAAATTTTGACAAATTATGGCTCGGTCCCTTCTAGATTTCTAAAATATTAGGGGACAAAACATATCAACAGAAGACCCTCATGGGTGAGGATGTCCCATTTTCCATCGATGGGAAATATTTAGAGCACTACTTCCAAGCCTGAGTTGTTTCAGTTTAGACTTCTCTACATAGGTTAGGTTGTTTTTGTGTTGTGTCATTATCATTTTACTTTTTGTTTTGGCTTAATTTTGAATGAATGAGATTTCTTCTATGAAGCAAGTCTGGTTGCCTTTCTTTTATAAATTATGATCCCTTTATTATAAGAGTACGATTGGTTGGGTCAGTTGCAAATTCTTTCAAATTTCTTAATTTTGGTATCTACTAGATCTTGAAACATTGCACATTACACAAACACATGTAAACTAGTGGGGTCACTTTTGGGTAAGAATGAGTTGTTAGGTATAAGGTGAAAAATATTTATTTCCCACTTCAATGCCACTATTATCCTTAGCCCTGAGTGTAGGCTTCATTTCCTACAAAAGATAAGAAAAGATAAAATATAAAAGAAAAGAAAAGGGGAAATAAAAGGTAAATATCTTCTAAATCAAGGGGATTCAAATATCTCTACCAGGGCTATGGATGCTCTTCTAGAAATAGAGCTATGTTCAAGAGGATAACAATGATAATCTCATCGGGGTTGTAGATGCCTAACTAGCAATGAGGCTCTATCTAGTTTTCTTTTGGAGCATGATTATTTGTGTACCTTATGCTTGATAGTTCATTTTCTTCTCAATAGGGTACTACCATAGTAAATTTAATGATCATTTTCACCCACTATAATTTATTATGTGATAGGAATCTCTTCAATTGATTCAAATCATTAATTTGGACATTTGGGAGTATTTATCTCACTTTTCTACAAAACCAAAAAATTTGGGTGTCGGATCCCTATTTATCTCTTAAATGCTCCAGAGCATTTCCCCAACAGAGTATGTTTGTTGTGCCTTGCACACATGCCCTGTTGAAAATGAGGATACCCACTTTTTGCATTTATTCACTTTGGTTTGGTTTTTCTTTCAATATTACTTTTCACCCTTTTCTTGGGTTGGTTGTAAATATTTGATCCCCTTTTGGCTAATTTTTTGAGAAAATATGGAAGTTTTCCTTTTGCAGGTTTTCTTATGCGAGTTATGTTTGTGGGTTTCCTAAGGAAAATTTCCTAATGTGGGATTCCCTTGGTGGGATTCCATGATTTGTGTACCCATGATAGCATGGATGGCTCTCATCCCGCATCACCTTCATCCCCACATCCTTTCATCCTTGTATCACCTTCATCCTCGCATCCCATCATTTCCCACATCCTTTCATTTTCTTGCATCACTTACATTTTTGCATCCTTGTCAATGTCCTAATTAGGACACTAAGTGTGTGATAGCTTGTTGGGCTGGTCAATTTATTGTGCCATAATTCATAGGTAGTATAAATAGGAGGTTTGGGTCTTATTTTTGCACCTTTTGCACTATTTTATTTGGGTCCATTTGGAATTGTTGTAACAACATTTTGAGATAAATACAAGAAAAGAGCATTGAAGTGTTGGTGACTTTTCTTGTTATTTTTGAGTACATGCATGGTTCCTTCTTCTAGTTCCATTTCGAGTTTTAGTTTCAATTTAGGTATGATGATGGCAAAGTGTTAAGGTATTTAATGAATTTCCTAGTCATACCATTTGTGATTTGTAGATTGTAAATTGTAGTGTATGCTTAGTTTGAGCTTTTATTGCATTGGTTCAACTATGAATGTTTGTCCATATTATGTCAAAAATTGGGTATATGTTTGAATTTTTACAGTCTAAAAATATATTTCCTTTGAATATTACACCATTTTTTCAGCGTTGTGGGTTTAACATTGATTAAGCGAGAATTGGTTTTTGGGGGATTTGTCTACCTGCAACATCAGCCATTGTTGTGATTGTCCTTAGGTTTTTAGAATTAAGATTTCTAAACCCTCATATTTTGATCTTTATTTTAAAATATGGGTTAGTTTATGACAAAAAAATCACATCACAATTGTCATATTTGATGATTAAAGTCATTTTTTAGGTTGTAGATTTGAAAATATAGTTAGCATTTGCACTAATTTTTCAGATTTTATAAAACCTTTGTGTTCGAAACTTCTAGTCCTTTTGTTGAGCCATAAATTCCATTTGTGAAACCAACATAACATTTACCATTGAGTTGTCTTTTCAAATTCAACACCTGACAATTTAATCCTTGGAGTTATCTTTCTAAAGATTCTAGAAGAAAAAATCCCTTTAAAGAGATAGGGTGCCTAGTTACTTTTTCTATGTTGTAACATGCAAAAAGACTCACCAACAAGTCCTCTTCCTCTCTTTGAGGGAGAGTTGAAAATTATTCCATAATTTTATTTTCAGCCCATGAATAATGAAACTCCTTGTAGACCCTATATAGAAGGATCTTCTGTCGAGAAGGAGATCTAGTTGGATAGTTATCTAGCTACTATTATTACTAAATAGTTAAAATAGTATTATGAATAGGATGCTTGTTATTGAATAAGGATCTTCAACATATTTCCTATTGGATTTTGTGTAATAGTTTAGTGTTAAGATGCAATAAAGAGAATTGATTTGACACTATGATTTGTTGAGTAAGTGTTTGATAAATCTTGTAGAAGCAACAACTCAAGCAAGGGCCAATTGAGGTACTACCAAACCACTTTAGTTTCTGTTGCTAGATTAGATAATGCATTGTTGAATTCAATTGGTAGTTTTTTGTTATATGTTTATGAACACATGTGTTGGAAATTGGAATAAACTTTTGTAAATGAATATAAACTATTACCTTATGCTATAGGTGCCTAATTCTCAAGACTATAACTATTAATTGTAATTCATTAACTGTTGATGTTAGATCACCTATAGTGTTGACCTAATATTTTTGAGGTTGGGAAGAGTTTAAATAAGTTTTGATCCATTATGTGGGTGTTATTATAGGTCCATGTTGACCTATTTGATGCATTACAATTTTTTCATTAAGGTGTGAAGCATATATGTTTGATCTTGAGCTAACAAGTTAGTGTTTTGAATGATACATCTAATTAGGCTAACCTAATTGATGGTGTAGGTTATTACAAATATAATAGGTATAAATGTAAGATCATTTTTGGTGTTTGAGTGTGATGAAAAGGATTTATTATGTGAATTCCTAATCAATGAATGTGAATGTGAAGTGAATGTAGAGTAGAGAAAAGTGTCAGAGCAGAATAATATGAAGTGTGTTGATTTAGTATTTTGAGCTTTAGTAGAACTATATTTCATGTATATTGTAGATGCATTTGTATAAATTCAAATCTTGGTAGTGAGCCACCCCTCTCTTTTATTTCCCTTATTCTTTGGACAGTGATTCTACCAAATAGTGAGTCCACCTGGGAGTGATCCTTTTTGTAATATCTTATATCTAGTTATAATATATTGTGAGCTAAACCTCATCGTGGTTTTCCATGTAAAAAAAAATGTTCATGTGTTATATGCTTTGATGGTTGCTTTTATGGTTTCTTTCCTTACTATAATTTGAATATGATGCATGGAATGAATTTTTAAATGGTTAAGTGGTTTTAGAGAATATTGATTAACCCCCCCCCTCTTAGTATTCTAAGTGTTCAAAAATTGGTATCAAACCTTGGCTCCTTTATTTTGCTTGATCGTTGAGGTAGATCTTGGAGTTGAACACATGGATACAAGGAAGTATCCTACACCTCTAGAAGAAATTCCTATGGTAGGATTTACAAAAGAAGACTACATTGTTGATATGGAAGGAGAACTCAAATATTCCATAGATGATTTAAATAAAGTAGAATCTAAGAACAAAGATCTAAAATAGGATCTTAGTGATGTAGATGAATGCATTAAGATATTGAGAGAGAAACTCAAGAAATCTATAGATAGGATCAAAGAACTCAAGAAATCAGATGAAATCATTTCCAACTTGAAATTATAGATTGAAGAAAGTAAAAGAGTTGAAGACTGCTTGAATTCTAAGTTAAAATAAAAATCTAATGAATACACAAAGCTTGAACAAGAAGTTGTAACCTTGAGAACAAATCTAAAGAAAACAAATATTCAAGAAGAAAAAATCAAGATGATCTTTACAACACTTGATGAAATGATTGGAAATAAAAAGAATTCTAAAGACAAAGGTGTATTAGGGTTTGAAAAAGGAGAAAGTTCAAAGAAAAATCAAACTCCAAACAAGATTCAAAAGAATATTGAGGACAAGAAGAGTAATGGAGAGTAGGTTCAAAATCAAAGGAAATACTTCAAAAGACCACCTATCAAAAAATGAAATGCACAAAGGTGCTTATATTTTAATGGTTCTTTTTATTCCTACAATAAATTCAGACATAAGGCTATGGAACATAGAAGCATAATGAATTAGGATGTTTCATCTTTTCCAGATTAGTGTTTTACATGCAAAAGATTCTTTCATAAGGCTAGTGAATGCAAAAGTCAAATGATGAATGGTTATATCAATGGTATGAGGTTTAAATATTTTAATGGATACTTTTATACATGTAATGGATTTGGGTGTAATGCTAATCGATGTAGATCCAAAATGGGTGGAAGTAAGCTTGTTCAAAATGTTGCCACTTGTTACAATTGCAATAGACTAGGACACATTTCCAAATTTTACAAAAGCAAGAATGTGAAGAAGAATAATCTAGTAAAGAAGAGTGATTTAGTAAAAAAGGAAAATTGATTAGAGATGAAGAAAGATATGGAAAAGATTTAGAGAAAGATGGAAGCCAGTGAGACTAAGCCTGAGTTTGTAGTAGCATCTGGTGTAGATGTTTCCTCTAAAAACTAAGTATGAATCCTTGGCTTAGGGGGAGTGTTAATAGAATATTTTTATCCCCTACTAGAGAAATGGTGTTGATGCTTTAGCACATTGGAATAAGGTGTAGGTTGAAATGGTTACCCTATTGGTGAAATAATTAATGGAAAATATTAAATTGTGGAATTTTGTGAAGCATTTGAAGTTGATTGAGCATAAAATTAGGGTTTTTACCAGCTTTTCAAAATGTGAATTTAATATGAATTAGACTAGTTCTAAGAGTTTTATAAGTGATTTCATAATTCAATCTAAGTCATTTTCAAATGAAAATTTGAGAGAAGAGTAGTGAAAGAGCGAGTTGAAGAATTTTAGAAGTTCTTATGCATGAAACTCTAACCAAAAAGTGATCAAAAGGTATTTATAGCTTCTATCTTACCCTAAGTTTTCTAAAGTATTTGGAAGTGTTGGAAAATGTATACACCACAAGTAGTTGAGGTAGTGGATCATCCCCATCCCAACTATAAATGATATCCTGATAAATCTTTGTTGGATGATCCGAACGAAGCATTTTTGGACATTTGATGTGGTTTTTTTCAAATATAATATTTAAGGATATACATACATACAAATTTGGAATAATATGATCACTCTAAATTGGGTGATGTATGGGTTAATGAACTCACCTGAGAGGAGTTTGAGATGGAATATAGATTCAAGAGCTTGGAAGAAAGAAGCTCGATGTGTGGAATTATTTCTCTAACTTTTTCCACAATGATGTGTGGGTAAGGTTTACCCTAAGCAGAATCTATGAAAAATTCATCTAGTTGGATATACCTCACATGATCAATAAAGAAGTGATTAGGGTTGTTATTGGTTTATGATCAACTGAACCAGCTCTAGTGCTCAAATTGGTGCAAATTATGATAGAAGAGCCTTGACAATAGAAAACATCAAAAGTTTGATAGTTAAGTATGCCTCAATGGTGATCGAATATAAGATATACTTCACTAACAAAGAGAATTCAATTTCTACAACTACCATTAATACTTCCTATGAGATGGTTGTGAAGGGTATAAATATGATTTGTGTGATTTATTGAGAGCATAATTGATTGAAAATGTATAGAAGACTAAGGACTTGAAGTACCTTTAAAGTTTGGTACTTTGATCATCTATTTACTATTTCACTTCCTAAATGGGATTCTCATAACTAAGAATATAGTATGGTTGAAGTACAAACCTATGGCACATAAAATTAGAGGCCACCTAAGGAGGTTAGATTATGAAAATGCACAAAAATAATTATTATGGGGATTCTTTAAAACCTTTCAAAAAACATGCAAGCTAGAGAAAGAATTCCTTGGAGCATGGTCGATGTAGTGACATCCTTTGATGCACTTTTTTTCATTTTTTGAAACTTTGAATTTTGGGTTGTTTGGACTTTTTTTGGGTCAATAAGGTCAATTTGTACCATTCTAGGCCATTTGGGATCCTTTTGAGTCATTTTGGTGATTGCAAAAGTTGTCATGTCAAAGTTGTCAAAAAGTTCCATTTTTAGTTTGAGAAGTTAGGAATCAATTTTGAATGATGGGAATGAATGTAATGGAATAAATATGAAATTTTCAAATGAGAACCAAGGTTGGAGAAGGTAGGAGAATATTTTGGAATGAAAATACTTTAGTTTTGCACGTTTTTCTTTGCATTTTCTATGTGTAATAGACTGTAAATTGGATTGTACATGACCATACTATATTGTATGGCCCTAAAAGTTATAGGAAAATTTGGAGAATGTTTTTATATTTATGATGTTTTTGGTTTGAGTGAATTACATCATGTTTTTCAAAAGTTATGATCAAATTAGTGATTGACATGTACAAATTTTTACTATGAAACAAAAAGAAACTTGTTTGGTATGGTTTTGTACAACCAAATACGGTCAAGGGTGGGCATGGAGATGATGAAGCTATGAAATTTTGAACTTTTTTTTTTTTGGAGTTTTCCCATTAAGTTTTGCAAAAGTTATAGCCATTTTGTATTGACAGGTCCAAACCCTGCCTAGGGTTTCCGGAAACACTATAAAAATCATATCTTTGTTTTCCATTGTCAAAAAGTCATGAAAATTGGTAGAAAGTTCCGTTTTAAGTATATCTAGAAACCCTTTTTGGCTCAATCCTTTAAATTTTTTCATGTGTGAGGAATCAATGATAGTGTGCTCTCATTTTCTTGGAAATAGTCAAGAAACCCTATGTTGCTTGGTGATTGAACAAATCTTTGCATAGTTTGATCATGGTTAAGTGTAGAGTTAGGGAGGCATGTTATGAAAGGTTTGAAGTGTCCAATAACTCTTATATGATAATTTTATCCTTTGTTAATTACCCATTAGGCCTTCAAATCAATATTTCCAAGTGCACTAGTATACATTTAGTGATTGTTTGAAATGAATCTTTGTTTGAAAGGTGTCAAATCAGTTAAGTGTGTTTAGGAGAAGTATTTCTCTACATCAATGATGGAAAAGTACAAGAATGATATCACCTTCTTGGTGACAAAATACTATTGCATTATACAAGTTGTTAAGCCTAGGGTTGTTTAGATCCCAGAGATGGGATATGAGATAACAGAGGAAGAAGTTACTGGTTCAATAGACTTTATGTTGATATCACCCAAAGACACCTCTAAGGAGAGGTATGGTTCTTATGAGGAAAATTTTATGGAAGTGCACATGTAGGAAAGGGATAAAAAGATAAATAAATCTATTGAGAAGATGACTTCATAGTTTGTGGAGGCAATGGCCTCACATAGGAGCAAGTAGAGAAAGACAAGAGCGTGTCTAGCCCTCTGGGAGGTACATCTAGTACTAGAAGATCTGGTAGAACATATAACCCCTCTCTAATTTCCCCCAATTCCTCTAGGAATTTTCCATATAACATTAGAACTAAGAGGATGGAGCCAACCAATGATCTGACAAAATATTAGAGTTCACCAGTAAAGGAAAAGACTCCCTCAGCAAAGTAGCAAGGTGCCGCACAATAGAGAAGAGTGAAGGCTAAGGCCACAAGGGAAATTTTTTTTAGTGTAGATTAAGAAGAGGAAGAGGTAGAAGAAAAAACTCTGATTAGGAAGAGGAAATCCAGTGTAGCACAAGCAAAATCAAGTCCAAAAAAAGCCAAAGTTGATATAGTATACACAGGCAGTGAAGCAAAAGTGGAAAATGAAAAGGAAGGATATATAATTTAGATGAGAAAAGAAAAGAAAGTCTGACAAAAGGAAGAAGTCGTCGAAAGACAAGAGAAAGAAAAGTAAGAAGACTTTGATAAGTAAGCATAGTCCTATGAGGTTAGGTGCTTTGTTTAATAGAATTGTAGAGCATGAAATGTTAGAGTAGGCTATTGCACTATAAACCACTACAAATGATACTAATAAGTTAACAATTGAAGAAGAAATTGTCAAGTATATAGTTGCATTTGAGGTTAAAATCAAGAACATAGAAATTTAGTTTCCTGAAGAATTGAAGAATGCATTATATGCTAGAAAATAGGAAGCCATCAATGAAGATGCAAAGTGGAGATATTTTTCTTTGGAAAAGGTTAGTGCCATATTATCTAAGGAAAATAAAGCTACATTGGCTCATTTATACTATAAGGAGTTTCAAACCAAGAAAAGGGTAACTACCCCCATAAGTAGATATCAAAATGATCTTGAGAGGCTCCATAAATAAATTTTGGAGAAGGTTTCCAATTTGCAAAAGAATTTAGGCATGGGTCTAAATAGAGAAGAGAATGTACATGATGATATGCCTGCTATAAAAGTCAATGTAATAGAAGTACAACATGAAGATGCTCAACATGAGCATGGAGAAGAAGAGGTAAATGTGAAAAATGACACCCTTCTGGATGTGGAAGAGAAAATTGTAGAAGGTGTTATTAGTGATGCTCCTCTGGTAGGAGAAAATATTGATGCTAAAAAGAATGTTGAAGAGTCACAAAAGTAGGATTCACCTACAAGACATAACTCCCCTCATTCAAAACTTGAAATGAATGTTGAAGAAGTGATATAAGATGAATCGGAGATGAATATGGATATGGATAACAAAGACCAATCAGTTAATGATGGAAAGAATGATGAGGAATAGCCTAACGATGATAAGAAGAATAATGAAGAAAAAAATAGAAAGAAGAATAGGTGACAAGGAAAAGGATTTGAAAAAGAAATATTCTAAAGATAATTTAAAGATGGTAGGTGAATATTTTGGTACCTCTAGAGATTCATTGAAGAAATTATTGAATATGCAACTCCAATTCCAACCTATTGTGTCTAACTAGCTACTACAACTTCCAATGCAACAAGGGAAGGACGATATGGATAAGATATCTCATTTGCATAAATTATAGTTAGGTCATGTAATCCATGCCACCGCCCAGAAATAAATCCTACAAAAACATTAGAAGAGCACAAAGCTTATTGATGAAGTAGTGAAGCTATTGCAGGAGAGTATACCAGGTGCAAGCATTGATAATTCATTGTTCGATATGGAAAAATAAAACTTTTACTTGATTCATTGAGTATTCTAGTGGGATGAAGGATTAAATAGAAAAGGAGGTTGATAAAAAGATGGATGATAGAAGGTTGATGGACATAACAGAGAAATGTGCTACTGCACATAACACATTTTAGGAGAACCTTAAAGATGTGGAAAATTGTGTTGCAAAAGCTAGGGTTTTGTTCCAATTTTGCATGAAATCGCTCAACTCTACAAAAAGTATTAAAAGGATGAGATGGACTCCACTAAGTCTGATATTGATAAGGCATCTGATGCTTATGATCTGATGGATGATGTAGATGGGAGCACAAGGTTAGAAATTGATAACCTGAATGAACAATTCTTCTAGCTACAAGAACAAAACAAAAACATAATAGAGTAGTTTGGACATCTTAGAGAGCTAATAGATACAAAGCATACATCTATATCCAGTGCTCTAACAAATATGGAGAAAACAAGGATGAATCTAATACCTAGTACTCCAAATGATGAAGAAGAAATCCTCATGGAGTTTGAAGCATAGAGCCACATGCTTGGCCTAGCCAAGAAAGGATGGGAAGAAGGAAATACATATTGGAAAGCATACCTTGCAAAATTGCAGGTGTCAAACACTTCTTTTGGTTAATCTATATTTCTTCCATTTTTATTCATTTTAGATTTCATTGTATATACGTGGATGTTGGAGGATAAGTTTCTTAGTGCAATTTTGATCTGATTTGATGGATAGCACTATTAGGGGGAATTGGTTAGGATTTTGAAATTTTGTTACTCTCATTCATACATGTATATATCAATCAACGAGAGTATGTATGTAATCTGGTAAATATTTTGTTGATAATGTAAAATAAAGTATATATGAGTGATGTCAAAGGGGGAACAAAGATGAAATTTTTGTGCACCCTTTTCCATTGATGTCAAAGTGGGAGAATATTTGAGAATAATTTTGCATTTTCCATCAATGAAAAAGGGGGAAATTTTTGGAAGTTTGAAGAGTTTGTCATTTATTTTCTTGTTGGCAACATGAACATGAGATGTACAGTGTGCATATATAATTTTTTCATTAATGTCAACATTGTGATGTGATATGAAGATTAATGTGTAGTTGGTTTGGTGCATATATGTGTTTGAAATGATAGAAATCTAGTATAGAGATGCAGTTGTTTTGCTTTAGTACAAAATAGATGAATTAGTTATTTGGTTGTGTCAGAACATAGTTTTTAGTATACAAAGCATCAATTTTTGGGTCCACGTTGATTCATCTTGAAGTATTTTAGTTTGAAATTCTAAGGAAATATTTTTGGAGGTAAGAAGAGTCTAAATCCAAAGTTTCATGTTGTTTCAACCTCTATTGTAGAAGTTATGAGTAGTAGAGTATCGTGTCTACCAGTGACAATGTTTCCAGTGCAGAGTGTATGTTTTAATTAGTCTGCATCTCACCACAAAAGAATATCTAGTCTTGCATATTTGTGGGATATTTAATAGGTGTAAGTTGCATCTATGTTTCAAGTGGCATGATGTTTGGAGGTTCACGTGTCGATTTGAGGATGTTCAGTTGGTGTATATTGATGTTAGGTCACCTGTGGTGCTAACCTAATATGTTTGAGGTTGTGTGGAGTTTAAATAAGTTTTTATATGTTATGTGGGAGGTATTATAGGTCTATGCTGACCTATTTTATTTGCTACAAGTTTTTAATTAAGGTGCAAAGTGTGTATGTTTTATCTTGAGCTAAAATGTTAGTGTTTTGAATGGTGCATATAATTAGGCTAACCTAATTGATGGTGTAGTTTATTGTGAATGTAATAGGTATAAATATAAGATCATTTTTTGGTGTTGAAGTGTAATGAAAAAGATTGACTATATGAATTACTAAGCAATGAATGTGAATGTGAAGTGAATGTAGAGCAAAGCAAAGTGTTAGAGAAAAATAATATGAAGTGTGTTGATTCAATATTTTGAGCTTTAGTGGAATTGTATTTCCTACATATTGTAGATACATTTGTAGCAGTTTAAATCATGGTAGTGAGCCACCCCTCTCTTCTATTTCCCTTATTCTCTAGGCAGTGAGCCCACCAAATAGGGTGTGCACCTGGTAGTGAGCCTTTCTATAATATCTTATAACTAGTTATAATATATTTGTTGGAAAGAGACACTGCACATGTCATATGGTGTTGTCATTGATAGCAACCCTAATCAGTTATTTCATCCACACATTAGCATTTGATCATATTGGAAGTTAGATCAAAGTTTTGTGATTAATTGTCAAGCAAGAACAAAGCATCTGACAAAATTGTGTTCATCAATTCATATGCAATTTTATGTTATATTTTTGAGTTGTGGATCTTAGGGAAGGTAGTGAGGTGTATAATCTATGTTATCCTTGAATCTTAAAGCCTCATATTGATCTGTGTGCAAGTTAGAAGATCTTATTGATTAATTTTCTATTTATTGGTATAAAAGGCTGACTAAGTGTATGTAGCATGTTGTGGATCTTCGAGGAGTAATTTTTTAAGTGTTTTTGTGTATGATCATGTTGACTTGGGTCCTCACTATGTTGTGTCTAAATTTGGTTGGTGCACATTGAAAATTAATTATGGATTGAGCCGATAGTTTGTAAATATTTCATATTTTGCTAGAGTCGACATGTAGCGATTAAATCTTTAGTTCCATATATATATATAAGTGATAAATTATATCATTTTGAAGTATGTACAAAGTGTGTTGATGTATGTTGTGAATGTAAAAAGTATTGTAGAGTGATTATGCAGAGTTTCACTTGTGCATGAAAGGATTTGTGATGTGAGTTAAAGTAGACAGAGCAGAAGGTCAAGAATTTGATTGATGAGCTTAACTAGAACTATAATCAAGCATTGGTAGATGCTACTTTCTTAGTTCAAATCCTTTGGATGTTATCCAATTACTTTTGTAAGATAGTGAGTCTTCATTTTGTATTTGAGCAGTGAGCTCTAGGCAGTGTGTCTGAATGCAAGTGCATTCCCATTTTGTAAACATCTTTTTGAGTATACTCAAATAATATTGTGGATTAACCTCCACTGTGGTTTTTCCCCTAATAGGGTTTCCATGTAAAAATCATTGTGTTATGGTGTTGTGGTTGCTTGATTTATGTTCATGCATATTTCTTTTGGTTGAATGTTATAAGTTCTTTAAAGATCAAATTAATAAAGTTAAAAATTACAAAAAATTGATTCAACCCCCTTCTTAGTGTTCCTTGATTCCAACTATTGGTATCAGAGCCTAGTTCCTTAGAAGAAGTTTGAAAGCTTGGGGAAGATCTGGTAAATTAAGTCAATGGATTCAAGTAGTCTTCAACAACAACTTTTGGTGGCCCTAGATGATCTTGATCAGTCCAAATCTAAAGTTTGGGAATTGCAAGCAAATCTTATGAATGCTGAGAAATTCATTCAATAATTGAAAGATAAAATCAATAAGTCCAGGGAGAAGAGAAGGGAACTTTGTGTTTAGATCAAGTAGAAATAAAGTAAGAGTATGGAAGGAGAACACTTGAGTCAAGCCTTGAAGGAAAAGACAGAGGAATGTGAAAAGCTTACTAGAGAAAATGTTGTTCTAAAGCATGAAATGGAATCTATTATGATGAGGATGACCAAGGAGATGAAAGACAAGAAGAAGAATGAAAAGAACCTTGCTCAGTCCTTGAAAGAAAAATATGAAGAATGTAGCCGAATTACTGATGGGTTCAATTAGTTGGAGATTGAATTAGAACAATCCAAAAATAATGAAGAAGAGCTTGAAAATTAGATTGTTGATCTTAGAGATGAACTTGCTACTAAAAATGAATTCAAGGAGAAGTTCAAGATTAGCTTAGCGAAGCTTGATGAACTGATTAAAATTCAAAGGACTGAAGGTGACAAGTGAGGTCTTGGATATGCGAAAGGAGAAAGTTTTGGATCTAGACAAAGGAGATTCAGGAAAGGAAATTAGATCATATGGCTACTCAATGTAGAAGTATAATGAATTCAAGTGGTCCATCATTTTCTAGTTAGTGTTTCAATTACAATAAGTATGGTCATAAGTCAAATGAATGCAAAAATATGATGAAAAAGTTTTATAGAGATGTCAGATGTTATACATGCAATAGATTTGGCCATATTGCTAACCATTGCAGATCAAGAGAAAATCAATGGAACAACTAGTCTAGACAATGAAATTTGGTGTGCTACAATTGCAACAAATCTGGTCACATTGCTAGATTCTATAGAAGTAGGAAGGGTCTAGTAAATCAAGGGAAAAACATACAGAAGGATGAAAAGGGGAGAGGAAAAGTTATTGCAGATGAGATTAAGAAGAAAATGAAGAAGATATGGGTGAAGAAGAGTCCCTCTATTGCAAGAAATGATTCCACACCATAATCTAGATTTGGTAATTCCTTTGGGAATTAGATTAAGGCCTCTAGCCTAGGGGGAGTTCTCAAGAAAATTCTTCAAACCCCCTATTGGTAGTTGGTATTAGGATATGGATGAGTGCAGTGATTGTATTGATGATCTACAAATTTTGTTGAAATAGTTAGAGAGAGTATTTATGCAAAGTTGAAGGTTTGCAGAAGAGTTATCTTTCATAGAGTATGGTAACAGGGTATCCAGATGAGTTAGGGAAAAAACATTTATTGCGACAAAAAAATAGGTGTGCAAATGATAAAAAGGTCATTTGTATTCTTCATTTGTCACTTTGCACTATGATAAGAAGAATTAAAGAAAACTTTGGAAAAGATTGGAAAAGATTCAAATGTGAAGGCGATTCGGCGATCAAACCCCAATCCAACGAAAAGGTATTTATTGGGAAAACTATATCAAGGATAAACCTCATCCAAAATTCAAGTGGCATCCTTCCAAATCTATTGAGATAGAGCCTTTAGGTTCATTTTCGTTTGTTTCGTACAATGTATTGCATCTTGAAGACATTAGGGAATACATTCGTGCAAATATTGAGGAGTTAGGAAGTTCACAGTTGTTGAATTTGTACTCAAATCATATAGTTGGAGAAGATTTCAAGGTAAAGCTCGAATTCAAAACTTTGGAGGAGAAGAAATTCACAAAGATTGTAAAATTTCCTGTGTTTGAAGAAAACGAGTGGGTCTGATATATTTTGAACGGAGTTCATGCTAAATTTATGTGGTTGATTCAACCTTTCAAGATTACAAAAGAAGCCATAACTGCTATTGTAGACACCTAAATTTGGACAATTAATTTATCCAAATTTATCCTCTTTCGTCTAAACATCCTTTTATTTGCATTAATTAAGTAATATTACTATTATTTAATTAATACCCTTAATTCTTCCAAATCCCTAAGGTATTTAGTTAATAATTAAGTACTTTATCTCTTTAATCTCCCTTTCATCAAATGAATTAAATAAATATATTTAATTCCTCACATGTCACATCACTTTTCCTTAATTTTAATCAACCTCTTAATCTCTTCATTAGGGATGTGCACATGCCTAATCCCTGATTAGGATGTGTCACATCCTCCAACTTTTTCAAGTTGGCTTCTAATCCTCATTATCATTTAATTATCTTCTAATTACTGATTAGTTAAGCCTAATTAGTACCTTGGTCAACTCTCCCCATCCCCCAAGGAATTTTTAATTCCTTTTTATTCATCCAAGGGTCCTCTCTTCCCCATGTGAATTCTTAATTCACTTTTATTCCTCCTAGAATCCCCTTTTTCCCATGCATCTTCTAGAATCTTTGACTTGTCACATCAAGTCACATGTGGACAAGTGCTTCCATTTTTGGAACCTTGTCTTGTCCATGGGATTCTTCCAAGCATGTGAATTTTTAATTCACATTTATTCACCCAAGATTCCTCTCATCCCCCAATGTACTTCCAAGGTACATGTCCTTCTTACACATCACTTGTCCTCCCTTCCACCTCACTTCCACATCATCTTATCCTTGGCCATCTCACATTCCACATGTCAAGATGTGAGGGCTTGTGAGTCCTCAACTCACCATAGCCCTACATCTTGACCTTGGTGGCTCAATCTCAACCATTGAATTCTCTAGAGAATTAAAATTTCTCTATAAATACCCCCTCTTCTAAAGCATTAAAAAAATGACTGTCATTTGAGCAACCTTATGTTGTCATTTTGTGCACTCATTTTACAAGCATTTTCTCTCATTTAGCCATCCATTTTAACTATTTGCATTTGTATCCCACCATCTAGTTAATCTTGCATTTAGCTACATCAATAGCCATCTAAGGAGCATACAAAGCAATCCAAATCAAGGGCCAACCAAGGAGTTTCAGCTGCAAAGAGAAGGTATAATCATTTGTAATCCTTTTTCATTTTATCTCTTTGTATTAACAATTCCTTAGGCTAATCTTGAGGTGTTTCTTTGTGTTTTTCCATTGCATTTTAGTTTTTTATAATAGGTAAAACTAGAGGATATCACAACTATTATAGGTTTAAATTCCTTTGGTGGGTTTCTGATCTTGAAGTCCATGAAGAATCAGACAGTTACTGATGTAGCCGATTCAGTGTTTGATAAAAGAGCTATGAAAATTGATGATATTATTGAAGTGGATTCCATATTTTCATCTATGGTCATTGGTTACAAGATCTATCACTCTAGCTAGGATAATTTTGTATCTGGTACATCTATTTATGCAACATATCAGATGGTGAAGGAGAATGCAAAGTATGATCTATGTGAGTTACTCAGAAGCCAGTTAATAGAGAATCTTGGAAAAATCAAGAAAGATAAGAAGAAGTCCTTCAAATATGGTAATTTGTTGTTGTGTTATTTCAAGAAAAAAAAACTGAAATCTAGGGTTATTTCAAGAACTTTCAGAATGAAATGCAAGCAAGAGAAAGAATTTCTACTTCTATTGTTGAGAAGTATAAGGATACAATTTTCTTTATTGCTAACATTGATCAATTCTTGATGGAAGTTGTAGATCCTAGAACATTTTGGATTATTCCAATGGGCTATGAAGTTGAGGAGAACATCTTGGAACTATATGCACAACATTTGTTGAGTAAACCTCAACATCTGACAGAAGAGAGGTTTGGAACCTATGAAGAAAAATATATGCAAGTACATGAGCAGTTGAAGAAACCTATGATAGTCTAGAAGGTAAGGAAGGAAGTGGAATCCTTTGCAAAGAGCATGGGTATATCTACAGAAGTTGTGAGAGAAGATAGAAGAAAGAGAGAACAATTTGAACTAGGAGAGCCAACTAGAACTGAATTTTCTAGTCTAGAAACATCCATTGCCCGATCTAGATCAACAAGGAGCTTTGTGCCCTTATTCAGTTCTATAGTGAAATAAAGCCCTGTGAAAGCTCAAGTGAAGACATATAGGAGAGAAGGAAAAAGGAAGAAGGACAAGAGCACAAGAGTTTATGTTGTTGTTTCTAAAGATGAAGAGACTAAATCTAATGAAGAGATAAGAGAAATCAAGTAAAAGGGCACAAAGGAAAAAAAAGTATCTAAGGACAAGCCCTCTAGTGAAGAGAAAGGAAATAAAAATGATGAAAATAGACAAATTAGGTATGTCTATAGAAGAAGTGGAGAAAGCATTGATTAAGGATGGTAATCTTAGGCCTTTTTGTGAATGGTATGACACCTTTGACAGTGTCGGTCACAGAGTTCTTGAGGAAGATTCAATAAAATACTTGAATAATTTTAATATGACTCTTATTGAAATAATGTTTGTGTTACCCAAAGGTCTATTTGAAGTTTTAGAAATGAGAAGAGTGAGTGCAAGGAAAGAAGAAGAGAAAATGAGAGAACAGATACTTGTTGATCTATATCTGGTGATGTCATTAGAAGAAATGAAGAATATACTAAATGAAGTAAAAAGGGATTTTAAGAGAAAAAAAAGGGTGAACAAGCTAATGATTGGAAAAACTAAAGAAGTTGCAAAGGATACTGAGAAAATCCTCAAGGCAATTATGTTAAAGAACAAATACAATGTTGTTTTTGAAGAAGTGCATGATGGAGATGCTCAATCTGGTCCAGTAAATGAAGAAGATACATTTGAGGACACTCTAAATCCTCTAGATATACATGATGTTGAAATTCCTATGGAGATTGAAGCTCCTAAAGTTGTGTCGATTGAAGAAGTTGAGATTCCTGAAGCCATGTATGAATCAGTGTCTGAAGAAAAGAAGGTTGAGGAAAAAGAAGTTCATGTGGAAGAAAGAGACACTGCTAAGATAGTGAAGGAAGAAGAGAAATTGGAAGAGTTTGATCATAAATTTATTAGAGGTCTTATCTACTTAGCTACTTTTTCTCCCATTGAGAAACTAAAAATTTCATCATTTGCTCAAGACAAGGCAAGGGAAGAAATTCTAAAATCACATATTGAAGATAGTGAGTTGTTGAATCTTGCATCTAGTATTCTGTAGAAGATCATGCCTTCATATGTCAAGGATTCATCTAATTCTCCATCCAGTCAGCTGAATAAGCTTGTTAATTCTATAAGTACTCATTTTGAGTCACTTGAGAAGTTAGCTATGGATGAGGTTCAGAAGGAGTTTGATGCTAAAAGGTTCAGTAGCTTGAAAGGGATGGTAGCTAATGATAAATATATGTTAGCTACTCGTGTAAAGAATATTCAAAGTGATTTTCCAAAGGTGGTAACATTTATAAGTCATGTCTATCTTTATCTAACTTCACTGAGGACATTGAAAAGAAAATGAAAGAATGTGAGAAACAGTTAGTAGATATCACTCAAGCATTTGATCCTCTAACCATTTTTGTTGGAAAGAAAGAAGGTCAAGTCATATCCTTGCTTGAAAAGATCAAAATTTTGAAGCATGAAGAAGGTAACATTGTTGAAAGGGTTTTTGAGCTTAGAGGACTAATTGGTCCTAAGATGGAAACAATGCTAAGTGCATTGAAGGAAGCACAAGATGCTATGGTGGTTAGTTATCCAACGAACCTTGAATTTGTAGAAATGAAATCTTATATATTTTGTGGTCACATGACTATCTTGGAGAGTCTCAAGAAGGGTTGGGACATGAGTTTGAACTTGTTGAAGAGCATCTTTGTAGATCTATTCAAGTTTATGTAAGTTGTAGAAGCATGTTTGTACATATGCAGTTTGTTCATAGCAATTTTGTTTGATTTTTGGTATGTGGATTCCTACCTTTGCCATTGATGTTAGAGAGGGAGAATGGGACAGTGAAAAATTCCTTAATCATCTCAAGGGGAGTTATCTTTTTGAAGTTTTGAAGGTTGGCAGTGTAATTAAAGTTGGTACTGATCTGACACTTAGTCATTTTTCACTAAGTGTTTCCATCAATGCCAAAGGGGGAGAATGTTGACAAGAGACATTTCACATGTCATCTAGTGTTGTCATTGATGGAAACCCTAGTCAGTTATTTGATCCACACATCAACATTTGATCATACTAGAAGTCAGATTGAAGTTTTCTAATTAACTATCAAGCAAGAACAGAGCATCCGACAAAATTGTGTTCATTGATTCAAATGAAATTTTATGTTATATTTTTGAGTTGTGGATCTTAGGGAAGGTATTGTGGTGTACAATCTATGTTATCCTCAAATTTTAGAGCCTCATATTGATCTATGTGCAAGTTAGAAGATCTAGTTGATTATTTTTTTGTTTATCAGTACAAAAGGTTGACTAAGTGTATGTAGTGTGTTGTGGATCTTCGAGGAGTAATTGTTTAAGTGTTTTTATGTTTGAGCATGTTGATTTGGGTCCTCACTATGTTGTGCATAACTCTGGTTGGTGCACATTGAAAATTAACTATGGATTGAGTCAAAATTTTGTAAATATTTCATATTTTGTTGGAGTCGACATGTAGCAATTAAATCTTTAGTTGCGGATATATATAAGCAATCATTTATATAATTTTGAAGTATGTATAAAGTGTGTTGATGTATGTTATGAATGTTGTGTTGATGTATGTTATGAATGTTAGAAGGATTGTAGAGCGATTATGCATAGTTTCACTTGTGCATAAAAGGATTTGTGATGTGAGTTAAAGAAAATAGAGCAGAAGAGCAGAATCAGACAGAAGGTCAAGAATTCGATTGATGAGCTTAATCAGAACTATAATCAGGCATTAGTAGATGGTACTTTCTCAGTTCAAATCCTTTGGATGTTATCCAAATACTTTTGTAAGATAGTGAGTCTTCATTTTGTATCTGAATAGTGAGCTCTAGGCATTGTGCCTGAATGCAAGTGCAACTTGCATTCCCATTTTGTAAACATCTTTTTGAGTATACTCAAATAATATTGTGGATTCACCTCCACCGTGGTTTTTCCCCTAATAGGGTTTCCACGTAAAAATCCTTGTGTTATGGTGTTGTGGTTTCTTTCTTTATGTTCATGCATATTTCTTTTGGTTGAATGTTATAAGTGCTTTAAATATTAGATTAATAAAGTTAAAAATTGCAAAACACTAATTCACCCCCCCTCTCAGTGTTCCTTGATTCCAACAATATTGTGAGCTAATCCTCACTATGGTATTTCCCTTTTTTGGGTTTTCCACATTAAAATATAGTGTTCATGTGTTATATGCATGTTTCTTTCAAATTGCACTCCCAATCAACAAAATTCTAAAATGCTCAAAAGAGGGGTTTCTCTCCCAATTTTTGTAATGACTACCTCTATTTTCTTAATTTTATTTTCTGAGTGTAATGTGAAGTGCGGGTTTGTTTCACATTCAAGGGTTTGAAATTCATTATCTTCAAATTGGATCATGACAACATATATTAATTATAACATCCAATTAAACTAGACTATTAAAATAATTTGCAAACTTGATAAAAGTAGTTTCGGGATTGATGATAGTCCTAAATGAAGCTCTTACTGACATAAAATGAGAAAAAATACATTAACATGATGCACCCAAACCAAGCTATGATGTAGGAAAACCAAAAAAATCTCTTAATCTTCAACAAAAATTTTCACAAACATTGTATAAGGTTGATTATAGGTCTATACAATAGAAAACTTGGTTATGCATAACTCCAAAGTGGCATGGCTCCCTAGGAGTGGCGATTTTATCCCTAAAATTATAACTCCACCAAAACTTGCAAATGAATACTTGAAATGTGGCACCCAATTGTGAACATTCCTTCGTAACAATACCTAGAATGAGTCCTCGATCACCCATAGAGCTATGAAAATTTTGGCACTTCTAGCTACTATCAAAAGTGAGTTTCCAGAATTCTAGAAATGTAAAGTAGACCTCTGTTAAAGCGTCTTTAACACCTCTAATCATCACCCAAATGAATAAAATCAATAAGCATGCCAAAATATTTGAACCCACATCAAAACACTAAGAAAATATTCATACGAGAAACCCTAGAATGGTTAATCTTCTAAAACAATGGTGATTCCTAACGTAGAATCACTCCAACCAGCTAAGGTGGGTCTTTCACCAATGAAACCAATAATTGAAGGAGAGGATTTTTTTCCTCAACTAGCAATTTATAAGTTTTGGAAAAAATCCAAAAAAGTCTCCTTAACTTGTCAAATCCTCCATATTCAAATGAGACCTCAATAGCTAATTAAATAGAAGTGGAGGGAGGAATTAGGGAAACCACCATTTTAAAAATCCTTTCCCTCTAAAACCTCATGCCTAACCATGAATTTTCCACATTACTTTAATATTTTAAAATATAATCAAATATTACCTCAAAGGGGTGTCCACTTTTGGGGGCACAATATTTTCCTAAAATTTATGAAATAAACATTTATTATAGGTGTCCACTTAAAGTACATTGTCCCCTCTTTTAAAACAATGTTAATCAACTAGGCCAAGGTGTCCTTTTGTAACCCATACTTTTTTCCTCACTTTATTAAAAAAGAAAACTTTATTAACTTAAGTGATGAATTAACCGATAATAATTATGACCATTGAGAGAACTCACCCCTGCCAAGAATGGAAAATCTACACTACTACCGAAACTAGTTACTAAATATAGCACTTACTAAAAATAGTTAGTGAGCCAAATCACCAACTGGCCCAACTAAGGAACACTAAAAAAGTGGACATTACTGTGTATGTTAAATATGTATGATCAAATTGAAATAAACAAAACACAAATAATGGAACTTTAAACTGAAGGAAAGCTTATTAAATTGATTTCAAAAGAAATAAATGAAGCTTCTTCAGAGGCGTTCCATCTTCCTCTATCTCCAGAGATTTGTTTGAAGCTGCTGCTCTCAGATTTTGTAAGCTTGGCTTCTTCAAATGGAAATCTGTAGAATGAGTATGCAAAGTGATAGAGCTTCTCTATGCTATATGCTGGTGGAGGGAAGATACTGATACAGATATGCACAGGGGCTGTGAATTGAGGATGCTATGAAATGAAGTAGATATGCCATGATATGCTATGCTACTATGCTATGCTATGATGCTTGAATGCTAAAAGACTTATGCTATTGCAATTTGGCTATAGTTATTCTATTGAAAGCTTCTCTATAATTGCACAGACCCGACAGTCCTTTTTATAGCTTTTTGCAGGCAAAATCCTGGTTGGCAAAGATCAATGGCTGTGAGGTTGTTTGGTAAGTTTGAATGGTGAGAGATGGAGAGGTTGAGAGGAAGATGGAAGATGTTGGGAGGTTGGAGAGAAGAATGGATGCTTTTCTTCAACCCATGGGAACAAGCTTGCACAGGAACAGAGAAACTTAATTTTTCTATTTTGGCAGTTTGTTTCACGGTTGTTGAAGATAATGCAAATTAAATAAATAAATAAATTTATTTATTTAATTTCATGTGAGTTTGAAGAAATTAAATATTTTTGAAATATTTAATTTTAGAACTATAGAAGACTCAATTAAATATTTAGAATATTTAATTTGCAAATAGACTTTAGAAGAATTAATTAAATATTTTGAATATTTAATTGTAAATGGAATTTAGAAGAATTTAATTAAATATTTTGGAATATTTAATTGTGAATGGAATTTAGAAGAAAAGAATACTTAATCTTTATTTGAATAAAATATTTAAGCCAAGATTATTGATAATTAATATAAATAAATCGTAATATTTATTTAATTAATTAAGAAATGAATAGGAAAAGATGATTAAATAAACTTATTTATTTAATCGAAATGAAATAATGAACAATATAAATAAATTATTTAAATTTATTTATATGCAGATAGAATTTGGAGATTTAATTAAATATTAAAAATATTTAATTAATTACCAGACTATGTGATGTGACCATTTTTAGGTGTATACATTTTGCCCCTCTTTGAAGTGATGTGTTTTACACATTTCTTCAAAGAATTTTGAAAATTTCCCCAGATGTTAATTGTCAAATGTTAATAGGTATATGCCCCCTCGAACGATGAATCGATAAGATTTTGATTTTTGCGATTTTTTTTTGAAATTTTAGATTTTTTGGAATTTTTGATTTTTATGATTTTGAAGATGTCGATTCATCATTTGAAAGTGATGATATGAAGAAAAATGACTTGAAAAGATGTGAGATGAAAAATGATGACCAAAATTGCCCCTGCTATGTTAAAATGTGATAAAATGCCCCAATTTTGCCATTAAATAGGTGAAAAATGTCATTTTCCATTTTAACCTAGTAAAATTTGTAAATTTTGAGCTCTGGAGAGATAATTATGGCACTTCCGATTCACCAGCACTGTTTCAAGCACATCTGACGACATCAGCAGCCGACGCACTATGGACCCCCGGTATGTACCCCGTTAAACTTTTGCGTTTAGAAAATTTTCCTTTCAGAGCATGTTTTTCAATGTTTTGATTGTGGAAAAATGTGTTTTAGTGCCCTTAAGAGTTTCCATAGTGCCCTTGATAATTTCCATAGCACATTTAATTCTGTAGCGCCCATGAGAGTTTCTGTAGCACCCATGATGCGTTTTGTAGCACCCTTGATCTTGTAGTGCCTATGAGGATTTCTGTAGTGCCCATGATGCGTTCTATAGCGCCCTTGATTGAATGTCGTTGTGAGTGATAAATTTGTTCCCAAAGTTGTTGGAAAATAAATAATAGCTGATTAATTTTCTTTTAAAGTTGTTAAAAACAAATAGGATCGATAAGTTTGCTTCTAAAGTTGTTAAAAAAAAACATGATTTTGATTATTTGCTTTCATGAAAATAAAAAAACAAATAGTTTGATTGATATGTTTGCTTCTAAGGTTGTTAAAAACAAACGTGATTTTGATTATTTGCTTTCCATGATGATGAAAAACAAATAGTTTGATTGATATGTTTGCTTCTAAAGTTGTTAAAAACAAACGTGATTTTGATTATTTGCTTTCCATGATGATGAAAAACAAATAGTTTGATATTCAGATTTGATTGATTAATCATGATGATTTGATATTGATTTTGATTTTTCATGATGATGTTGCAATAGGAGAGAGGGGGCAGTTATGGGAGACATTCCTGAGTACATGGACATTGATTCCATAGCTATTATAGTCAGATCGGGATATGATTGAGGCATGTGGATTGACATCGTTGCTTGACATGCCTAAGGTGTGCCTCAACAGAGCTTTATTGACAGCACTTGTAGAGCGGTGGCATAGTGATACCAACACATTTCATTTACCGACCAGAGAGATTACAATGACCCCTGAGGACGTATATCGCATCTTGAGGATCCTAGTGATGGGAGAGATAGTGGTGTTTGATAGCCGAGACGCTGGAGGCACTGATGCTTTGAGGAGGATATTCAGAGATGACAATATTGCTGGATACTTCATCCCATGGGGCGAGATGGCAGATTCATATCCACCCTTACCATCCGTACTCGTAGGTTTCATTAGAGGTGTTTTGTGCTCCGGCCATAGGTCAAAGGGGTTTGCAGTTGGGTGGGGTCAGGTTCTGGAGAGTATGGTGATGCAGGGGACACGATATGCATGGGGGAAATGAAAGCTTGCTCACTTGTATGATGAGTTACATCATATTGTATATGGTAGAGGCCGGAGTTTCGCTATTGGTTGTTCGTTACTATAGATATGGGCATGGGAGAACTTTGCCATTATGTGACCATTGACTCATGGACAATGACCTGTTGGTCGATCGTACAAATGGGGATATGCCGATATTATTGCTCAGCCGAGACTGGGCAAACTAGATCATTGGAAGCGTCTCTTAGATGGACTCGATACAGTATGCTAGCGACCATATGTAGATTGTGAGGCATGTTCGGAGGATGCGAGGGAGATGCCCTATGTCTGTACGTCCAGATATCTTATTGGTCGTACTTCATGGATTATTGAGAGATTTCTTGCTGGTCAAGTATGTCGGTAATTTGGTCTGATTCAGGGTATGCCTATGGGTTCCTCCATTTATGCACGGTGACAGCTAGAGCTTGCAGTGTGGGGTCCATGGATTTCATATGAGGCAGCGGTGGCAGAGTTCACTAGTTTAGGAGTTGTGATGTGGGATTACTGAGTTGATGTCCTTGATGCAGGGACGACGCGAGAGTATAGTCAGTATGTGTTAGAGCATCCTGCACCACGTATGTTTGATCCTGATGAACCTATCGCTCCAGTTGCTATACAGAGACCACAAAGAGGTGGTCAGAGATGACAGCGAGAGGCAGCGTCAGAGGGTGATGATTCAGAGGGAGATGATGATGATGAGGAGAGTGGAGGTAGTGATGATGATTCAGAGGGAGATGATGATGATGAGGAGAGTGGAGGAGATGGTGATGGTGGGAGAGGGGGTGATAGGGGTGGTGGTGGGAGAGGTGGTAAAGGTGGACCGCGGATGAGACATACAGATCCATCACCTTCAGTAGATCCAGTGGTGTCAGGTCAGATATCCTCTTTACAGAGTATAGTGCAGAGCTTACAAAGTCAGCTAGCACAGGCACAGACCTTGATTACACAGCTTCAGGGATAGTTGACCTCAATTACTGCTGAGAGGGATATAGCCAGACAGCGGGGTGAGTAGGCCATTGCTTTGGTGGATAGTCTACAGAGAGTAGTAGCGAGTACCTTACCTGGTGACATGATGAGAGAGGTGACCAAAGCGACCCGGGAGGCAGAGTTCTACATGACCAGGTATCATGATGCAGTTCCATGTGAGCGGAGGGAGAGTTATACATAGTCACAGTCTACTCATAGTCGCTCTTGGACTACCAGCAGGGGTGTGACACAACCATTACCTCTAGGAGGGCCATCAGGGACAGGTGGAGTAGGTCCATCAGGTGTAGGTGGTACAGGTCCCAGACTAGCTCCATCAGAGGATAGCACTACCTAGTGCATTATACATGATGTTTTTATGATACTATGTTCAGACATTTGTATACACCCTGAGATGGTCTCATTTTTGATGATGTTATATCATATATGATTTACATCTTTGTACATTTTGACATTCATTTTTGAGATATATAAAATGCAGCGATGATTTATGATGAGTGGATGGATTTTCTATATATGCATGATGTGTTATGATATGATAGTTTCTGAATTTTTTATGCTTACGATGTATATATGCATGAGTGAAATATATTGATGAATGATTATGAATATGATGGATGATATAATTTATGAATGCTTATAAATGTTTTGATTATGATGTACACTTTATTTTTATGATTTTATGATGCAAATATATATGAAAAATGTATGAAATGATGTTTTTATGAATGTCAAAATATACTCAGTCATGTAGCCGAAAAGATATGAAACATTTGATACTTTGCCAGTTTTTTTTTGAGAAATCTATGAATGCAAAATGCAGATTCTAACATGAATGCAATCTATACTAACCATGCAGGATATTCGTACAATATTGCCATTTGAAGAGCTTATTTGTGCTTTTTGTATCATCATAGAGCATTGAAATGTTGAAAGTTAATACAAGAATCAAAGGGTATGTTAGCACCAGTGATGACCTGAGTATTGCTTTCATGATTGTTGATATAGCAAGATAATACAAGCATCTAGGTATAATTAAATTGAGATGACCTGAGTATTGCTTGCATAAATAGACAAGAGTTAACCCATTTCCCATGCAAATTCTGAAATGTCATCAATGATACGTAGTAGAGCATGTCTCACGACCAATTTGCATAGTACTAATGATTTCCTCACAAACAAAAGACAAAGAAAAATCATACTCCTTCCTTGCTTTTCTAGTTCAGTACATCATTGAATTACTCCAGAGATATGATAGAAAATCAAACAACCATTCAGATCTTGCCTAAAATATTTCAAACATTATTCTGATTAAGATCATCCAGTCTTGATTATCATCATTGATGTTTTGTTTTGATGTTTATTTGGATCATGTTGTCTTGATTTCAATTGGCATTGAATAAGCATGTTGTGATTGATTTGATACGGCAATGTTTGTTGCATTTTGACAAACCGTCTTGTCTTTGTTTGTGATGTTCGAAAAGCTCGTTGCCCCTCTTGCTTATTCAGTCTATATTGTTGCCCCTAGTGTAAACACAACCTAAAGATTAAGGATATGTACAAATTTCATCAAGCCATGATGAAACATAAAGATTCTCGCCATATGATGTGGATATGTACAGATGATAAATATGAATAGATGATGCCAAAAGTGAATGCAAGACATAAGGTAATAGATGGAGGAGCCCATTTTGATCACAAGTAGCACATGTTTGCCAGGTTTTCACCACTTGTTTTTATTGCACTTTTTCAGGATTTTTTTGATGTTTTGATTTTATTTTATTTTTCAAGACTTTTTATGATTTTTTTGGATTTTTTCAGGACTTTTTATGATTTTTTTGAATTTTTTAAGGAATTTTAATGATTTTTTTGGATTTTTTTAGACATAGAACTTTTTCAAATGAATGTTGTTGATCGGCTCTTCAAACAGGTCCCCTTCTGACATAGATAACTGATATGCCCCAGAACCGTATGCTGCAATGATGACAAATGGACCAAGCCAGTTTGGTTCAAATTTTCCTTTCTTTTCTCTATCTTGCTGATTACGTGGATTTTCTCTTAAGACTAAGTCACCTAATTGAAATGTCCAAGGTTTAACTCTGTGATTATAGCTATGAGACATAACTTGTTGATAACCCTTCAAATGGTCAGCTGCATGTTGACATCTTTCATCTAACAATTCTAACTCTTGCAGACGAGATACTCTGTAGTCCTCATCATTTATCAATCCCTTGAGTGAGACCCTAAGCGAAGGTATTTCAACCTCTAGTGGTAAGATTGCTTCTGCTCCATAGACCAAGGCATATGTGGTAGCTCCTATTGGTGTGCGAATGCTCGTTCTGTATGCCCACAAAGCTGGATTTAATTGGACATGCCAATCAAGACCGACATCATTAACTGTCTTCTTCAAGATCTTCAAGATTGTTTTGTTGGAAGCTTCTGCTTGACCATTACCTTGTGGATAGTAAGGTGTAGAGAACCTATGTTGGATGCGAATTTTTTCACAAAGTTCATCAACATCCTGATTCTTGAAAGGCCTCCCATTATCAGTAATGATAGAATTAGGAATTCCATATCTAAAAATGATGTAATTGAGGATGAATGAAGAGATTTGTTTACCGGTCACGGTTTTCAAAGGAACAGCTTCAATCCATTTTGTAAAATACTCCGTAGCTGTGATGATGAATTTATGCCCATTTGATGATTAAGGATGAATTTTTCCAACAAGATCTAGTCCCCACTGAGAAAAAGGCCATATCAGAGTGAAAGGTTGCAGCTCCTGTGTAGGTGCATGAATAAGATTCCCATGGATCTGGCATTTAGAACACTTCTTGACAAAGGTAAAAGAATCTTTCTCCATGGTAGGCCAGTAATATCCCATCCTGACAAGTTTCTTGGCTAAAGTCAAACCACTTGAATGAGTTCCACAAATACCACCATGAACCTCTTGTAAGGATTTTTCAGATTCGTCACATTCAAGACATCGAAGGAGTGTACCATCAAGACCACGTCAGTAAAATATGTCGGCGATCAAGGTATAATGGGATGATTGGCGTATGAAATTCCTTTTTTGATTTCGGGATAATTTTGGAGGTAAAATGTTGTCTTTCAGGTAAGTATAAGTCTTGCCATATAAAGGTGAGTCTAAACCAGTTAAATGATATATGACTTGGGTCTCTGGATTATCATAGGCAGGAGAAAATAATTGTTCCACCAAGAATTCGTACTGTTTTTGACCTTCTGACAATTGTAACAAGGAAGCAATTGTAGCCATTGCATCTGCAGCTTTATTATCAATCCTTGAGATTTGTGAAAACTTGATTGACACAAAATACTTTTTAAAATCATCCACCATGTTCTTGTAAGGTAGCAACTTATCATCTTTAGTATGATAAACATCATTGATTTGGTTGATGACAAGTTGTGAATCACCATAGACTTGCAGCTCTGTAATCCGCCATTCCAAGGCTATTTTTATCCCTATAAGCAATGCCTCATATTCAGCTATGTTATTTGTACAAGGAAACATCAATCGATATGATTTTGGTATGTTATCTCCTTCAGGTGTGACAAAAAGAATTCCTACCTCCGAGCCTTGTTGCTTGTAGGATCCATCAAAGTACAATGTCCATGATTTCTGAATTGTTGCTGTGAAGACATCTGCATCAGGAAACTCAATGTGCATTGGATTTTCTTCTTGTAAAGGTGCTTCGGCCAACTGATCTGCAATGACCTATCCTTTAATAGCTTTTCAATCTACATAGTGAATGTCAAACTCACTTAAGATCATTACGCATTTTGCAAGTATCCCTATTAAAGTAGCTCTGCTTAAAAGATATTTTAGTGGATCAATCTTGGTTATCAGCTTAACTGTATGAGCCAACATATAGTGTTGCAACTTTTGAGAAGAAAACACCACTGCGAGGCAATCTTTTTCTATGAAAGTGTAGTTTAATTCATGACTTGTTAAAGTTCTGCTGATATAGTATATGGCCCTTTCTTTACCTATAGAATCCTCTTGTGCTAGTAATGCTCCCAAGGATACTTATATTGCTGAAATATAGAGTATGAGTGGCTTTCCTGGAATGGGTGGAATTAAAACTGCTGGGTTCATAAGATATTGTTTGATCTGATTGAATGATGCTTCGCATTTGTCTTCCCATTTGAATGGGACATTTTTATGCAATAAATGTGTAAATGGTAAGCTTTTATCTGCTAGTTGAGCTATAAACCGCCTGATGGATTGTAGTCATCCTTGCAATGATCGAAGCTGACTGATATTTCGTGGTGGCGGCATATCCATTATAGCTTGTACTTTTTCTAGATCAACCTCTATACCCTTTTCTGAAACAATATATCCTAGGAGTTTACCAGATGTAACGCCGAAGACACATTTCTTTGGATTGAGTCGAACATTGAACTTCTCCATTCTGGTAAAGATTTTTGACAAGATTTCTAGATGTCCTCTTGTATGAGATTTGGCAAGGATATCATCAACGTAATCTTCCATGAATGTATGCATCATATCATGAAAAACGGTTGTCATTTCTCTTTAATAAGTGGCTCTGGCGTTCTTTAACCAAAATGGCATTACGTTCCAACAATAGGTACCCCAAGGGCATGTGAACGCTATTTTATCTTGATCCTTTGGTGCAATCTTTATCTGGTTATATCCTGAAAATCCATCCATTAATTAATACATTGCATGGCCAGCAGTTAAATCAACAATCATATCTATGTTGGGCAAAGGAAAGTCATCTTTGGGACAAGCTTTGTTTAAATCTCTAAAATCTGTAAAAACTCTAATCCTTCCATCTGGCTTTGAAACAGGTACAATATTGGAAATCCATTCTGCATAGTCAATAGTCCGAATGAATTCAACATCTAAAAGCTTCTTTAATTCCTCTTTGACCAATAATGCAACATGTGGATGCATTTTTCTGAGTTTTTTCTTTATAGGTTTTGCCCCTGTGTTTATAGATAAATGATGCATTATCAGATTAGGATCCAACCTTGGCATATCAGCATACGACCAAGCAAAATTGATTTGATTCTCCTTCAAGAATTCCATGAATTTCAGGACTTCTTCAACTGTTAATGATGTTGCAATTTGCAAAAAATTTGGCTGCTCTGTTGTACTTATGTTAATTGATTCTGTCGGTTCGATCAAAATAGAAGATCTTTCATGATAATGCTTGGGAAGAGTGTCAAGTTTCTCATCCTTTAGTGCCTCAGAAAGGTTTTCACTGTCGGATTCGCTCTTTATTTTTCTCTTGTTGTGATCTATCACTGCCATTTTTTGGTTTTCACCAATAGATCCATCTTTTATTTCATTTATTTTGCAGCTAAGAGACTTGACATCCTCCTTATCAAAATCGTGAGTATGAAATTCTTGGATGAAACAATTGTTTTCCTCTTTAGAGGAACAAAGGAAATTTATAATGTCCTCATCATCATGAAATGTAGGGATATGGATAGGTGCATCATTATCCCAATCAATAAGTTCTGGATAAACTAAAGGCATAGGATCATTAGGTTGGGTAAGGTCTTGAGCTGTCAAAGTCATGATGTGGTTATCATCTTCATGGTAGACAAGGTCTATGATGGTATTCTCCTGTCGATTGTCAATCTCGTTAAAATCTAATTCGTTCTCACTTGAGTCATGATCGCTTTGTAAAACATAATCAAGTGGAGGCCTTGAACCTTCTCCTTGTATGAGAACAGGTGCATATTTGTGTATGGTATCAATTTGTTTGTCTCTCCAAAATTCATCATTATAAATGGTGTCCCATTCATATTCATTAGAATCAGTATCTGAACTATTCTGCAATTGGAAAACTGATTCATGAGTTTTATCTGACATTGATCCTCCTTCATGAGTTGGTTGTACTTGCTGTGAAGTAGAGTCTTTTGTATCTTTACCATATCCCAATCCTATTTTATCATTTGGATGTATTGAAATAGGTTGAATTGGTTCCACGATTCCTTCTCTTCTCTTTCCTATAGGACCATTTCCTTCATAGCCCATTTTCTGCATGATATCGTACCCCTTACCATATTGTTCTGTAGGTAACTTAATGTGTAAGAGAGATTCATCTTCATCTTTGTATAGCGTACTTAGGATGTCCCTATCTTCAGCTTCTTCTTTAATGGTGTTGGCTTTAATGAATTTTTTGTCAAAATTTGTGATTGGCACAGAAGCTTGGGATGTAGAGGCTGTTGCAATATTTTGATTTGATAAGATTGGCTGACCATGCGAACTCGGAGAAGGAGGTAAGGTAGAAAGAGATAGTGAATATTCACCTACCCCTTTGTATTTAAAATTTAGCTTAGTGTCAAGATTCTTTGTCAATTCTTGCAATTGGACTTGTAGATTAGAAGAAGAAACAGTAAGAGCCTCCCTATTATGTGGCACAAAGGCGTCTTGAGTTGCTCGGAGATTGGAACAAGTTTGTGTGCTATTGTAATCAGCTTGTATGGTTATTTCCTACCCATCATATGGAAACTTGAGGCATTGATGGTATGTTGACAGTACCGCTTGCATATCATGAATCCATGGACGACCCAAGAGTATGTTATAAGAAAGATCACGATCTAGAACCTAACAAAAGGTATTTTTCACAACAGGTCCCACTCTGATAGGTAGCATTATTAGTCCTTTAGAAGCTCTTTCTTCATCATCATATGCCTTGATGGTTATTTTCCTTCATGGATCAATAGAATTTTCTGATATTCCCAAGGAATGTATTAGCTTTAAAGTACAAATGTTTAAACCAGCTCCTACATCTATTAAGACATGTCTGATTCGGTGTTTATGGATCATGACTTCAAGATAGAGCGATGAATTATGGGGATGTGCCATGGACGCATCATCTTTTTCAAAAAATGAAAGACAAGTGGGGGAAGACAAATGTCCCACCATAGCTTGAAATTTGTTTACATCCAGATCAGTGTCGACAGTTGTGTTTACAAGAGATTCTTCTAAAATATTCTTGTGTATTTGGGATATTTTGAGAAGTTCAAGGATGGAGATTTGAGTTGATGTTTTTCTCAATTAATCAACTAGATTATAATGACTTGGAGGAGAAATAGTGGCCTTAGATGAACTTCCTTTTAGGACAACTTTTGCTTGTCCTCTCATGGTCACATTAACTTGTTGATATTCTTGTTTTCCCTTGATTTTGATAACATTAACCCATTGATCATCAACATAGATGTGACAGATTATATTGTCTTCAACATTATGTATGATTTTGGCTTTTGCATCTGATGTTTCCCCCTTTTGATAGTTCGGTAAAGGATCTTTGAATGCTTGATGATCGTCATTGGTATGATGTCCTTCAATTGTAATGGTGCCATTGTCAATTAAATCTTGTACTAGATTTCGCAAAGCTTGACAATTATTCATTCTATGACCTTTACATTGATGATAATTGCAATAATACGAGTCATTCCATGATGGTGGTTTGACTTGTGGTTCATAATCTCTTTGTGGTGGTAAGGTGATAACCTTATTATCAAGAAGCTCCTTGAGAGCAGACTCAAGAGATTGACCCAAAGTGGGAAAATTCTGTCTATTTGAAAAGAATGGAGGTCTGGACGGGTTTGATGTTTGGGTATTGTCGAGATTGTTATTGAAATTACCATGATTATCCTTGGTGTTTTGATTGGTCATGCTTTCTTGCTTGGAGTTTTGTCCTTGCTGATTGTTGCTTCCTTGTTGTTGGTATTTGCTTGTTGATTGTTTCGTGGAGCACTTGATAGATTAAAGATAGATGGTCTTGTTCGTAGATTATTTGCATCTACTATACCATCATTGACAACGTTTTTCTTTATGTTCCAAAACCTTGTTTTATCATTGTTGTTTTGGTTGGATGTACTTGGATTATCAAGTTTTATCACTCCTCATTTAACCAAGGCCCCTTCAATGGTGATTGCGTTTTCAATCAATTTTTCAAAATTATGAGGACAATGAAGGTTAAACCTATAGCTTAATTCTTGATCTAGGCTATTGATGAAGATATCCATCTTTTCCTTTTCAGGAATAGGACGAGAATATTGTGCAAACAACCTTCTCCACCTTTGCAAAAACATAGTGAAGGATTCTCCTACTTTTTGTTTCACTTTACAAAGATCAAGCATTGTTATCTGGTGTTGAATGTTATAGGAGTATTGTGATATAAACTAATTTATTAACTCCTCAAAGTTTTTGATGGGGGGAGTGATCTTAGAAAGCCACTCCATAGATTATGCACCTAGACTTCGTGGAAATAATCGCATTAAGTAGGTATCGTCATAAGCAAATTCTAGACTCATATTTTGAAAATCCCTCACATGTTCAATGGGATCAGTTTTTCCATTGTACATATCAAATTTAGGGATTTCGCAATGTTTTGGAAAAGGGATCATTTGAAGACTCCTATCAAATGGATAAGGAGATATGTCTTCCAAAACATACTTCTTTGTTGTACCCCCTTGCATCTCCTTTATTTTCCCTTGTAATTCTTTTATCTGTTGAGTAAGGGCACTAAAGTCATTAGGAGGAGTTTCAGGATTCTGTTTAATCCCTTCTCTGTTGAAATTGTAAGGTAACTTAGCTCCTTGATTAGCTAATGAAAGAAAATATCTTTCTTTTTTTTGTTCTAAAATCCTTTCCATAAGAGTATGGAATTGGGGATCTTGCTCTGCTTCTTGAAGCTTTTCTTCTGTTAATTCGTCAACATTAAATGTATCCTCTTCTTTCTCAGTATCGTCACCCATTTTTCTTGTAGTGGTTTCTCCTTCGTCTTTTTCCATGTGTTTTTGAGATCTCGTGAAGACAGGCATAAGTTTCACTCCAAAGTCTACTCACTTTCGATCAAAAGAATGAAATAGTGCAACTTGTGATGGATATAAAAGTCAGGATAGAATGAAAATTCTATGACTTGAAAGATTTCTAACCTTTAGCTTGTGTTGTTCCCTAATTGAAAGGATGAAAACCCTGTTGGTGGGAATTTAAGCAAAAGATCATGAAAAAGATGATTTTGCACTTTATAAAGTTTTGATCATAGCTTTGTAAAAAGATGGATTTTGTGATGAATGCCCAATGTGATTGAGTTCTCTATTGCAGAATTTGATTTGGACAAGTAGAATATTCAATTGTAGGTCGGGGAATATAACAAAAACAAATACGTTGACTATGGTTATGCCTTTGAGAAAGAGCTCTTTTTTGAAAGAAAACTTGTGAGTACAAAGGTTCTATAGCATAATCATCAGTGAAACCTCTAACACAATCATGATATCGATGAAGAAAGGTTCTATATTTGAGTAAAACTTTTCAGCTTTGATACAAGAATCGTCTTTTCTTCAATAGTTTCTTGTAGCTAAGGGGTTTCTTTGGCTTTTTGATTCTTTTGAGAATGGACTTCTTAACAAAAGTTGTGGATTTCCAATCTTGTAACATGAGAGTAATCAATGTGATTGTGAATTTTGGATGATCTTTTCTGAACTAATGTATTGAAAACACATTAAGCAATTTGTAGAATAGTTGTTTTAAATACTATGCTAAACATCAAGTGTATGATCAAAATGTTTTTCAAAAATTGTTTTAACAGGTTTTACACATGATAAGCATTTCAAACAGACTCACTCTTAGTTCTCAAGTAGGTCATCATAGTAATGAACAACCCACATCTTTAAATTGCGTCGACTCACACAGCCATGTCACCCCTGAAAGGGTGCCCGTGTTTTTGTCTTTTCCAGGTGCGTACTCAGAGTGACGGAAGTGGATACCAGATCCCCTGAGCAAACAATCCTTGGCAGTTATATGGTGAGTATCTTGGGGGTAGATTCTTCCCTCCCCTGCACTGTGATTATTATGACCTTCAGAAACTGACTTCAGTTAGATACTACACTAAGTTCGTAGTAAGGGTTTCCATTCGGTGCGGCAAATGATAGAATCCCTCGAGAGACCTCCCTACCTTTAGAACAAAGGCTTTGGGGATGGTTATCAATGCACACTACTATCAAAAGAGGGTTTCCCCAATTTTGCACTAAATTTTAGAGTGGGGTGGAATAGCCTGGCTTTGGCTTGAACCCACTTGAGTCGTTCCTCTTGGGTGAGTACTTTTTCCCACAAGAGCAGGCTCTCTAAAAGGTTTTAATAAATCTGGAAATTGCATAAAGGGAAATAGATGATTTTGGCATTTGATCACCCAGTTAAGGGGAGAGCATAGGCCTATCACCGTTTAAGCAAAGCAATCAAAGATTCAGTTTTAAGCCCAAAATAAAAATTTTTTGTGCTAGGTGAAGATGTTGCTTCACAAAAACATGAAATCTTTTTTTTAGCCCAAAATTAAAAGTGAAGTGACTATCCTAGGATTGCTTGATTTTAATTTATGTGACTACCCTAGGATTGCTTGATTCCGTTTATGTGACTACCCTAGGATTGCTTAATTCCATTTATGTTTGTTACTGTCCACGGTCGCATCGGATTCAGTCAAACTGTATTGAAATTACAATTTACATTTTGTAGGTTTTTAAAAATGCGCTACAACAGAGATTATGGGCGCTACAGGACTCCTCATGGGCACTACAGGAATCATTAAGGACGCTGCAGGAATCATTAAGGGCACTGCAGGATGATTTAAGAGCACTGAACTGGGTATGAATATGGCTGAAGCGTGTTTCTTGCACTAATCCGCTATTTTTGGCCGTAACCTGTCAAGAAAGCCTGCAAAAAGATGTTAAAATTGGGGCAATAGCCCCATAGTGGGTGCCAAAAATGTGTATGTTAAATATGTATGATCAAATTGAAATAAAAAAAACACAAATAATGGAACTTTAAACTAAAGGAAAGCTAATTAAATTGATTTCAAAAGAAATAAATGAAGCTTCTTCAGAGGCATTCCATCTTCCTCTATCTCTAGAGATTTGTTTGAATTTGTTGCTCTCAGATTGTGTAAGCTTGGCTTCTTCAAATGGCAATCTGCAGAACGAGTATGCAAAGTGATAGAGCTTCTCTATGCTATATGCTGGTGGAGGGAAGATACTGATACGGATATGCATAGGGGCTATGGATTATGCACAGGGGCTGTGAATTGAGGATGCTATGAAATGAAGTAGATATGCCATGATATGCTATGCTACTATGCTATGCTATGATGCTTGAATGCTAAAAGACTTATGCTATTGCAATTTGGCTATAGCTATTCTATTGAAAGCTTCTCTGTAATTGTAAAGACCTGGCAGTCCTTTTTATAGCTTTTTGCAGGCAAAATCCTGGTTGGCAAAGATCAACGGCTGTGAGGTTGTCTGGTAAGTTTGAATGGTGAGAGATGGAGAGGTTGAGAGGAAGATGGAAGATGTTGGGAGGTTGGAGAGAAGAATGGATGCTTTTCTTCAACCCACGGGAACAAGCTTGCACAGGAACAGAGAAATTTAATTTTTCTGTTTTGGCAGTTTGTTTCACGGTTGTTGAAGATAATGCAAATTAAATAAATAAATAAATTTATTTATTTAATTTCATGTGAGTTTGAAGAAATTAAATATTTTTGAAATATTTAATTTTAGAACTATAGAAGACTCAATTAAATATTTAGAATATTTAATTTGCAAATAGACTTTAGAAGAATTAATTAAATATTTTGAATATTTAATTGTAAATGGAATTTAGAAGAATTTAATTAAATATTTTGGAATATTTAATTGTGAATGGAATTTAGAAGAAAAGAATACTTAATCTTTATTTGAATAAAATATTCAAGCCAAGATTATTGATAATTAATATAAATAAATTGTAATATTTATTTAATTAATTAAGAAATGAATACGAAAAGATGATTAAATAAACTTATTTATTTAATCGAAATGAAATAATGAACAATATAAATAAATTATTTAAATTTATTTATATGCAGATAGAATTCAAAGATTTAATTAAATATTAAAAATATTTAATTAATTACCAGACTATGTGATGTGACCATTTTTAGGTGTATACAATTACAATCCTCCCTTCCCAAAGATTTCTTGTCCTTAAGCAATTCCATCATAGCACCAAAAATAACAAATTAATCCACCTTAAAACCAAGTAAGATCCTAGGGTCCCAAGTCAACCTAGGAGATCTATAGCACCATCTACTCAAAGCACTATCTTGTGAGGTACCAATACAAGAGACCTCTTGATAGCCACCTGTAAGAAGAGTAACCAAATACTACGTTAACTTGATCAACTCCTCGAAAATTTTCATCAAGAGAACCAAAATAATGTGCCATGGGAGTAAACTTTAGAAAGTTAACATTGGCTCTCTCATCCCAAATGGTTATTGAACTACAAAATAATATGATCATAGGGTTCCAAGTAAGTCTCAGAAAGGAATAACCATGCTAAATTTGTGTCACTGTGATCATAACTAAAAATCCATAGTGCCCATACTATACTTTCTTGTAAGGGTTGAAACATATAGCATGAAGCATCTCCCACTATAGCATCCCAGTATTGTCCATAACTACAATCCATGTCCCTAACATGATCTAGAGCAACTAGATGAATATCTACTCAATCAAAAACTATACTACTCAATATACCTCCCCAAGGTGTCATGAAAATTCATAACTACAGATGCAAACTCCTATAATCATCTTACAAAAGGGAAGTAATCTTTTGTAAGAGTTCTACAAACTCACTGTCGGAAGCTTGAGTTGTTTGTGAGTTTCTTGGGTGTTGTATGTGATTGGAATTTTTAGTATTGATGACAACACATGTTGGTGTTGTCATTGATGTCATACTTCAGAGATTGTTGGTCTGATTTTTGTTTGGAGAAATTTTTGTACTTGGCTATTGCAAATTATTTAGTTGTATTGTTGAGATGTTAGCATTGTTGCTAATGAAGTTGGTCCACTTGGTTTCCAAGTGATTTTGAGAAAATTTGAATAAAAGAGAGTTTAGTGTGATAGAGTGGTATTCAATTTTTTTCTCCACATTTCTTCATGATTGAAGATATGCTCATATGGTTTAGATGTGATGATCATATGTGTTCAAAGGTGTTATATCTAGAGTTTTAGGTTCTAGATCATTCTACAATAGATGTGTTTGACAATATGTTTTTCTAGTAAAACAAGGTATCTGGGAGAAATGAGATTGCTCTGCATTTCTCTCTAGTGAAGGTTCTAGTTTTACATATCTAGGAGCGTGCTTATATTTATTTTATATACCTTCCCTTGAAGTTTTAGGTGTTGTGTTTCTCTGCAAAGTTGTCTGGTGTGTTGGATGTCTATGCTAGTATGTCTAGTTGTCTAAAATAAAGGTTTTCTTGAATTTCAAGTGGTTGCGGTAGTTGTGCAAAATGTTTTGATGATGTTGGAATATTCTAAGATTTTGTATGGATATTTTGGAGTTTTGTTATGTGGTCTACAAATTTTTTCAGATCTAGGTAAGCATGAACTTAGTTGTTAATGGTGTTAATATAGGTTTAGCCGACCTGGTATTTTAGGGCTATTTGTGAAGGATAATTGTTGTTTGAGGAAGTGCTAAGAAGTGTGTTAGTGTAGATTTGGATTTACTTCTTTATATTATAGTGGAAGTGTTTGGTGCCGACCTATTTGGTGTTAAAAGGTTGAGGTGTATATGTTTCCTTAAGGTCAACCTAATTGAGATTGTTTTAGGTCACAGAGGATATAAATGCAAGGAGAATTGTTGTTTGGATTAAGAGAACAATGTGTGATGCAAAATATTTGAAAGTGATAAAGTGTAGTTATCTTAGTTCAAGCCTTAATGCCTATGACTTATTAATGCAATGAGCAAAACATGTCTACATTTTAGCCTATTTGATGAGTTTTTTGTGCTTCAGTCAAACTATACCTTTGGCATATGAGAGATACATTGTTAACAATTCCAATTGGTAGTGAGCCACCCCTTCTTTTATTCTTTATTATTGATAGTGAGTCCATTGGCAGTGAGCCACCGACAGTGAGCCTTTCTTTATCTTTCTAGGCAGTGAGACTTATTGTATTCGATGTTGCAATTCATATATTAGTGAGCTAATCCTCACCATGTTTTTTCCCTTCTTGTTTTTTCCATTTAAATTTGGTGTTCATATGTATTTGGATGTGTTTGTATTATTATCTCATATGTTTTCATTTTTCTAATGCATGATAAGGGTTTAATGGTTGTTACAGGTTTAAGGGCTAATGTAGATCTGAATGTTAATGAGAGTTTTTGATGATTTAAAAGTATACAACTAATTCTTCCCCCCCTCTCAATTTTTATTAGCATCTAACAATTGGTATCAAAGTTGTGGTTCTCAAGAAGAAGCTTAAACGCTTGAGGTAGATCCAGATGGTGCATAGGAAGGGTGTCAAAGCTCCCTTGTTCGATGGAACAAATTTTACCTACTGGAAAGCTAGGATGGAGTCCTTTTTGGTTTCTCTTGAATTTGGTGTTTTGTAATCTATTGAAAAAGGTTATCATATGCCTATAAATGGTCCAATAGGTGATGATGAGATCAAGGATTATGAAAACAATGAAAAAGAAAGGAATGCAATCCTGAGTGGTCTTTTTGATTCTAAACTTGGAAAGGTGATAAGTTTGAAGTCTGCTAATGAGATCTAGACAAAGCTGGATGGTATCTATGAAGGATATGAAAATTTCAAACAAGAGAAGATGTAGAACTACAAAGCAAAATTTGAAACCCTAAGAATGTTTGAAGATGAAGACATTACTGCCTACATGCTCGAATTTGATGAAATTGTCAATGTCATCAATGGTCTTGGTGGAAAGCTTGATGAAAGTGAAGTTGTGAAAAAGGTATTAAGAAATATACCTAAAGCTTATAGCCCTAAAGTTTCTACTATTAAGGAAGCTCATAATTTGGATAGTTATTCTAGATATTAGATGTTTGGTGTTTTAACCTCTTTTGAAATGAGAGAGTTTGGTCAATATGTTGCAAACAAATAAAATGCTTTTAAAGTCTGCAAAGTGGTAAAGGATGATGGATCAAGCCTAGATGATCTTGATGAGGTGGAAAAAAAATTTGTGAGGAGATTCAAAAATGGTACTAGAAAATACAGAGGTAAGCTATCTTTCAAATGTTTCAATTGTGGAAAGATACATCATTATGCATCTAAATGTCCAATCAAAGTAACTAATGACAAACAAAAGGATCATAAGGGTACATTTTTCAAAAAGATTTATTATGTTGAAAAGGACAATGGTGTATTTGATTATGAAGAATTAGATTATTTGGATGAAGGAAGTGATGAATTTTTGTTTATGGCTTTAAATTCTAGAACTAACTCTACTAATCTTGAAAGATGTGGGAAGGAAAGTGTTTTGGAAAAAGGTCATAACATTGAAGGAACTAAGTTGACTAATTTTCATGCTAGAGAAGAGAAGAATTATTGGATCATTGATAGTGGATGTTCAAATCATATGATTGGAGATAAGAGTAAGTTTGTTAAACTTGAAAAGTATGATGGAAGTCTTGTTAAGTTTAGTGATGATGTATCTGCTAAGATCTATGGAAAAGGTTCAATCAGTTTTGATGGAAAGCATAATACAAATGATGTTCTTTATGTCAAGGTTCTCTAACGTAATATTCTAAGTGTAGGAAAAATTTGTAGCAAAGGATATAATCTTGTATTTCAGAATGGTGGTTGTGGAATACAAAAAGGAAGCTCTATTACTCTAGTTGTTGTTGGAACAAGGACAAGAGGTAATATCTATCAACTCGAAGGTAGTGGTGCAAAGTGTTTTATGTCTCAAACTAATGAAATTTGGCCATATGGCATAAAATAATGGGTCACATCAATTTTGATAGCCTAGTAAGGATAAGTTCTATTGATTTTATAAGATATTTTCCAAAGATTACAAAGCTTATCAATGCAATCTGCAAATAATGTCAAGTTGGAAAGTAAACAAAGACAATATTCAAGGAAAAGGAATATTCTACCACAGGTCCCTTGGAGTTAGTGCATACAAATCTATGTGGACCTACCAGAATTAGAAGCTCATGTGGTGATAGGTATTTCATGTTATTAATTGATGATTATTCTAGAATGGCTTGGGTTACATTTCTCAAAGATAAATCAAAACCTCTAGAAAATTTTAAAGCATTTAAGGCTATGGTTGAGAATGAAATGAATCTAAAAAATAAAATGTTTGAGATCTGATAGAGGTATTTAGTTTAATTCAAATGAGTTTAATAGTTTTTGTGAAGATCATGGAATAAGAAGGCATTTATCAACCCCTAGAACTCCTCAAAAAAATGGAGTTGTGGAAAGGAAAAACAAAATAGTTTAGGAAGTGGCTAGGACAATGATGAAGGGATCTAATCTTTCAGATGTCTATTGGAGAGAAGAAATTCATACTATAATCTACATTATTAATAGAGGTCAAGAAAGAGTGAACAGTTAAAAAACACTCCCTATGAATTATGGTAGTGAAAACCTCCTACTATGAAATATTTTAGAGTTTTTAGAAGCAAGTTTTATATCAGAAGATATGAAGAAAACTTAAGAAAGTTTGATGCAAGATATGATGAAGGAATCTTCCTTGGATACTCTAAAAGAAGATATTCTTATTGATGCTACAACAAAATATTGAAGAATATTATTGAGAGTGCAATTGTAAAAGTGGATGAAGAACCAAATCAAAGTTCAATACTGATAGAAGGATGTAAATCTGATGAATTTCCTTGTAGTGAAGAAGAAAAGTTTAAAGATAAAGGAAAAGAGTTGATAGTTGAAGAGAAAGAAGCTCCATAAAAGAATCCTAAGACTCCTAAGTATGTGAAAAAGAATCATTTAGAAGATGAGATCATTGGAGATAAGAGAAAAGGTGTGCTAACAAGAAGAAAATTTGCTGACATAAGAATAAGTAAATTTTTGTTTACTTTCTGAGGTGGAACTAAAAATAGTGATTGGGGCATGTAAAGATGAGAATTGAATCAAAGAAATGAAGGAAGAGTTAGAACAAATAGAGAAGAATATGACATGGGAATTGGTCCCAGGACCGACAAAGAAGAATGTGATTGGTACTAAGTGGGTATTCTAGAACAAGTTCAATGAAGATGGAAAAGTTGTTAGGAACAAAGCTAGACTTGTGTGTAATGGTTACTCACAAGTTGAAAGTATATATTTTAAGGAAAATTTTACTCTGGTTGGAAGGATGGAAGCTAAAGGATGTTTGTAGCTTTTGCAACGCACAAAGATTTCAAAGTATATCAAGTGGATGTGAAGTATTCATTCTTGAATGGTGAATTGGAAGAAGAGATAGACATTGAACAACCAAAGGGTTTTCAGTTGTCAGAAGATACAAATATGGTTTAAAATTTGAAGAAAGCTCCTAGAGCTTGGTATGCAAGGTTAGATAAGTACATGTTGAAGCAAGGTTTTAGGAAAGGTACTACAAATAGCAATTTGTATTTCAAATTTGAAGGAGAATGAATCTTAATTGTGGTAGTATATGTTGATGAAATAATCTTTAGAGGAAATGAAGTTATGTGCAAAATATTTATAGAGGAAATACAAAAAAAATTGAAATGTAAATGTGTGGGGAGATGAATTTATTCCTTGGTTTGCAAATTAGTCAATCAAAAAAGGTATATTCATATCACAATCTAAGTATATTAAGGAAATGTTGAAGAAGTTAGGAATGGATGACTCTAAATTGGTATGTACTCCTATGGTTAATGGTTGTAAGTTGGGAAAGAATGATGAATATCCTAAGACAAGTTAGAGAAAGTATAGATCAATGATTGGTGGACTGTTATACCTTACTATGACTAGACCAGATATCATGCATTAAATTTGTCTTGTGGACAAATTTAAAGAAGATCCCAAAGAATCTCATGTTGCAAAAATGAAGAGGATATTTAGATATTTGAATGGCACTCCAGATTATGGCTTATGGTATCCTATGGATATTGAATTCTCCTTGAGTGCATATATAGATGTAGATTGGATTGGATGTGTAGATGACAAGAAAATTACAAGTGGTGGTGCTTTCTTTCTTGGAAGCAGGTTGGTTTTATGGCTAAGTAAGAAGCATGATTCAATGTCATTATTTACAACAGAAGTTGAATATATTGCAGTAGCATCATGTTGTACACAAGTGTTGTGGATGAAGTAGACATTGAAGGATATCAAAGTTTCATATGATTAACCTATTTCTATCATGTTTAATAATACAAGTGTAATCAATATTTCAAAGAATCAAGTAATGCATTCAAGAATAAAACATATCTTAATCTGGTATCACTTCTTAAGAGAAATTTCTAGATAATGAGGTGAAGTTAGAGTATGTGACTACTAAGGATTAGGTTGCTAATATTTTCACAAAGGTTCTTCCAAAAGAGTTTGAGTATCTTTAAGAGAAGTTAGGGGTTATTACTTCTCCTTTCAACTAGATGCATAAGCGTATGCATCTATTCGGTAAGCATTTCAAGATACATTCTTGGTCATGGAATGATGTTGAAGGCTACCTCTCAGGGGGAGTAGGTCTAGTAGTGGCTTCTACATGGTGTAGTCAAATGGAGCACGTTGTGTGCCCCTAAGGGGGAGTGTGCAAAAAAGTAAGTATAGTAAATAAAAATTATAGTTTCTTATTGATGTTGCAAGTAGTGTCAAAGTGGTGTATGCAAGTGTTGCCTTTTGAATGTTGTCAAAAGAGGAGAGAAAAAGAGTTCAAAGTAAGAAAAATATTTGGACGAGTCTATGACCCTTTTCCATTGATGTCAAAGGGGGGGAGAGTGAAAGTGGTTGAAAAACCATAAGGGGAGAAAGAAAAACATGGAGAGTTGGTTGAAAAAAAATAGTATAGAAATGAATATGGTCTGAAGACCATAGGGGAAGAGAGTATGGAAAAATATTGTCTGAGGTGTAGGTGTTGTAGGAGAAGGTTTGAAGAAAGAGGATGAAGAGTAGAGAGTTGTCCTAGTCAAGGGGAGTATTGCATATTGTAGTATTGTTTTTGGTTTCTTTTATTGTTGATGGTTTTTAGAAAGCAGGTGTTGCCATCAATGATAAAGGGGGAGGTTGTTGGAAGTTTGTAGATGTTGGAAGCTTGATTTTTTTGTAAGTTTCTTAAGTTTTTCCATTGATGTCAACCCCTTGTATAGAAAGAGTGTTGAAATGCTACTAGTATTAATGATGTGACTAGAATTGTTGTCATTGATGTCATACTTTAGAGGTTGTTGGCATGACTTGTGTTTGGAGAGATTGTTGTAGTTGGATTTCATCGATGATAGAGATGTGTTGCTAAGATGTTAGTAATTGTATTGATGAATTTGGTTCACTTGGTTTCCAAGTGCTTTTAGGAAAATTTGAATAAAAGAGAGTTTAGTTTGATAGAGTGGTGTTTAGTGTTTTTCTCCACATTTCTTCATGATTAAAGATATGGTCATATGGATTGGACGTGATGATAAGAGGTGTTAAAAGGTGTTATATCTAGAGTTTTAGGTTCTAGATCATTCTACAGTAGAATATTTGTTTGACAATATTTATGTCTGGTAAAATAAAGTGTCTAGGAGAAATAAGATTGCTTTGCATTTCTCCATAGTGAAGGTTCTGGTGTTGTGGATCTAGGATAATACTTATATTGATTATATCTACCTTACCTTGAAGTTTCAGGTGTTATACAGTGCTCCACAAAGTTGTCTGGTGTGTTGGACGTCTATGCCAGTATGTTTGGTTGTGCAAAATGAAGGTGTTCTTGAATTTTAGGTGGTTGTATTAGCTATGCAAAATATTCTAATGATGCTAGAATATTCTGAGATGTTGTATGGATACTGTCGAGTGTTGTTATGTGGTCCAAAAAAAAAATTTGGACCTAGTTAAGCATGAACTTAATTATTAAGGTCACTAATATAGGTTTGGCTGACCTGGTGTGTTAGCGCTAATTGCAAAGGATAATTATTGTTTGACGAAGTATTGAGAAGCATGCCAATGTATATTTGGGTCCCAATTAAGTAGTGGCATGGTTTGGCTTCACTTATTTATATTGTGGAAGTTTTTGGTGTCAACCTATTGGGTGTTGCATGATTGAGATGTATATGTTTCCTTAAGGTTGACCTAATTGAGATTGTTTTAGGTCACAGAGGATATAAATGCAAGGAGAATTATTGTGTGGATTAAGAGTGTGTGATGTGAAAGATATGAAAGTGATCAAATGTAGTGATCTAAGTGTGATCCTTAATACCTATCACTTCCTAATGCAATGAGAAGAAGGTGTGTACATTTCAATCTATTTGACAAGTTGTTTATGCTTTAGTGGAACTTTACGTTTAGCATATGAGAGATGAATTGTTAGCAATTAAAATTTGTAGTGATCCACCCCTTCTACTATTCTTCTTTCTTTTGGATAGTGAGTCCATTTTCCCACTGAGTCACTAGAAATGATCCTTTCTTTATCTTTTGGGGTGGTGAGCCTTATTGTATTCAGTGTTACAATTCATATATTAGTGAGCTAATCCTCACCATGGTATTTTCCCTTCTTGTTTTTTCCATGTAAATCTAGTGTTCTTTGTATTTGGATGTGTTTGCATTATTGTTTCATATGTTTACATTTTGGTATTGCATGATAAGGGTTTAATGGTTGTTAATGGTTTAAGGACTAATGTAGATTTGAATGTTAATGAGATTTTTTGATATTTTAAAAGTATACAATTGATTCACCCCCCACCCCTCTTAGTTATCATGTGCATATAACACTCACCAACATAGCACCATATGGATCTAACATGTCTCCTCTATACTAATCAGACACAACAATGAAGACTAGCAAAAAAAATTACTATTCCAACTTCAAAGGTCATTGAATGATGAACCAAAGCATGTAGAAGTTAGTTATCCTAAACCCACACCAAGGGTAAAATATCAAATTTTACATCACAAAACTTCATAATATGAACTCTTTGAGTTAGGAAAGTCTGTAATAAACAATAATGTATGTTGTTCAAAACTAAAATCAGTGAAGTGTAATATAATTTTAGTGCTCTATACAAAGGACAACAACAACAAAATAACTCAGTAGTGGCTGGGAAACACCTCCAAGTAATATCCAACTAAAAACTATTACTTCCTCAGCAAAGAAGAGAGCACCAACTCCCTTGAATGAGAGAAAACCAAAAAGTGGAGTGATTGGCCTACAACCCAAAAACAAGCACATCACTGAAATTTTGATCTATTATTTTCCAAGTAGCAATCCCAAGAGTAACTATTTTTTCATTTCTCCCATCATTAAAATGTATCTCCAATCCATTTGGGAATAAGAAAATATAATTACCAACTCATTTGTTAAAAAAGGAACATCAATAATTCTAAAATTTTCATCCTTATAACTCCATAGATCCTCTAATATATTCTCAATTAACTTCATCAATCCTTGCTAAGGATCCCAAGCATGGATACACAACCAAGAATGATCTCTAGCATACCTAGAAGGGTGCACATCACATCTCAAAGTTCCATCTAAAACAAAATGCACATCAAAGGAATTTTTGACTTCTTTGGTAAACCCATGTAGCCCATTCATGAAAGCTCCAACAACTTTCCTTGCTTCTATTCTAAAACTTCTAGCAAGCTGGAGAGAATTATTTGGAAACCTTTCAAATTCAGAAATGAAGAATTTTCCATAACTCAATTCATCCCATGAAGATATTACATCTCCTAATGTAACAACACTCCTTATGAAAACTTCCTTTGTCTCCTCCTCCATACATTTCATGTCCAATGGTCTTCCAGGTGGGTAAACAATCACCTCACAATGTGAACTTAAATCAAAACTATACTAAAAGCCACACTCTAACTCAAGTTTTGAATCTTCTCCAAGATCCCATACCTTACTATTTTCACCCAATGTAATGGTACAAGTAGGAGTAGTCCCATCATCCAACTCAAAAATTGGATTTTCATATGCCATATCAACACCCTTCTCAAATAATGGGTTATTAGCAATCACCACAAATTGATTCTTCCAATCATGTTCATGCAAAGAAAGTGAATTGCTGCTATGATGAATACTACAATTAGAACCTTCATACTTATCACTAATGAAACCAAGTTTTTCTCAAATCACCTGATCCTTTCCATTATCATTTTCAATAGTAAACTATGGATCCAAATCATCAAAGTCACTAAACTTCTACTCAAATTTTGTTTCATGTGTTAATGAATCAAATTTATTTTTGAGAAATGAATCAACACCATAAATGCCATCTTCCATGCATACATTGTGATCTAAAATCAGAACATCATCACAATAAAAAGGAAATTTATTCCGTATAGGATCCTCATCATACGTTGGTGTCAACACACCTGGATCCCATGTGTTAAAATTTTTATTGCTTTATTTAGAGAATATGTGTTCACTGTGCTCCTCTTGTGATGTTGTCTCTCTAAGTAAGTCACTTTCAATTTCACTAATATTAATGTCAACATAAGTATCTCTACCCATAAGCTTGGTATGGTAGTCAAACCAAAAGCCACATGTGTCACCATTACTGTAATGAGAAAGAATCATGTGTAGCTATTTTGAAAACTTCATCCATTTTTCCTTCTGTTAGGATAGGTGACATTATAATTGCTATCCTAAGTTGATTTATGTGTCTCCACATTCTTTGGAAAGTGTGCTTGAGGACATGAGAGGAAAAATATTTATTATTTATTTTCCTATAAAAAATTGTAATTGCATTCAAAGAGGTGGACCATTCATATTGGATGTTACAAGGAATCCTAGGAGAATATTCTTCTTAAGCGTCCAACTTTTTGGGTTGGGACCACTTGAGTGTGCATGTCCTTGCATGTTATTCACATGTTTTGCATGCTCTTGCATGGTTGGGCGCCCAAGTTTGCATAGTGGTGCATGAGCTTGCATGTAGTTGTTAAAGTCATTAGAGACTTATGGAGCGCTCGAGTTTGAATCATTTTGATTGGTTGTGGGTTAGGCACCCATGTGAATTCCATGTGATTATTGAATATTTTATTCCATATTTATGGGTTTTACACTAAGAGGGGTGTGGGTTTTTCCAAGTGGTTTTTCTTGTTGTTTTGAGATACCATTTGTGGTATTCTCTCCTACATAATTCTATATATTGGAACCTTGGGATGGTGGTTTAGTATGAGTTATTTGTAGGTTTTCAAGATGATGAAGTGTTGCCAAATTGTAGAGAGAATTTTTGTATTGATGTACTTCCTTGAAGATTCATACAAACGTTGGATCTCTTTGGGTGTGGATTTTTTTCTCGCAAGGGTTTCTCCACATATATCTTGTGTCACTTATGTTGATGACCTGTGGTATTGCATGTTTTTATTTCTTTGTTGTAATTACCAATCACTTAATCTTGTTATGGTTATCTTGAACATATAATTTCAGATTTGCAAACACATATTTAAGTTCATATTGCTGCAAGTTATACCTTGATTTCCAAAATTTGGTATTAGAGACATGTTTTGTTAAGAGAGGGACACCTTTCTTTTGAGTGTTGAAGGTTTTTTGGTTGTAGTGGGAGCTTGTGCATTTTGGGTTTACAAAATTGTAAATAATATTGAAAACCATGGCCTCTTCCTCTCGTCTGAATATTGAGAAATTCAATGGCACTAGGTACGAGATTTGGAAGTTGAAGATGGAGGATCTCCTTGAAGAGAGAGATCAGTGGTTGGTAGTTTCAAACCAAACAAAACCAGAGAAAATGTATGATGAAGATTTGAAGAAAATGGATAAGAAGGCATGAAGAATCATTTGGTTGTGTCTTGCATATTTCATCCTCTTGAATGTTTTAGAATAATTTTTTGCATACAATTTATGGAAAAGGAATGGTGATATATATAAAACTAAAAGTTTAACTAATAAGTTGTATATCAAAAGACATTTGTATTCTTTCAAAATGAAGGATGGTGATTCTATTGTAGAATATTTAAATTCTTTTAATATGATTTTAAGTTAGCTTGCATCAGTGGATGTTAAGTTAGAAGAAGAAGATAAATGTATTTTGTTTCTTTGTTCTTTACTTGAATCTTGGGAAAATCTAACTGTTGCCATAAGTGGTGGTGGTACAGAACTAAAAATGGGTAATCTCATTGCAATACTTCTTTCAGAAGAGATGAGGAGAAAGTCCATGATGTGGGATCCCAAGATGCCTTGCATGTGTGAGGAAGTTCCAAAGAAAAGGGATGGCATAAAGGGGAAAAGAATATAGACAAGTCTAAAGGATATTCTAAAACCCCCAGGAAGAGAAGAGTAAAGTGTTGGAATTGTGGTAAAAGAGGGCATGTGAAAAAGGAGTGTAGGAACAAGAAAAAGAGTTTGAATGCTTCCTTGAAAAATTCCTTTCAAGATGGTGATTCTAATGCTTTGTTTATTTTTACTTACACTATTAGTGATTATTCCTGGCTTATTGATTTATGTGGCTCCTACCATATGACTCCTCACAAGGGGTGGTTTACTTCATATTCAACTTATGATGGGGGAGAAGTTTTCCTTGGTGATGAAAACATGAAGAAGATTGTTGGTAAGGGAAAGGTAAATTTGTGTTTCAGTGATGGGAGGGTTAAAACCCTTAATCATGTTTTACATATTCTAGGACTTGCAAGAAATTTAATTTTAGTATCCAAGTTGAATGATTCTAGAATGCTTGAGACATTTGAGAAGTCTAGTTGCAAGTTGGTAAGAGGGAGTTTGGTGATTTCTAAAGGATCCTGGATAGGGAATTTATTTAAGGATTAATGCCCCCAATTTTTGTAATTCTTCCAATGTAACTGGCACTAAAAATGCATGTATGTTGTGGTGCCATAGAATGGGTCACATAAGTGAAAAAGGTCTTGAGACAATTTTGAATAAAAACTCGGTTGACAGTCTTTCTAATTATTCTGTTGGGAAAAATATTTTTTGTGAGCATTGTATGTTTGGTAAATAGAATATATCATCATTTCCTAATGGGGCCAATAAATCTAAGAGATTATTAGAGATCATTCATTCAGATGTGTTTGGCCTAGTGGATGTTGACTCTTTTTGAAAATCTAGTTATTATGTTACTTTCATTGATAATGTGTCAAGATACACCTGGATTTATAATCTAAAGTTTTCACTAAGTTTAAGGAATTTAAAGCCCTAGTTGAGAAGTAAACAACTTATAAGATAATGGTGTTGAGATCTAACAATGGGGGTGAATATTGTTCTAGGGAATTTGATGAGTTTTGTAAGCATGCAAGTATTGTTTAGAAAAATACTACACCTTATACACCTCAAAAAAATGGCATAGCATAAAGAATGAACTGAAACTTAATGGAAAGAGCTAGGAGCATGTTGAGTGGTTCTAAACTTGATAGATTCTTTTGGGAAGAAGCTGTAAATATTGCATGTTATTTGGTTAATAGATCTCCTTGTTCAAATCTTGTTGATAAAACTCCTTATAAAGTGTGGATAGGTAGAAATCCTTCTATTTCATAATTAAGGGTCTTTGGTTGTGAGGCTTTTGTTCATGTTCCTTAAGAGAAGAGTTTTAAGTTGGATACAAAAGCATAAAAATGCATCTTTTTTGGTTATAATGAGAATGTAAGAGGTTATGAGCTTTGGAATCTACTAACCTATAAAATGTTTTTCGCTAGAGATGTGATTTTCAGGGAGTTTAGAGCTTGCTCAGGTGAAGAGCAACTAAAGGAGAAATATAAGACAAAAATAGTGCACTTTGAGACTGGTGGAACCCCTAAATTTTTTATGTTCAATTGTTAAATTTTTGCATGATTTGGTTTCTTTTCCTAGTTTGGAACTGATCTTATGGCTTAGGTTTTGGTACTGCCTTTGTTCTAGGGTTTTAGTGTACCTTAAACCCTTTAAAAAACCTCGAGTCTTTAAATCCTAAGTGTTGATCCTTTTCCTATATTATAATTTTTTGTTGACTAGTGTTTACCTATTCCCAGTCACTTAAGTCACATCTTCTTCCTTTGAATCCATTCATTCATTTCCCCCTTGAACCTAATGTTCTTGATTGTTACTTGTTTGATAATTTTAAATATCGCTTTATATTGTATGGGTCACATGCCTTTTTAATATTTTCCAATGTCCTAAGTCTGGGGTTAATATTTTATCATTGGTCTAGGGTCTAGGTCTAAGTTTCATGTCCCCTATCATTTGTCTACCTAGTCAGGCCCCCTTTTAAGTATCGACAATTATGCATGTGTAGGTTTAAGGTTTTATGCAAGCCACCAAATTTGTGAGATTACATCTTGACCACTCCCCATTACCCCATTGGGTTTTATTTTCCATTAAAATATTCGGGTGGGCTGGAAAGTGAGTGTCACGTGTCCTTTCTATCAATGGGTCCCATCATCCTCTAGAGGTAGCTAATGTTAAGCTTTGAGAAATGGAAGGTTGAGGTAAGGTGATGTGGGTCAATATTGATTGATCCCTGCCAGCCCATGAGGAACCAACCTACATCTCTTGTCCCTCAATGGGGAAGTAGGCAAGTGCCATCTGGTATGATCCACACTGTTAAAATAACTATAGAAAAGCATGAAATATTAACAAAATATTTTGGCATAAGGTTGAACGCATTAATACCCGTGCTACTAAAAGGCCCTTTTACACATATGGTTTAAAAGTGAATGAAATGTTATAATATGGGTTGTCCATATGATCTGAAGGTTATATGCATACGTGAATGGTCTTAAGGTAAAGTACATGTAGATTTGAAGGTGCTAGATTGAATATGGATTGCTCCCCACCTCCCCATTACTGCAAGATGCACACGAGTTAAACCCAATGGGGGAGCGGGGAGGTCGACACGTGGATTTTCTCAGTGATCATGAAGATGATGGAGCTTGCAGGTGACTTGGAGGATTTTCCACATGGCCTATTCTAATTTTTTGATGGTGATAGTTGTTCATAGTAATATTTTTCAAAGTTCTTTGACTCAATTTGGACCGTTTGTTGGGCCATCTCATTGTATGATCAATGATCAAAATTCAAAGTTGATATTGAGGGAAAATGAGTCATTTTGGTTCACACAAGTGCACCATGATGGAAAATATGATGTAGAGCTACCAAATTCATAAGATTTAAAGCCATAAAAACTCACTTTAAAGCATAATTGCACATTGTTAAAGAATTTGATGCATCTAAGGAATTTTTTACTATAATTTTCAAGCTTGCTTGATGACCAAAATTAGGGTTTTCAAAGTGACTGCAAACTAGTAAGTGAAATTGATACCTTGCTTCTCATTTGCTTAAAACTTGCTAAATTTTTCTTGCTCTTTCATTCTATTAGTAGGGTTTCAGATTTGTATGAATTTATTTTAAGGTTTGATATTCAATTCAAATGACTAGCTTGTCCATTCTTTTTTTTTCTTTGTGTCAAATTCATGCCCTAGTTGTGAACTTATATTCTATTAAAAGAAAACCCTAGTTTGCATAGACCCTAAAATCAAGGCACCAAAAGTTAAAGCATATGTATTTAAAGAAAAATCCTATGGGTCTAAACCTCTAGTTAGACCTCTCATCTAGGATCTGGTTGACCAACTAAAACCTTCTACCTCTAAGAAACCTAAGGGCCAATTTTTATTCCAAGGTACACAAATTGTGGAAGGGCTTGTTGACAAAAAATGTACTATTAAGGATGTCACACTACCATATACTAGATCGACACAGTTTAGCTACTGGTTTGTTATTCAAAACTATGGAATTCTTGTGGGAAACCCCTAGAATTTGGATATGGGGAAGCTGATAGTGCCAAATGTCTACATGGATATTTACCTATTGAAGGAAATGGCTGTAAATTATGACCCATTCACAAAAACTATAAGAATGTATGATGGAATTAAAATGGTGAAGGTCACCAGGGAAGAAATTGTTGAGGTTTTTAAATTGAATGAGTGGAGTGAGGATATGGTCAAGATTGATGAGAAATAACATAGGGAAAAATATGAGAGGATGAGGCATACCCTCAAATTTTTAGTATTACAACACTATTTGGCAACTATTAAAGGGAAATGAAATATTATCTTAGGATAATACAATAAAGAGCCATACCCTATCCACTACTTTGTCTCTTATTTTCAAAGCACATTTTATTCCTTGTGCCAAATTATAGGTTATGACCCTACCATAGGAATGCCCATGGTAGAGATGTATATGGATGCACACATCCAACACTCTACATGTTACACACTCAATAATTATGTAGGATACTTGGAAAAAAGGATTCATGAGGGCTTGGTTAAACTAAAAAATGGTGAATATGGGGTTAGGTTCTAATGGTACTCTTTGTTCATGCCTATGTTTCAGTTCAAGGGAGTTACCTATTTTGGTAATGATATGAAATTATAGAAAAGGGAAGTGTTGATGGTATTTTTGTACCTAATCAACAAAGGTAGCACACAAGTGCACTACCTCTCTTGAAAGATAACTTACCACAAGCAAGTTGCAGAAAATTATCCCAAGGTTTATCAGATGTTAGGTCATGACTTGCAAAAATAGCTCAATTGATTGATGTGATTTGCTGGTAATCACAAAGGGGCATGGAAAGTTTACTAAGTTGGGAGGAATTGGATCTTCAAATGGAGTTTGGTGAAATTCTGGAAGTGAAGTGCAATTGTTGCAAGTTCAAAATAGTAGTCTAAAACTCCATGTTTAACATCAGATTTGGCTTTACAATGATGTTGGAACTTTACCTTAACTTTTATTCTAAAGAAAATTCAAAAGGGAAAAGGGATAGAATGGTTCCTAGACCTATAACTAATGATGAGTAGTGACAATGGAGGGTGCTACAATGGAAAAACTTCCTAAAATAAGTTCCACTTAACCAAAATAGCTAACAGTCTCATGAAACTAGTCCTATCTTCTAAGGTTTGTAGATTTTCAGGTATCCATTCACCATGAAGCATGAATAATAAATGAATTTTAAGTGTAGAAATAAGTTAATGTCAAGACTAGCTTTACACTATTGTTCATCATCAACAAACAGCAAAAAACATGAACATGAAAGGCATCAACACCGTAAAATCTTCACTATCAATGTGCAACATGAAACTAACTACTAAGAGCAACTTGAAGTACTTAGAGCAACAAACTAAATCTACTAATTTTGAGAAGATGAATCATGGAACATGTGAGAAACACAAGAATCCACCAAAACAATGTAATTCTCATTAAAATTTATGCAAAATATCTTTACATAACAACTCAACTCTCTCTTTGAAAATGAGAGGAGACCCCTATTTATAGTTTTCCAAAAGTGGAATGAATGGCCACGATTTACTTTCATTGTGTGGCCAAGATTCATTTTACATTAGGGTTTCACCTACCCCCAATATATACCATTATAAAAATACATTTTGTCTCATTCCTATTTCATCCTATAGTGTCTCCGAGACTGCAGAAGTTTTTTCTTCTTGTGACCACCTTCTTTTTCCAGCTATACTATAAAAATCTCATCATCAATTACTGGATTTCCTTCATTCTTCTGAAGGGTGGTATATTCCACAAATTTCCCAATTAAATCCTAGATCTTGTTCCATTCCATCATGTTAGATTGGAGGATTTGAAAGGCCATCCTCTTGAATCTTCTTGTGATCTACTCCCAGTGGTTGGTGCACCTAGGCATGACCTTAACAACCTACTCAGACTAGGTGAATTCTCTTGCAACAAAGTCCATGAATTTTGGATTTAACACATTTGCAGCCCCTTGCTCCATCTTCTTATAGAAGAATGGATTGATTTTCTCTGGGTCTAACTCCAGGGTAGGAATGTCATAGTTTTTCATCATCTTGAGGTAGTCCTCACTATCATTTCTATGCTCTACAACCCATTCGAGGTCAAGATCAACCTCATGCAATATCCTCTCAAGGACTTCCCTCCTATGATCCAAGCCCATTTTCCATGTCTCTACTAGCCAGTGATCATCTTTGACAAGCCCCAATTCCTTTTCCCATGTCACTTCAAACATCTTAAGAATGGCCTCGAGCTTAGGATAGGTGATCCTGTATAGCTTGGTGAACCTATGACACATTTTCTCAATGTCCTCCAGCTACTTTTGCAAATCTTGGAATTTATTGAATATTCAAGCAACATGGTGAATGCCCATGTCACCATTGTAGAGCACTCATTGGAACCAATCCATTGTGGCCTTGGTCCAATTCATCATTTTCTCCATTCTATTAAGCTCTTCTTGGGAGAGAAGAGGGGCAATAGATGATGTTGTTGGAGCCTCTTCCTCTACGGATGTCCATTGTGAGATGTAGGCAGTGTGATACGCTACTTGTTCTTTTAGCTCCTTCTTGGAAGATTGATCTTTGTTCATTTGTTGCACAATTGTTTCCACTAACCCTTGGAACCCATCAATCTTTTGCTCTCTAGTTGTTGGGCCCAAGTTGATTGTCAAGATGTTGTAGCTGGTTCCTTCACCTTTGTTTATCACCGGGGTAGCAATCTATATCATTCTTGATCCAAAGGCATTAATTGTAATGTGAGAGTGGACTCTAAGCTTCTTCTCCTTCCTTTTTTTGTCTATTCTCTTACCAATATTTCCTTGAGTCGAGCCTTTGGATCAATGATTGTAGGGGCTTTCTTTTGTAGCTATCTTTCTAACCAATCGGGCACATGGGTTTCTCCTTTCGATGATTCATGATCACCTTCCTCTCTTTTTTCATGTTGATTTTGTTTCTCTTCATGGCCTAGGGATTCTTGATCTATTTTTTCTTCTTCATTTGAGTCCTCTATTTGTATAGCCTTTTCCTTTTCTAGCTTAGTGGATGTTATGTTCTCTTTAATGATATCATCCCTCTAAGATATTTTCCCTTCTTTTTTGAGATCAACATGGTACTCAGGCTCAGGGCTCTTTCTTGGTGCTTCTTCTACTTTATCTTCTTCTTTCTCTTCTCCCTCCTTTCTCAGAGGCTCTTCTTCCTCTTGGATGGGGCCTTTGTCTTGGTCAATTAGTGGAGGCTCCTCGAGTATCTCCACATTGATGTTTGTATCATCTTTCTCCTTAGAAAACTGCTTCTTAGAGTCAGCATTTTCTCCTACTTCCTTGAGCTACTGGGGAAACTCCTCTTCAAGATCCTCATCTAAGGTTTCTATTATGTACTTTGCATTGAGAGCCTCAGTATCCTCCTTCAAAGAGTATGAATTTTCTTCATCTGACACTACCTTATCCAGGTTTATGTTTAATCATCCCTCTAGGTGTTCAAAATAATCATCTTTAAAAGGGCCCTTAGGCTCTTCAACTATACCTTTTGCAACCTCCCTTTGTCATTTCTCCATTTCTTTAAATATTTGTATGGTAGCCTCCATCTTCGGTGGCTCTATAGGTGGAAGAGGAATGGGTAGGCCGGCGACAATTTGGGCCATTAAGGCCTAAATTGTGGGATTTATATCACCCTAGAGATCTCAGTACGTATTCCCTACATGTACTTTGTGAAGGCTTTTGGTAAAGTGAGAGGTGGAGTAGAAGCATTGACAATTGCAAGCATTGGAGTAGAGAGAGTGGGTAGTGGAGGTAGTGAGGAGGATGACGGTGGGGATGTTGTGGCCGAGGAGGAATCCAGTACCATTATCGGGGTCGTTGGTGATGTGGAAGCAAGATGGACTAATATTTCCATGGTGGGTAGAGATGAAATAGGCAATGCCTAAGAGGCGAGAGGTGGAGGAGTGGCAATGACAGTAGTAGTAGTGGGAGCGAAGGTGGCAGGTGGTGATCATGGTCACTCAGCTTCTTCTTCTCCCTCATGTTGGGGATCCTCCTCAATCATGGACATTTCACTTACATATCCTCTCATTTTCTTTTCTTTCTTCGAGGATTCTTCCTCTATAGCCTTCCGCATATACACTTTGTGCTTGGGATGGTGCTTGGGCGCATCCTTCCTTTTCTTTGACCATGTTGTTGGAGGGGAGTTGGGCTCTTCTTCTGCTAGGGCTATAGCTACTCCACTATCAGTTTCGCTCTCGAGCTCACCATATGTCAGTACTACGCCTTCTACCTTAAGTTGAGCAATTTGGGCATCTACCGACTATTTGGTCTTATTCTCAACTACACACATCACATATCAAGGTTAGTGACCTGTTCTTCATCCTAATATATCAACGGAAGTAGCAAGTTGGCCACAACATCGAATCTCTCATGAATAGTGGCATCCTCCTCTTCTACTATTTGGCCAGGCAATGGAAATAGATTTATCAACCTTACAAACTAGGTTGTCATTCACATGTAGTGCCCCATTCACACTTCCTTATCATCTTGGAAATTGGCCTAGAAGTCTTCGATATGAGGCAGATGAGCATATTTCCTTCCAACCTATTTCTTCAACTTCTCGTATGGGTCCATTCTTGCTTGGGTTGTATGGAGGTCCAAATTGTATTCTATTATCTCCTTTTTTGAATACTTTGCGCACTAGCCAGCGGGACATGCATACATTCCTTGCCCAAAGTTCATGGGATATGGGATACCTAATTTATGCCTATCTCTCAATAAGGCATGGGAATTTTGAAATTGTCTAGAGACCTCTAACAGGATCATTCAGTCATTGGGGTATCATGGAAGCTTGTAGGGTCTTTCATAGAACCCTTTTGTTCTGATGTATGTAAATTTCAGGAAGTCCATAAATAGATACCCAAACCTTTGGATGAAGGCCCTAGTGTTATGTGAGACTCTTCTCTCAAAGTCTCCCCCAAGGAGTTTGATGATATGCCCAATGAAGGAATCATTTACCCTCCTATATTATTTCTTGAATTTTCTATATTGTAGTTGAGCATTGTTGTCATATGCTTTGAGTTCTCCTCTCCCTAGATTTGCACTATTTGTAACAAAGAGGCCCTTGTATGGGAATGGCTCTGCTAGCAGATACACCAAATAGGAGGTCATGTAAAACTTGGATGTTTTCTTCATAGCCATAAGCTAGTTGTGCATGTCACTGATGATTTTAGCCCAATGGAACTTTGTTTTACCATAGATGATCTCCTTGATGAAGTAGAACATCCACTCCTAAAGAAAGGAAACAATAGGGAGGACCATTACTCTACTCAATAGGGTGACCAAGTCATGGTACTCCTCATGGAGTCACTCCATAATAGCTCTTGTGGAACTTTAGTGACATTGTCCCTCTTTTTCTTCAACCAATGTTGGTTGATCAGTTTCTTGCATCCTAGAGGGTCCACCTTCCACATATTCTAGGCATATTCCTTCTTAGCTTCTACCATCACGTCAAATGTGGGAATCTAGAATGTCTAGCCTATGGATCTAGTAGACAAATTTTCCAACTCTCTACCATCATGGGGAGCTCTACAATGTGGGACCCACAAGCAGTTAGGATGGTGCAAGTTGCCTTCCTTCGCTTTGATCATTTTAAGGCATGCGAGTAGGAACTGGCAAAAATTCATTATGTAAAGGCTATTTAGGAATGACAGTGATGAGACGGTGGTCCACATACAATGGTCCTCAAAGACAGACCTGCCAAACATTTTCACTTAGTCATTTTGCCCCAGATAAGTCTGTATGGTAGGGGAGGGCACAAATTCCGCATCACAGGAAGAAGAGAAGGTGTAGTTGTTTGCAAACAACATTTAGGTGATGGCGGGCCATAGATGGTGACTTGCAAGGAAAGGCATGCATGGCACCTAAACTTGGGTTTTCATTGAAGTCCTAAGGGGAGATGGTCTAGATGGAATCCACAGTGCAGGTAGATGGAGTTGCTTAGGCGTTTGGTCGTTTGGAGTGAAAAATGAGGTGGGGTGGTCTATAGATGGACCCCCACAAGTCTTAGCCCACAAGAAAGCTTTACCTTGGTGTTTTTGGTTGGGAACCTGGGACAGAGCAATGAACTGAAGGATTAACTTTGCTGTTAGTGAGTGGCATTTAAAGCAATGGTGAAGATCGGATGAAGGTTTGCAAGAAATCACCTGCAAGAAAGACTTGGCTAAGGATTTGCTAATGTAAATGGTGAATGGCCAATAGGGCAATAGGATCTATGGTGTGGTTAGGAGCTCTACCTTGGACATTAGAGAATGACATCCATGGGACGATGAGCCATGGGTGATGGCCCACAAGGAATCTTCCAAATGCTAAGACTTGGCATGTTTTGGTCACTTGGCGAAAGTGGCTCTAGCAGGATCCACGTTGCGCGATGCAAGCAAAGGAAAGTCATTTGAGAATGACTATAAGATAATGGCCACTCGCATGCGGTAGCCCACAAGAGATGACCCTCATGGCATGACTTAAACATTTGTGTGTTCACCAGAGGTGACCTTGGCAAGATTCGAGATGCAGGAGGTAGGAAAAGAGTGGTTTTTTGCCAACGGCATTAGTGACATGGCTGCCCATGAGCAGTGGCCCATGAGAATGAACCTAGAAAGAATCAAAGACTCGGGTCTCTATTTGAAATTTGGTAGTTTTTGCTTCGACCAGGATGATGACAAGGAGGATGCAGGTTGTCAAGGAATCGACTCTCTATGAAGAATAGCGATGGTGGGGTAATGTTTCACATTTCCTTTCAAGGGCTCAATTTGATTGTTTTAAAAAAAATTCTAGAGGATTTTGGTGTGGAATAGATTTCCAAGATGGCTGTCGAGTGTTTTGAGGGGCTTTCTTTTAAGATTTTCAATTAATTAAAAAAAAACCTTATTCACAAAAGACGTGCTTTAAAATGATAGTAATGGACTGGCCTAAAAAAGTGTGAAGAAATTTGATGAAGGCTGAGTCCTAATTCATTAGTAGGCAATGTGGGCACATGAGGTTTGATCGTCGTTTTCTCTAAAAAAATTCAAATAGAAAAAGGTGAAAATGACAGGTCAAGCAAGCCTATTTATAGGAAAAAGTTCATTAATTACTTACATAAATGTGAGTACGGTGGCCGATGGGGTATTTGGGTGTGAAACTTGATGGGTTGGCAATGGTAAAAGTGGATCCCACACTATGGAGAGACCTCTAGGGTTTTCTGTCAGTGAACGGTTAAGGGATGACGACCAAGAAGATTGCGGGACTCGCCATGCGGGTGGACATCCCGGGTCAACTAAAGTTTAAAAAATGATTAGAAGACAATGTTGCATGAGAGGAAGCCTGCAAAAGTAGACCTATAGGACCTAGAGGATGCCAGAGAAAAATGCTAAGGGAAGTCCACATGGGAACTTCCGTAGGAGCCAAGGACTTAGAAAATTTTAGGTTGGTGAATTTTGGTCAACTAAGAATGATGACTTTAAGGCTCCTGACCACTTGAAGCTCAAAATTAGGGGCACATAAAATGAGGCGAAGGAAAAACGTGACCTGAAAAAACTAAAAGGGGAGGATCCCCGCTCTGAACGAGGCATGTGTGCTATAGGCACAACAAATGGTGACTCTATTGGGAGAACGCTCCTAAGAATTCTAAGGGTAAAGACTCATTAAGAACCCAAAATCTCTAGTGTTGCATACTAAGAGGTGGTTTCCCTAAGAAACCTAAGAACTCAAAGGAGGATGGGATCCTGGGTTGAATCAAGTCACGGGAGTATCTTAGAAGTGTGTGTATATAGGGAGTTCATTCTCTTTCATCAAAAACCATAACAAATAGTCATTAATAAGTCAAGGAAAGCTATATAGGTTGTCTAACCCCAAAAGTAACTGGACATTGCTCTGCTACCAGTCAGGCGTCCATAGCCCCAATAGAGTTGTCACTGTGACCTGATGATCATTGCTCTATTGCCAATTGGGAGCCCATAGGGCCAATAGAGTTGCTTACACACCCACATAGTTGCTTGTTTTAACATTTTTCGTTCTTTTCTATGATATTTTCTTTTGATACTCTTTTCTTTTGCTTAGTTGCATAAGCATTGAAGCCTACTGTGGGTTTGGAATCACAATGGTCACTGGAGTAGACTTATAATTTTTCACTTACCCAGTCCTCATAACGATTTTCATAGAGCCCTTTAGAAATATTTAAAGTGTGTTTTTTTGTGTGATCTGAGATAAATGTGAAAAGATTCAAACAAGGATTTTGTCCTAGGTCAAGTCAGAGTTGAAGTACGGAGACCTACTTCACAGGAGCGATTAGAAATAAATAGTTACAAATGAAGATTTATCTAGAGAACAAAAAGGAGTGGTCAAAAAATTAGATCATTTGATAAGACAAGCACGACCACTGCAACAAGAGTGAAGGAACACCCACAGCAAAAGTGAGAACGAGGGAAGCGAGCAAAAAGTGAAGTGAAGGCACAAACAACAAAGCAAAAGAACCTAAGATAACCTATATATAGTTATATACAAAATACAAGCTTGAAAAGCTTAGGCAAGGAAATAATACTTGAGGTGCTACTCATTGATAGGCAACGATACATCCTCTCCAGTAAGTGTCTTGAGGCGAAAGGCATTATCTCCTAGAATTTTTGAAATTTGAAAGGGGCCAATCCAAAGCTTGTCGAATTTGTTATGTCCCACTTTCTTTTTGTGGGATTTGTCCCAACAAAGGACTAAATAAGCAATCCTAAAGGCCTTTACTTTGGATCGATGATCAAACCATCTTTTGACTATGCTCTGGTGTTTGGAAAAATTTCTAATTGCTCTATCACAGACTTTTTATAGATGCAACAACTCAGCTAAAGGAGCTTCTTAACAGTCTTCTTCCTCATAGTATGTGTTAAGAAACTAGAGGGTGGGGATTTTGAGGTGGATGGGGAAGATGGGCTCTAAGCCATAGATGAGATGAAATAGGGAATCAACCAGAGTAGTGTTGAGGTGCCAAGTTGACACACGACATGTAGGTAAGATAAAAGTAAGAGTATCTCACCTCTCCTGAAAGAGAATCAGTAATCAAAATGATCACCTCCCAAGGTCCTTGATGTTGGTTCACAATGTTGTTGTTTCACGAAGTGGTCAATATGGCTGTAATATTCAAGGGGCTTGCTAGTTTTGAGCTTCTGGATTGTTGCAAGATCAAACATCTATCTAAACCTACTTTAACTGGGGGTTTTAAAGAAATAGAAAAAGATAGATCAAGGTTTTCAAACTGAAAAGAATGTTGATTCATTCAACTAATCAGACTTGTTACCTTCCAAGGAATTCCTAAACTAGAATTGCAAAATAAAATTAACCTGTAATTGATACAAAGTTTCATTCATTCACAGTGCAAAATTTAATAGTAGATTGCAAATCATCATTCAAACAAAACATAAGATAAAATTCCATTCCTTGAAAGCTTTTCAAATCAAATGATTAACCCAAAATGAATACCATTCTAGAGCATAATATAAAGTAGGTTTAAGTCTGGCTACTCCTACTGTCAATGAAATAGATAAGCAACATTTACAAATCTAGCAAGATCACCAGTGTACAGAAACCCATGTCTTCAAATTATCTCCATCTATGCTAAGAAAATCAAGAAGATACATCACCTCTTCCTCCTACTAAACTACAAAAAAAAATGTCTTACTTAAAAACCCTAACTTGATTTTTCGATATCCCATCCTCTACCTTTCTGCCTCTACTCTCCTAATTCACCCAGCTCGCTAACTAATACACCAAATTTTTTTTCTAACCTTTTCTAACCCCCTTACAAAAGAGGAAAAAATGCCATATTTATAAAACCCGCTAGATGTGTTAGCCCAGTTAGGGTTTACAATAATTCGGTCACAGAACAAGTCGGTCCCAGAAGAATTCAAAACAAAGTCAAACGTGCATCAAATGCATGGGCACCAACCAAATCAGCCCAGGATCTCCCACATAACTGAGACCAAAACGTGTGAAGAAAAGGCAAAGCGAAACAATGAGGAAGCACAACTTTCGATGCAGCTTTGCATTAACTGCTTCCCCCACTTCACCCATACCTTGTTCCATTCTGACCTTCATCACCAAGAACTTCCTCTGGAAGCTATCCACAAGTGGCAAAGGCGAAACCATAGTTTTCCATTCAATAGCATTAATATTATTCTTCAACTGCCCCATCGTATTATCCCAGTCTCTCTTGTTGGATTGATATTCATTAATGATTGCATTGTAGGTCGTTGCGTCATCCAGTTGGTGCCCAGTTATTGTATCCCATGATAGCCTTAGTCCTTTGTAGTAGGGTGTTCATATTCATATCTGAAACCTCAAACCAGAATGATGTCATCTTTCCCTCAGGAATCCTACTCTTTTCATCCAGCTTCATTTTTTTTTTCTACTTCAGAGATGGATGATCCCTTTGTGTCCTTTAGCCTCTCTAGCCCCCATTGTCCTGCCAGACTCAACCTACATTCATCAAACACCAGTGTGACAATCCAAATGTTGACAACATTTTCATCCAAGTGTTAGCTTAAAATCATGATAAAACCATTAAATTAGCCATTAAGCATCAACACTGTGAAGTTCGAGATTTCAAGTTAACCGGGGAAAAACAATCTGGAAAGAATTTTAGAAAATTCTGAACCAGGCGGATTCCCCTGATGAAGCACCAATGTCAACAATGGATCATCGAAATGAACACAAGAAGCATACAATAGTGAAATTCATCAAGCTAAAGCAAGATATGCTTAAGCATTCACCATTAGATTCATCAATTTTATCCAATTTCTTAAATTCCACAAAGCATAGCAGAGAATTCGAAAAAATCTGGCCGGACCAGAATTCTGTGGATGGCACAGAAATCTGAACTCAGAGCACACTTCTGGGAAGATGAAGGAATCCAGGAAAATATGGAGACATGGAAATTCCACGGAGTCTTCGGAATCCAAAAAAACCTTCATCAAGCTCGAATTTTCATGAAGTGATTGAAACTCGACGAATTCCAAATCTCTTGAGGTCGACTCGAATCTAATTCATGATTTTTATTTATCCCTTTGGATCTAGACTACCTAAGGAGTCAAATAATGAAAGTGCATGACAAACTAGCAATTCCCTAGATTCAACTATTAAGACCTCCACCATGAACAATAGGGGCAAGCTCAGATTACCTAGATGGAAGTCGGATACACCCAACAAGGTTCGCAGTGGGTTTGCAATGAATAATGGACCATTCTTGAGCACACTTTGATTAATACAATAAAGGTGAAACTCACCAATCAACTCAGAGCACGTCAAATTGAACTGGGCTTTGTAAAACCCCACCCGAATCAAACTGAGGCATTGACAAATAAGGCAAGGAATGGAAACCATTCAGGAACACACATCAATGAGAGATCCACCCGAGCGGAGAGAGTTAAGAAACTCACAGTGACTGGTAAGTCTGAGTGACCAAAAATTTGGAAACCTTACAGCGAAGCGCAATCCAAAAAAACCCGTCCTAGGCACAATTCCGCGAAGAGCCGAAAACTCTGAACTTCCAACATTGAAATTACTTTGTCAAGTTTACTATGGAATCCGAAAAAATATGGATGGGTCAGAAAATCCTGAAACAAGGTCAAAACCCGAAATTTTCCTTAAAACTTAAGTTTTCAATGCACAACCTAGGGGATTAACTTGGATGGGCGAGATGAACAACTAAGGACCTCGAAAGCAATCAAAGCAATAAAATCCACAGGCCCAAAAGATGTCATAATTTAGAGAAAAAGAGGGGGTTGGGAAGGGGTCCCATTTTAATCAAATTTAAAATGGGGTGTTTATGCAAGGCATAACAATTGGTGACTTGGCTGGGAAAATGGTTTAACCATTTTTAGGAAACTGAGGGATTCGGTTACCTAGAACTCCTGGTTTATGGACATCACAATTTTAGTTAGGTCAGTTTCAGTAAACAAGGTTGAGCTAGGATCTCAAATGTAAATCAACACTAGCTACCCCTGAATCTATGTGTGTGCTTGATGGTGTATCACCCTTTTACAAAGTTTTCTTCATCTTTTGAACAATTATATGCAGGATTTGAACTACATGATTTGATTCCCTTTAACTGTTATCCAATGATATCTTGGGCATCACTCTACTGCCAGTCAAGTGTCCATAGCTCCGACGAAGATACCTCTAGTTTTCTCGTAGCATTGCTCTACTGCCAGTCAGGCGTCCATAGCCCCAGTAGAGATACTGGAATCACCCATTCAGTATTGAGTTTTTTTTTTTTAAATTCCTTCATTCAATTCCTTCTCAATATGTCAAATGTCCAACATCTATATTGGGTTGAAAACTACCATGGACCTCATAACAGCATCAGGGGAATTAGATTTTTCACTCAAATCTTGCAACACCATCATCCTAAGACAAATATACCATTAAAAAGGAGATGTTTCTGATGATTTGTGATAGATTCAATCGTAGTTAGTGAAGATCACTTACTTTACACCTTGTTCTCAATGACTTTCCACAACTCTCATTGACAATAGACATAAAACAATGAATTTAGAACAAAATCATCCAATTAGAAAACCTAAAAATATCTACACCAACTTCTCTTCTAGTAACCAAAGTATACTTCAGTTAACAACCCCCTTACTCAATTGAATAAAATGAAGGTCCCACACAAAAGAAACAAAGGAACAAAAAGAAAAATAAAAACACAAGGAAAAGACAAAACCAATGAAACAACAAACTATTTACATATATACAACCCAAAATAATGTTTGAGAAACTGTCCATTGACAGGAAATGGAATAGGTTCTCCTGTTAAACTACTCAACTGCAAAGTATTTTTTCCTAGCATTTCAATAATTTGATAGGGACCCAACCAGAGTTTATCAAATTTCTGGTGGTCACCCTTCTTTTCATTGGCTTTATCCCACAGTAAGACAAGGTCTGATATCCTGAAAGCCTTGACTTTGGCTCTTTTGTCAAACCAATGTTTGATAACAACCTGGTGCCTAAATAATTGCTGCAAAGCAGCATCTCTCTGCTCTTCTTATTTCAGCAAGCCAGCTAACCTTACTTCAATCCTATCATCACTAGAGTAAAATTCCAGCATAAATTTTAGGATAGGTATTTGCAAGTGAATAGGGAACATAGGCTCTTGGCCATACACTAGCTTAAACGGTGAAGTCTTCAACGCAACCTTGATCCTAGTCTTATCTGCCCATAACGCAAATCTTAATTGGGTATCCCAGTCTCTAGGATTGTTCTCTAACAGTTTTTTTATTACTCCTTTGAGATTCTTATTAGTTGATTCTGCAACTCCATTTCCTTGCAGATAATAGTTTGAAGAATAATTTAAAACAATCCTATGATCATAAGCCCATGAAATGAACTCTATAGAAGAAAAGGAAGGGCCATTATCACATACCAATGCAAAGGGTACTCCAAACCTGGTTGTGATGCATTCAGTGAGGAACTTGATTACTACCTATGTTGTGTTATTCTTGCAAGGTATAGCTTATGTCCATCTCGTGCAGTAATCTGTGGCAGCCAAAATGAATCTATGTCCTGCAGAAGAATTTGGGTTAATTACCCCAATAAAATCAAGTGCCCATTGGGCAAATGGTCTTACCTCATAAAAAGGTTGCAATGGCATGGCTGGATGACACTCTCTTGATGCAGAAGTTTGACATATATGACATGTCCTTATATGTTGGTGGGCATCCTCAAACACACATGGCCAATAATAACTAGATCTAAGGATCTGATGTGCTAAGGAATCTGCAGAACCATGACCTATGCCATGTTTCCGATGAAATTCAGCAATTGCATGCTTAGCTTCTTGTTGATCAAGGCATTGTAGACAAACCACCTCAAAATTATTTTTGTATAACAATCCTCCTTTGAGCATATAATGGGAGCTTTTCATTCTCAGTACTCTCCTCTGAGTTGTATTCATTCCCTCTAGGCACTGATTATTGAGCATGAAATAAATAATATCAGCATACCAAGAGTCATTAGAAAAGGATTGTGTTGTGTACTGCTGACAAGTAATGTTCTTACCAGCATCCACCATTGCTTTAGATAGGCCTTGACCTCGGACAAGTTTCATAGGGTGAATCTCTAGATCGAACTCCTGCAAAATAGCCATCCATTTCCCCCTTCGTTCTCCCAACTCGCTCTGCATAAGTAGAGACTTCACAACAACATCAGGAACCACAACAATGTTCTAACTTCAAAGGATATAATGCCTGAACTTCTTGACAGCTCTAACCAATGCAAAAGCTTGTTTCTCAAGAGGTGGGTACTTGACTTCAACATTCTTAAATAGAGAGCTCATGAAGGAAATTGACCTTTCATCCCCCTCCTCCCTTCGTTGTGTCAGGACAGCTGCACATGAGTGTTCAGAAGCAAAAGAATAAATATAAAATAGCTTCAAGTAGTCAGGACTGGTGAGGACTGGTGCCTCTGAAATGGATTGCTTAACCTAAGAAAAAGTAGCCTTTGCCTCATTAGTCCATTCTATTCTAGCATCTTTCTTCATCATTTCATTCAAAGGTTTAACAATTTCTACAAAACCTGTGATAAACTTCCTCACAAAGTTGATCTTTCTGAAGAAAGATATCATCTCCTTCTTACTTCATGGCATGGTTAACTTTAGAATAGACTCAACTCGGTCTAGATCTATCGATATCCCTCTTTCTGAGATTATGTGTCCCTAAAGTTTCCCTTCAGAAACCCCGAACACACACTTTTTAGGATTCAGAGAAACGCCATATTGATACATCTTTCAAGAACTTTAGCCAAGTATTCAGCATGGTTTAGTCTATCTTTAGATAATACTGTCAGGTCATCCATATAAATGAGGATGCACTTACCAATCAAATCTTTGAACACTACGTCCATTGCACGCTGAAAGGTTGCTCTAGCGTTTATCAAACCAAATGGCATTCTCTTGTAAGCAAATGTTCCCCACTTAGTAGTGAAGGTTGTCTTCATCCTGTCTTCATAATTAATGATCACTTGATTGTACCAAGAATAACCATCTAGGAATGACACCATTTGAGACCCATTGACAGTTTGCAAGACTTCATCCAGAGAAAGGGAGTGGGTAGTTGTCTTTTTCTGAAGCTCTATTTAGATTCTTGAAATCTACACATAGCCTGATCTCCCCATTCTTTTAACAAACTAGAACCAAGTTAGCCACCCATGTTGAATTTCGTACAGGGAAGATTGTTCTTGCAGAAAGCAATTTTTGAACTTCCTTAAAGATCAGTGGTTCAATCAGAGCGTTGACAGGACACTGTTTCTACCGAAATGGTCTAGTTTCAGGCTTCAAAGGAATAGTATGAGTTATCACAGAAGTATCAAATTTGTTTAGATCTTCATACCCCCAAGCTATTACAACAATATATTTCTTCATTTCCCTCAATATATCTTCTCTAATTGCTTCAGGGTAGGCTTTCCCTATGTAAACATTCCTTTCGGGGCCAGAGTCAGCTAAGTTAACAGTTTCATATTCACCTCCCTTACCTTCGGTTGATACCTTTTTCCGAGCCCTTGGATCTGAATCAAAATTTTTTCTAAGGCCACCATTCCCTTGGGAATGCTATTACTTTTTAAATTGAGGACTCCTTTTGTATCGCAATCTTTCGGGTTCCAGTCTCCTTGATCCTTGTCAGACTCATCGATGATCTGTCCTTTGAAAACATCTGAGCTTGCTAGAAAAGCAAGGATATGTCAATCATCGTCGAAGACTTGAAAGTTCCTGACATTATCAGGGACAACCGGGGTGGATATCAATTCTACAAAGAATCTCTTGAGCTTGGAGCCTTACATGGGCTCTAGGGTACTTGCGGAAATAGCTAATGAATCAGCTATTTGATTCTCCTCTCTAGGGATTAAACTAATCCCAAAAGCATCAAAGTCTTCAATCAGGTTCCACACCTAAATTCTATAAGCTACCATCCTTTTATTGTGACATGTGTACTGGTTGTGTACTTGCTTGATAATCACTTTTGAATCTCCTTTAACCATCAAGGCAGTAACTTTCTTCTAATGTGTGAACATAAGTCCTCGAGCTAATGCTTCATATTCTGCTATATTGTGAGTGCATCCAAACTGTAACTTGTAAGAAGCAAAAAATATTTTCCCTTTTGGGCTAGTTAACTCAATTCCAACACCGCACCCTATTTTATATTTGGATCCTTCAAATGTGAGGGTCCATAGCTAATTATGAGATGGGGTTGATCTCTTTGAGCTTGTTGTGGGTGCTTGGATAAGATCAACCATAGGTGGGGCCACTTGATCTTTTGCATCAAATATTGGGAATGGGTGTTCAATAGGTTCATCAGGTGCAATATCCAATTCCCGCTCAGATATATCATGTAATCCTAGGATATCTTTCTGACAGTTATTTGTATCTTTGATTAATCCCTTGGGTTTTGGTATACTTGTGAGTGCAGGGGTATCAAAAAAACCCTGGGGTTGTTCAACATAACTATGTTGGTCTGGTATTATGACCGGGGTAAGTTTAGTTTGAGGAGGGACTTCCTCTAAAGGAATATTATCCCCAGTTAACATTATTGCATTTTTGGCTTCAAATGAGAAGTGATATGAAACAGTCTCAAGGTGACTTGGGCTAGTTTCTTCAGTTTGGAAAACATGATTTAGAATAATGATGTAGGATTGGCAGGTCAATTCCGAATGATTTTGGTAGTGCACCCTGCACCAATTTGGGAGTAGAAGACTCCACAAATTGATATCTTCCCCTAAGACCAGCTAATCCTATTGTAGCTTCCTGATCAATACCTGCTGGTTTACACTAATCATGGGATTAGGGAATTCTTGCATTGAAAAATAATTAGAATCAAGAACTGAAAGAGTTAGAATTTCCTTTCTTTTATAAACCCCTATCTCAGTTTCAAAATAAGCTATCTCGTTGGGATAGTCATAATCAGTGATGATATGTTTGAGGTGAGGTTCACTCTCAATCCTAATCTGTGTAGGCATTCCCCTCCATGGTAGCCACATATGTGAAAAGTCGAGGGAGAGATATCCCCCTATACTCTTCATTAGATCTCTGCTCAAAAGCATACCATAAGTCTCAGGAATGTTTGCTACCTGAATATCCATATTGGTTTGAATCCTAGGGTCAGACCCTACTTGTACATGTATATTTCTCAATTCTCCAACTACATTAACCTCTGTTTTATCAATTGGATGACCTTCTTGTTTGTTTGGACAGGATTCAATCCCAATTTCTTGCATATAGAAAATGGCATAACATTGCCAGAAGCCCCTGAATCTAGCAGACAATTGTGCAGATTCTTCCCACAGATTCTCAAACTTAAAAGAAATGGTGGGGTCCCTACCTTGTTTCTGAATGATGTTGCATTCATGTCCACAATAGGTGCCACCTTGGTTTTCCCTTTTGATTTATCAGCTTCTTCAAAAGCTTTCAGCACTATATCTCATTGGGAAGGGCACCATTTTAGGATGTCAAAGTATGATAAAGAGGTTTTCTATTTTCTGCATCTCAGAAAAAATATCAAATTCTATGTTATAACTTGCATTACATTTGAAAACACCAGATGAATTACCTTTGCTAGGGAATTTAGGCAAACCCTTCAGTGGAGGAGGGTTGTTATCAGCACTCTGAATCAGAGGCACCATGTGGTTAGTTGGTGTTGATGTAGTGAACGGACCCTTATTCTGGTTTCTGAGGAGGTGTCCTCCCTTTGTCTGAAAGGCTTGGGCATCATGCACATCTTCCTCTGGTTCATTCTTATTCTGCATTGGGAATGAAGGTTCTTCTTCAAAGAGGTCATAATTCATTTCTATATCCACTGAGCCACCTCCTTTATTTGAATTCCCTTGGAACATTTGGGCATCTGCCTATGCCATCTTCACAATCTTCTCCATTTCAAGACAGTTCACCTCGGAATGGGTTGCAGTATCATGCAGCCTGCACCAGTTAGTCATAAAATTGAGGTTAGCCACATTTGCAGTATGTGGCCTATCCTCATTAGCTTGATAATTGTGAGAAACCACACCATTATTTGGCCATGTGTTCCATTGTCTATTGTTATTAGGCCTTTGGTTATATCCTCTATTCTAATTTTGATGGCCTTGGTTAGGGAAGTTTTAGCCTTGATAATTCCTCTGGCTGTGATTGTTGTTGTTCTGATAATTACCCTGATTATTATTATTCTAATTAGGGTAATTACCTTGATTAGCATAATTACCTTGGTTCTGAAAGGGGTTTAGTTTAAGTTGAGCCATGTCATTTGTGACTTGAGACAGAGTTTTCTTTATGGTCTCCACCTCGTTTGTGAGTTGAGTTGTCCTTTCACTCTCAGTATTCTTAGCAACAGATGGCTGACCGACAGGATTTGGTATTCCGGCTTGATTATGATGACCATGTGGACTGTGATGAGCCTGTGATTGTTGAGAGAAGTCAGGAGCTCCATTGGCAAAGAATGGAACAAGAGATTGACTCTGGAACTCAGACATAGGTCCATAGTGGGAAGGTGACATCCCTGGGACAATATTGAATAAAGGGGTTGGATTAGGCATCTAATACCCCATAGAAGGAAAACCTCCTCTGAAGTTCCCTTGTTGAGAGCTAGTTTGTTGTTGCAGCTTGATGGCTAGATGATAAACTTTAGACAGAGAATCAATATCTGTCGGCTGATAAGTCCTTTGTAAGAACAAGCCAAGCTAAGGGTCTATAACTCTAAAATATGCCTGAATGACACTATTCTCAACAACTAGATAGGGGTCCTCCAATCTCCTATACATTCGTTAAAACCTTGTATTAACAAGGGCAGTGATTCACGTGGCTCCTTCCTAATGGTAGCAAATTGATGGAACAAAATGGTTGGATCCACATAAACTCTGAACTGATTGATGAAAGCATTCTCCAGATCTTTCCAGCTTAGAATAGAACCTTGTGGAAGATTTAGGTACCAGTTGTACGCAATATCCCCTAAGAAATAAAGGAACAACCTACAAACCACATCATGGTGAGCTATCTAGGCTCTGGTACAAGTGTCCTTAAAATCTTGTATGTGCTCCTTAGCACTCCTTGATTTTCCATGAATGTATTTGGGACAGAATCTCTCAGGATTCTTAGGCATATCATGAAAGCCTCTAGGAATAGTCCCCAATGTAGAGGGATTATTTGCAAAAAAATCCATTGGTGGCGGTGGTGGAGGTTGAGCCAGCTGTTGGATGGGATGAACTAGCTGTAATGGCAATTGAGGTGGATTTGGTGGTAGATTCATGGGTATCAACTGGGGTATTGGTAAAAATCATGGTGGAGTGAGTGGAGTTGACAAGGGTGGTAGAATGGTTGCCCTGTGAATCTTGTGTCTTATTGGGGTCTCGAGTTCTATCAAAGGTGGTTGGTTTTTAGTTGATCAAAGAACTCTATGGGACCTCTCTGGTGAGAAAGACCCAATGTTATCTAGTTTTCTCTTCTGGCCCTCCTTCTAGCGCTAGTCTTGTTGAGGTTCCAAGTTGACACACGACATGCAGGTAAGATAAAAGTAAAAGTATCTCACCTCTCCTGAAAGAGACAATCAGTAATCAAACTGATCACTTCCCAAGGTCCTTGATGTTGTTTCACAAAGTTGTTGTTTCACGAAGTGGTTAATATGGCTGTAATATTCAAGGGGCCTGCTGGTTTTGAGCTTCTAGATTGTTGCAAGATCAAACATCTATCTAAACCTACTTTAACTGGGGGTTTTAAAGAAATAGAAAATGGTAGATCAAGGTTTTCAAACTGAAAAAAATGTTGATTCATTCAACTAATCAGACTTGTTACCTTCCAAGGAATTCCTAAACTAGAACTGCAAAATAAAATTAACCTGTAATTGATACAAAGTTTCATTCATTCACAGTGCAAACTTTAACAGTAGATTGCAAATCATCATTCAAACAAAACATAAGATAAAATTTCATTCCTTGAAAGCTTTTCAAATCAAATGATTAACCCAAAATGAATACCATTCTAGAGCATAATATAAAATAGGTTTAAGTCTGGCTGCTCCTACTGTCAATGAAATAGATAAGCAACATTTAAAAATTTGGTAAGATCAACAGTGTACAGAAACCCATGTCTTCAAATTATCTCTATCTATGCTAGAAAATCAAGAAGATACATCACCTCTTCCTCCTGGTGAACTGTAAAAAAAAATGTCTAACTTACTTAAAAACCCTAACTTGCTTTCTCGATATCCCATCCTCTACCTTTTTGCCTCTACTCTCCCAATTCACCCAGCTTGCTAACTAATCCGCTAACTTTTTTTTCTAACATTTTCTAACCCACTTACAAAAGAGGTGAAAATGCCATATTTATAAAACCTACCAGATGTGTCGGCCTAGTTAGGGTTTACAATAATTCGGTCACAGAACAAGTCGGTCCTAGAAGAATTTGAAACAAAGTCAAACATGCATTAAATGCAGGGACACCAACCAGCTCAGCCCAAAATCTCCCACATAATTGAAACCAAAACGCGTGAAGAAGAGGCAAAGCAAAACAATGAGGAAGCATGACTTTCGATGCAGTTTTGCATTAACTGCTTCCCCCACTTCGCCCATACCTTGTTCCATTCTGGCCTTCATCACCAAGAATGTCCTCTGCAAGCTATCCACAAGTGGCATAGGGGAAACCCTAGTTCACCATTCAATAGCATTAATATTATTCTTCAACTACCCCATTGTATTGTCCCAGTCTCTCTTGTTGGATTGATATTCATTAATGATTGCACTATAGGTCGTTGCGTCATCCAGCTAGTGCCCAGTTACTATATCTCATTATAGCCTTATTCCTTTGTAGCAGGGTGTTCATATTCGTATCTGAAACCTCAAACCAGACTGATGTCATCTTGCCCTCAAGAATCCTACTCTTTTCTTCCAACTTCATTTTTTTTTGCTTCAGATATGGATGATCCCTTTGTGTCCTTTAGCCTCTCCAGCCACCATCGTCCTGCCAGACTCAACCTACATTCATAAAACAATAGTGTGAGAATCCAAATGTTGACAACATTTTCATCCAATTGTTAGCTTAAAATCATGATAAAACCATTAAATTAGCCATTAAGCATCAACACTGTGAAGTTTGGGATTTCAAGTTAACCGGGGAAAAACAATCTAGAAAGAATTTTGAAAAATTCTGAACCAGGTGGATTCCCCCGATGAAGAACCAATGTCAACAATGGATCATCAAAATGAACACAAGCAGCATACAACAGTGACATTCATCAATCTAAAGCAAGATATGCTTAAGCATTCATCAATTTTATCCAATTTCTTAAATTCCACAAAGCATAGTAGAGAATTCGAAAAAATTCGGCCAGACCGGAATTCCACGAATGACTCAAAACTTCGAACTCAGAGCACACTTCTGGGAAGATGAAGGAATCTGGGAAAATCCAGAGACATGGAAATTTCGCGGAGTCTTCAGAATCCTGAAAAACCTTCATCATGATCGACTTTTCATGAAGTGATCGAAACTCGATGAATTCTGAATCTCTTGAGGTCGACTCGAATCTAATTCATGATTTCTATTTATCCCTTTGGATCCATACTACTTGAGGAGTCAAATTATGAAAGTGCACAACAAACCATCGATGCCCTAGATTCAACTATTAAGACCTCCACCATTAACAATAGGGGAAAGCTCAGATTACCTAGATGGAACTCAGATACACCTGAAAAGGTTTGCAGTGGGTTTGCAATGAATAATGGACCATTCCTGAGCAAGCTTTGATTAATACAATAAAGGAAAAACTCACCAACCAAATCAGAGCACATCAAATTGAACTGGGCTTCGTAAAACCCCACCCAAATCAAACTGAGGCATTGAAAAATAAGGAAAGGTATGGAAACCATTCATGAACACACATCGGCGAGAGATCCACCCAGGCGGAGAGAGTTAAGAAACTCACAGTGACTGGTAAGTCTCACCGACCCAAAATTCGAAAACCAAAATCCACAGGCCCAAAAGATGTCAGAATTTAGAGCAAAAGAGGGGGGGGGTAAGAGGTCCCACTTAAATCAAATTTAAAATGGGGTGGTTATGCAAGGCATAACAAGTAGCCTTATGACATGTACGATCTACCTAGAGGTAAAAACACAGCTAGGTGTGCCATTCTTTGGGATTCCTCTCAAGCAATTTTTTTATTATAGTTATTAGATTTTTTTTGTTGACTCAACTAGGCCATTTCCCCGAGGGTAATATTTGGAAGAGAATTTAAGTGCAATCTCGTAATAAAAGGCCCAACTAGAAAAATTAAGCAAGGAAAAAGTGAGGCCATTATCACACAGGAGGGGAAACAGGCAACCGAAGTGATTCAAGATAACACTTTAAAAAAAAGTAATAACAACTTCAGTAGTGCACTGTCTACATGCTACTTCTTTTATCCATCTAGTACAATAGTCAGAAGTGGTTAGAATGTACCTATGGCCTATAGAGGATGGTGAGCTTACCAAACTAATGAATTCAAGGCCCCATTGAGCAAATAGCCTTACCTTAAGGATTAGTTGCAGCGGGACAACACCATTCCTTTCTCTAGTAACAACAATTTGATAAATGTGATAGGTTCTCACATGGTTATGTGTTTCCTTAAATACTATCAGCCAGTAGTACCCATCCCATAGAACCTGGTGATCGATTGAAGGTTTGAATCCATAGCCAATGTAGAATTTGTTATGGAACTCTTTTAGGGCCCTAATTGCTTCTTCTTTTCCAAGACATCTAAGATAGATTCCCTCATGATTTCTCTTATACAAGATGGATCCTTGTAGCATGTAACTGTTGCTCTTTAATCTTAGGGCACACTTTCATACTCCTTGTAGCCAATATAGGCACTTATTATTCAACAAGTGGTAGGAACTATCATCATACTTCTCTCTAGGAGAAACGTCTTCTAGCTGGTACTGCTACATGGTGAGCTCAGGTCTTCCTTCAGCTATCGTTTCAGCTATTATTCAAGTGAGGGCCCACCCTCAAAACAACTTCATTAGTTGAATCTCCATGTGATATTCTTGTAATAGAGTGACCCATTTTTCTCTCCTTCTTCCAACTCATTTTGCATTAACAAGGTCTTGACTGCTGGATCTAGCACAATTACGAACACTTTATTCCACAAAATATAATGTTAGAATTTCTTGACTCCTCTAACCAAGGCATATGATTGTTTCTCAACATTATGATACCTTACCTTTGCATCCTTTAGCGAAGCACTCATGAAGGAAATCATGTGTTCATTTCCTTCGTCATATTTCTACATCAATATGTTGGCACAAGAGTGATCTAAAGTGAATGAATAGATATAAAACAACTTCAGATAGTCTAGGTTAACCAGCACTAGTGGGTTAGCAATTGTTTTCTTAATCTCCTCAAAATCTTGCTTCGCTTCAGGAATCCATTCGACTTTGGAATCCTGCTTCAACATGACATTCAATGGCTTGGCGATCTTTGCAAAGCCCGTAATGAACTTCCTGATGAAGTTGATCTTTCCAAAGAAAGATTTCAATTCCTTCTTCCTGCCTGGAAGCTGAATTTTCAAAATAGCTTGGATATATTCAGGGTCTATTGAGATTCCCTTTTTTGAGATTATGTGCCCCAATAGCTTGCCTTCCATAACTATGAAGATGCACTTCTTTGGATTCAAAGAAATTTTGAACTCTTGGCACTTTTGGAAGACCTTACATAGATCAGAGACATGGTCTCCTCTTTTCTTTGAAAATATAATTAGATAATCCATATAGATGATGATGCATTTTCCAATTAGGTCCTTGAAGGTGATATCCATAGTGCACTAGAAGGTTGCACTAGCGTTGATTAGACCAAACAACATTCTTCTATATGCAAAGGTTCCCCATTTTGTAGTAAAGGTCATTTTATGCCTATCCTCATACTGTACCATTACTTGGTTGTATCTTGAGTAGTCGTCTAAGGACATCATCTAGGATCCATTAACTATTTGCAATGCCTCATCCAGTGAGGATACTGGGTAGTTGTCCTTTTTTGAGGCTCTATTTAAGTTCCTGAAATCTATGCACAATTTGATTTCTCTATTCGTCTTCTTGACTGGAACCAAGTTTTCCACCCACATGGAGTGTCTGACCGGGAAGATGATTTGGGAAGATAATAGCTTCTAGACTTCTTTATAAATGATAGGCTCTAGCAATGCATTAATCGGGCACTGATGTTGCCTAAAAGGTATCACATCCTGCTTAAGAGTGATGGTAAGAGTAATGATTAAGGCATCATATTCCTTCAAGTCTTCATAGCTCCAAGAAATCACATCATGATATGTGCATAGGGCATCAATGATCCCTTTCCTTTCTTCTAGTGTGCACACTTTACCTATGAAAACATTCTTAATTTCCTCAGTGGCACCCATGTTATGAGCATCACACTGGTTATCAATTGAGTCCTTCATTTGCTGATCTTGATCCCTTATCTGATCTAAGTCAAATATTCACTCAAGTTGGACCATACCTTGGGGTATCGTGTTTGTTTTGAGGTTAATAACTCTTTATATATCTAGTTTGGCCTCTTCAAGCTCTGCCTTATCAATTATTTGAGTTATAAACACATCGAAACTTATGATGAAATCCAAGATATTTTTGTCATCATTGAACACCTAGAAATTGGTGACGTTGTTAGGAATTGATGGGGTAGAGGTGAGCTCAATAGTGAAATTATTTAGGCCAGTTAGGGAAAGAGGCTGAAGGGTACTAACTACTTGGGCTAGGGCATCAATAGTATGGTTTTTGCTTCAAGGGATCAATTGAATGTTAAATGCATCAAATTCTTCTATGAGATCCCATATCTTATGCCTATAATTTTCTAGCCTCTAATCATGACAAGAATACAATTTTATAACTTGCTTTACTACCAACTCCAAATCACCAAAGACTTGGAGCATCGTAACCTTCTTTCTTATTTCCATTGAGAGACCATGGACTAGTGCTTCATACTCCACTACATTATTTGTGCAATAAAACTAGAGCCTATGAGCAACAAAGTATGTTTTACTCATGGGGATAATGAGCTCGAATCCAGCTCTAGCTCCTTGCTTGGACTTGGAACGATCAAAGCGCAACATCCAAAACTTGGAGGAATCCTTGGATTTGGAGCTTGTGAAGCTTATTTCTTTTCTTGGTAGTATATTTGCTTTAGCAGCATCAAGTGATTGCATGGGTTCAACATGACCCTAGTTTGGCTATTCTGTTTGGAGTTCCCCCTTTGGGGTGACTTGTCCCTCAATATGTTCAACTATTGCTTAGCACAAGCAACATTCAAATTTTGAGTGGGAAGCATTGTGTACCATGCACCAGTTGGGTAATGAGAGCTCCTAAAAGTCCATTCTTTCTCCCAGGATGAGTTGATCTTGCACACATTTCTCCATAAAGTTTTGAAATTCATCCAACAATCTGAGGTTACCATCCTCATAGGATTCTTCATCATCTTTGTACTCCACATGGGTTAGGTTGGTAGGAGGACTACACAACACAAGAAGGACCTTTTCAACCACTCCTTGGAATTCTTGTTCATCTTGATATGCCATGGGATAGTAGTTACCCAACTTTTTTTTCAGAAAATAGTACCTCATTTTTGTTATTGTATTATGTGATCATAAACTTCATGCGAGGCTCCTGATCGATGCAGATCTAGTTTGGAAACCACTTCCACAAAAATTAGAAGTTGGAAAAATCTATTGCAGCATATCCATTTAATTCCTGAGTGAAATATCTCCCTAATATGATTCCATATGTGTCGAGGATATCTACAACCTGAATGTCAATCATTTGTTGTACCCTTGGATCAGCAACAATCTACATGGGTATCCTGCTAATTTCTCCAACAATATTCACTATTGTCTTGTCCAATGGGTGATCTTCTATTGGGAGGGAGTCAGAACTATTCCCAGAGCTTTGCTTACTTCTAAAGGAATAACATTGGTTGAGGCTCCTGAATCAAGCAGACAATTGTGCAAATTATTTCCAAATATTCTAATGGTAGTTAAGGGTGGGGTCTCCAGCTTCCCTTGGAACAAGCCCACTGAAACATCAGCCTGGGCTACTTGAGCCTTATTCTTATCACTGGTTTTATCCCAATTTTGTGCTTGATTTTTTTCCTTAGTAGGTTGTTTGTTTGCTTGCTGATTTGGGGATTGATCTATTTTCTTTCCTAAAATTTCCTTGATTATAGGCTCATTTTGTGACTCATCAAAGGAGACCCTTTTGGTAGGTACTTCTTGGGTTGTTTTGGATGAGGCAGTCCCATTAAGCATCCTAAAGAGAGAATTCCTAACTGTTGGGACCCTTAGCAATTCAAAGGCCAACATGCTTATTTTCACTTTCTTAAATTCTTCTACCACATATTCACCCATTTGCTCAATTTTTTCCTTGAAAGATTTATCTTGAGAGGAGCTAGTAGGTTGGTTTTGGGTTTGGTTTTTTTTCCTATTCTTATTGAAGTATTGGGTGGGCACATAAGTGTAGCCTGAGATATTACTAGCATTTGGGTCACATGGAGTGTTGAAGATATTGGGAGGACTAGAGGTCATAAAAGGGCCACCTACTTGCCTATTTCTCAAATTATAGGGGGTTTCCCTTTGATGAAACATTTAGACCTCATCTTCACATGGCTATTCCTCATCTATTGGACCATTATCTATAGAATCAAAAGGCTAGGATAAAGATTTTTTGTTGCTTACCTCTTTTGCTTCTTCGTTCTTTGGGGAAAAAATCTCACTCTCAAGCACATTGTTTTCACCTTGTGGGAAAGGAGCTTGATTAACCACTAGCACTAAGGAGTCATATGGTTTAGATGGAACTATGTCTCAACATCCCACACCATCATCTGCATTTTAGACTTCCACATGGAAAATTTCTACTACTCTGTGGAACTCAAGACAATCCAATTTGGAATGCTTGCTTGTTTTGTGAATGTGGCACCACCCGGATAAGGCCGCCTCATCCAAGTACACTCCACTTGTCATCTTATCAGGATTAGTTGACTAATCAAGAGGTGTGGGAACAACTCTATTGTTTGGACTCATGTTCCATTTGTGTTTTTTTCTTTGTGAAGGCCTTCTTTGAAAGCCTTTGTTCAAATTTTGACTTCTCATAGTTTTGTCCAAAAGAAGCTTATGTATCACGGTTGTTGATGAGCCTAGTTTTTGGTCTAGTTTTGGGTAGAATCTATAGTCTATTTGTTGGTTGATGTCATGAAATTTGATGATTAAATGTTGGTATTTGCATAATGTTTCCCTCAAACCATTGAAATTTGACATTATCCTATCCCTACAAGCTTTAATGACATTTGGCATATTATGTGGGTTAACTATATTTATTTTGCATGTGATTAATGAATGATTCTTACAGTGGTTATAGATGTGCAGTTATTATGCATACTAACCTTAGCATGCAGATTTAATATGCCAAGTTGAGGAAGACACCGCCAGATGGGCATGCACTATAATGACCAACTGAGGAATCGCTCCAAGTCAAAGGTAGCCAACAACAAAAGATTTCATGCATGTGTAACTGTCATCACTCCACTTTCCTCTATTTTCCCTAAATGGAGTCCTCCCAGTCATGGAATTGACTGCCTTGTTTACCTGTAGTATAAATAATGATTTGATGCTCCTTCTTCAAAAGTTGCACAATTTGATATTGTACTCTCATTCTCTAGTTTTAGTGATACAAATACATTACTCTCCTATATGCATGATTTATAGTGAATAAAATAAAGTTATGAGTTCAAGCACTTGAGTTCTTATTAGTTTAAAGGATACTTATTCAAGGGGGCCCACTTGGTGAGTAATTTTTCTTATTAGTTTAGCATTAGTTTAGTATTACTTGTTGTTTAGTACTTACTTAGAAATTTGGCATTGACTATTCCTGCAGCCACTAGAATTCCATTCTGTGACTATTCCTACAACCAAAGCAGATAGAGAAGTGTCATGTTTTTTTCTCATATCTTTATTCCTGTTATGCATTTCAGCTTAGCATGGTCGTTGATTGATGTTCAACATTTGTTTCATTCATTTTCAAGCAATTTACTTTTAGTATTATGTGTTTCTTAGCTATAGAATAGAAATGGCTACTTAAGAGTTCCTAGTGCACATATTGTACTGGCCCATTTCAAGTTCACATCCCTGAGTTGACAAGTTAAATGCACCTTCAGGATGATTGAGATAGCTATTCAGGTTAGATGTCCAATCTTTGAGTCATGGCTGTAAAGGCTTAGTTATTAAAATCATTGTAGGAGGCCAACATTTTTGGTGTCGTTGTCAGGGATGGTGTCAAGCTAGGGAGTCTTTTGGATTCATTGGTAGTTTTCCTTGCTATAGTGTTTCTGGAAGTTGTTCTTAGTATGTCCTCATTTAGGAAGTAATGAACCCCCCCATTCTTTACCAATTTTTTGTGTGAGATGATTGATAGTGAGTGATACCACATGCATAGAGGAAGGAGAAAGGATGCTTATGGGATATTCCTTCCTAACAATCCTAATCCACTCTGGTTAGGTGAATATCAAAACCTACCAGAAGAAGAAGAAGATCAATGACCCTTTGCTAATGCATATCCTAATTTGACTAATTTTGAAGTCTCCTCTAAAGATCAAAATCAGCTTGAGAACCCTTTTGCTTTAGAACAACATCAAGAAGGCATGGGTGATGCAAATAGAAAAAAATCTAACCAACCAACTTTTCCTTTCCCCATTTCCCATCAGAATGAAGTTGAAAACATCAAAAACATGCTTGCCTCAACACTCCCAAAGTTTTATGGACTTGTCATAGAAGATCCTGATACCTTCTTATTTGAGTTTGACATACTTTGCAGGAGTTATGATTATACTACCAATGCCCATAGGCTTAAGCTATTTCCTACCACTCTGAAAGAGGCTACATTAAGATGGTTCATGAGCCTAGACATAGATACTGTGGAAAATTGGGAAAACATGAAGACAAAATTCCTTGAGAAATAAAAGGAATATTGCAGGGGTAGTGACATGAGAGGAGGTGACATTTTCAGGATGCAACAAAAGGAAGATGAGAACCTAGAAGATTACATTGCAAGGTTCATGTTTTTCCTGTAAAAGTCCCCACACCATGCGCTTAATGAGGACTCACAAAAAAAAAAAATCCTGAGAGGAATCAATGATAGCTACACTGATTCCTTGGACTTCATGGCAGGAGGAGATATCTCTCAAACTCCTTGGGAGGACATCAAGAAAATATGCCATAATTACTCTAGGGTAGCTTCAAAGAAAGGGAGAGCTTATCAATCTTCCATGGGTAAGTCAACTACTAGTGGAGTTTCAAGAATGGAGATCACTCATTTGATAGCAGACTTCAAGTAGGACATTATCAACAATCTAGCTACTCAGCTAGATACACTTCAGGCCAAGAAGAAGTAAGAGGAGGCAAAGGCAATATTGATAGAGTATCTCCCCCACTGTAGACAAAAGAAGGACTGCAGACGTAAGATGGTAGCTAATCTTGAAAGCAAGTAGACTTCACCTAAGTTCAAGCCAATTCATATTGAATAAAACCAAGTCTACTATGTTGCACAAATGAATCCTTGGGATCCAAGACAAGGTATGCCACCAGATCCACTATCCTATGTTGGACCATATGTTAACTCCTATTCATCTGGTAACCAATGGCAGCCCCCGTATCCACCTAGTTATGGAGGATATCCACCACAACCCTAAAGTAACCCTCCAAATGCTTGGAGCAGTCATTAGAGTTCTCCACCCTAGTGGCAACAACCTCAAGGGAATTGGAAACAATTTTAAGGGCACTAGCAACCACCTCTAGGAAATTGGAAATAAACAAATCAATGGAGAGGACAACAATGGCCTACTCAGACAACCAGTTACATGCAGCCATCTTCTTAGTTCCAACAACTGACTATAATGCCTCCACCTGTTAATCCATGCTCAAATGCACCTAAACCTACTCAGCTACCAGCTCAACCCACACCCAATCCAAATAACAAACCACAACAGCAAGTTGCATATTCTACTGATTCAAATCAATTCCCTACATATGTTGTGAGTGTAAGTGATATCCATCTGCATTTAGGAACCACTCTACTAGCCCCTTCCAAGCACATCATTACTGAGCTTCCTATGTAAGTGGAGGAGGAGCCTCTGAATGATCCTATTCAGCCAAATGCACCTAAAAATCCTAAACCAGTCCAAGCCAATCAGACCAAGCAAGAACACCATTTCCTTAGAGATTAGAAGTTTCCAAGAAGAAAGAAGAAAAGGAGGATACCACCTTTGATATCTTGGATTAGTTGAAGCATATGTGTTCAAATACCCCTATTTCAGGCCTTAAAGGATGTTCCAATCTACAACAAAGCAATCATAGAAGCTTGTCTCAAGAAGTCAGGTAAGAAAAAGAAAGACCCAACTACAATTCATGTGGTGGGCTAGCTAGCTGACATCATGTTGGAAAAAGTGACTATTCCAAAATATAATGACTTACATAGTCCTATGGTAGCATTTGTCATGAACGAGATCCAAGTGAAGAATGCTTTGATTGATTTAGGGGAAACAATCAATGTAATAGCCAAAGACATTCTATAGCAACTAAACATTGCAAGTATGAGATCTACTCTGACTATCATGTAGCTTGCTGATAGCTCTACTATTAAGCCTGATGGTGTAGTGGAGGATCTTTTGGTAGTTCTAGACTCCTAGAAATACACAACATATTTTATTATTCTTTCTCGTAAGGCTACACAAGGCGGGTATCCCATCATTCTTGGAAGGCCTTGCTTCACAACTAAAAATGCATACATTGGATCTCAGTCAGGTGACATGACCATTTCATATGGGAGGAGCACTAAAATTTTTGTTCTTTATCCACCTGCTCAGCCATCTCATGATGAAGATAATCCTGTATGGCCACAAGTTGGTGAAGAGGTCGAGAAAGTTAATTTTTTGGCACAACTTATGATGCTAGGTAGAAGTTCTTTCATGTAGCTCTAAGATGAGGATGAAGTGTTGGCTAATATTATTCAAAACCATTATGAAGTGGAGGAAGCATCATCTTCTACTTCAGTTAGGACACTTCTTCGTGCTCTTCTTGCAGCCACTATTCTTGCAGACGATCTTACTGTAGCAAATGGTATGTTCCATACATTGTTGTTGTATGAACTAAAGATACCATGTATTAATGAAACAATCATGATAGAGTTAACTACACAAGTTTAGGTGTTAGAGGGAAGATATCTAAATGTTAATAGTAAATTGAATGAAGAACATCAATTGTTATTATCAAACCTATTAAGGGCCCATCAACATGCATTTGCATGGGATTATCATGATATGAAGGGACCGGATCCTAAACTTTGTACAAAATTTATATCAGAGATTATTGCACCCCAGTAAGATAGCCACAAAGAAGAATTAACCCTCCACTAAGAGAGATTGTGAAAGGAGAATTGTAGAAATTACTAGATGCGGGATTTATCTACCCCATTTCAGATATTCAGTGGGTCTCTCCATTAGTGATTGTGCCCAAGAAAGGAGGGAAATGGTGAGTTTGTATTGATTATAGGGAACTTAATGTTTCCACCAAGAAGGATCACTTTCCTTTACCCTTCATTGATCAGGTTTTGGAGACACTTGCAGGAAATAAATACTTCTCTTTTCTAGATGGATTCAGCAGCTACAACCAGATCCAAATTGCACCTGAAGACCAGGAGAAGAACACATTTACCTATCCATGGGGGACCTATGCCTATTCCGTACTCCCATCTATCTTTTGCAATGCACCTACAACTTTCTAGAGAACAATCATTAGCATATTCTCAGACATTTCTCATGATTGCATGGAAATCTATATGGATGACTTCACCACTTATGGTGTTGATTTTGATCAAGTGTTGGAAAATCTCAAGAGAGTCCTATAGAGATGTTAAGATCAGAACTTGTCCTTAAATAGTGAAAAGTGTTTCATGATGATGTAAGAGGGTGTAGTTCTTGGCCACTACATCTCCCACAAGGGAATTCAAGTAGATCCTACAAAAATTGAGGTAATCATAAATCTTCCTACACTTGCAAAATAGAAGGATGTTAGGATTTTCTTGGTTCATGCAAGATATTATAGGTGTTTCATCAAATATTTCAACAAGGTAGTAGCACAATGGTATACCCTTCTCACTAAGGATGCTGAATTTCAGTGGACTAAAACTTGTGACAAGACATTTTATGACTTGAAGGTAGCTTTGACTCATGCTCCTGTACTCAAGGGACCTAATTGGTAGCTTCCTTTCCACATCCACACTGATGCATTAGATTATTCCATAGGAGCGGTCTTAGAATAGAAAGAGGGAGTTGATGAAAATTCTATTTACTTTGTTAGTTAAAATTTACAAGGAGATAAATTCAACTATATAGTGACAAAGAAAGAGATGTTGGCAGTAATCTATGCACTGAAGAAATTCAGAAATTACATAATAGGCTACCAAATCTTTGTGCACACTGATCATGCATCCATTAGATATCTCATGAATAAACCTTTGATCACAAGAATATTGGAAAGATGGTTATTGTTGATGCAGGATTTTGATATAACCATTGTGGATAAGCTAGTGAAGGCCAATGTTGTTGCAGATTTTCTTCCAATACCAACTACATCAGAAGACAATTAGCCCATAGATGAATCTTTTCTTGTTGAGCATCTATTCTCTCTCAGTATACAAACACCCTGGTATGCTGACATAGCTAATTACTTGGTCACAGGTAGAGTTCCTTCTCACTTCTCCCCAAAAGAGAAAAGGGAACTTATTGAAAAATATTTTCCTTGCTCTTGGATTGCTGGATGTTTGTTTTATACTGGACTTGACCATGTCATAAGGATATGTGTGAGAGAAGCAGAGACATATGGAATCTTGCATGCATGTCACAATGAACCATGTGGAGGATGCTTTGCAACCAAAATGATAGCAATGATTATTTTGAACATAGGGTATTACTGGCCAACACTCCACAAGGATGTGAGAAGGTATACCAAAAAATGTGATAGATGTCAAAAGATGGGCAAACTAACCAGATCTAATGAAATTCCACTTTTCCCTCAGGTAGTAATCACACCCTTTGACAAGTGGGGATTGGATTTTATGGGACCAATTGACTCTCCATCAAATGGTAAGTCTTATATATTGGTATGCACTTATTATGTGACAAAATGGGTAGAAGTTAAGGCCATTAAACATGCAAGAGATAAGAAGGTTACAAAATTTATTTATGAAGAGATTTTCACAAGATATGGAGTCCCAAGAGAAATAGTGACTAATCAAGGGCCACAATTCACATCAACTCTTGTTGCAACACTAGTGAATGAATACAATATAAGGCACAAGAAGTCTACTTCTTATCACCCCCAAGCTAATGGCCAATTTGAGGTGACCAACAAAGAAATTGAAGCCATTCTAACTAAAACAATAGTTTTCCATAGAAAGGATTGGGAAAAAAGATTACCAAAAGTTGTTTGGGCCTATAGGAGAACTTGGATAACAACTACAGGCTTCACACCATTTGAGTTGTTGTATGGAAAGACAACTATACTTCCAATTGAATTTGAACATAAGACTCTGCAAAATTTAGTAGATTTGGGGATGAATATTTCTGAGGCATAGAGAGAAGAATCATGCAACTAAATGCTTTGGATGAGATAAGAAGAGAAGCCCTGCAACATACAAAAGTAGTGCAAAATTAGAGGATCAAGTGGCATGACAAATTTATCAAGGACAAGAAATTTAAACCAATAGATTAGGCCTTGCTCTATGATTCAAGATACCAAGACAATGCAAGAAAATTGTAGACAAGGTGGCTAGGACCATACGAAGTTGCTAAGGTCTTTCCTAATGGAGTTGTTCAACTTACTACCATTGACCCTATTAGATTCAAATTACTTGTCAATGGCCATTTTCTCAGATTATACCACAAGCCAACTTCCAAAGAAGAGTTCCTAAAACAATTCATCCAACATTTAGCACCAGAGCTTCCTACAGCGGAAGGAAGTGGACCTAGTGTCCCTCCTTTTGGCTAATTAAGGTATGTACTTTTCATAATAAAGACTTTCACTTATGTGGAAGTCCATTTCTTCATCCATCTTCCCATCCACCATCCATTACCACCTTTCTCTCTCCTCCATCACTTCATTTATTGATCAATTTATTCTCCAAACAAGGAGAGCATTACTTTATTCATGATCTTTGCAACAAATCTTCCACACATTTAGGTATGTGTGCATTAATTGCTATCTTTAATAATCTATTAAGTGCTTTCATTTAATCACTGTGCATTAGTATAGATATTCACATAAATTCTATGATTACTTGTCAATCACCACTCCCATCTCACATGTGTAGACACATGTCCAAATTTAGGTTGGGGTGAGGGGAAAGAAAAAGATGCAAATATTTTGTGAATTTATTTCCCATGTGTCAAATCATATTAGGTTGTGTCAGAAATTTTAAAATGAGTGGATTTGAAATTTGAGTGAGAGGACGACTTGCATGTGTGAAGTGATAATAACTATAGCCTCCATTTCTTAATATCATAATTTCCCTTTCTCACTCCTTTTCTTACCATTATTACCCTGTCGTAATCTTGAGTTGCAAGCAAGAAGGAAAAACAAAAGAAAGGAAATTTAGTCTACATTGGCACTAGAAATTTAGCAGGTTGGTACTAGAATTTAGCAGATACTACAGGAAAGTGTATTTAATTTTCATACAGGGATTGTTGGAAAAAAGTTGCAGAGCATTTGTTTGATTATAGACAATGGGAGGTGGGTTAATTCAAAATGAACCCACGGTGCATGATATTTTACTGTAGGATGCATAGTGCCTAGCAAAATTTAGAAACTATGGATGGTTAGATTACTTCTTGAAGTTGAATGGCTTTGATGAAATCATTGCCTTTGAATTTTCCCAAAAAAAATTAGAAGGAAAAAGCCATAGCAAAAGGGTTGGAAGTTGTGGCAATAGAGGAAAGAATTGCAGAAGTCACAGGGTTACCAGCTAATGGTGAAAACTACCCCACTTCTAGAGATTCCAAATCAGCTAGGATTGAGTTTACAGAGACAAATGACCCCCCATTGAGCATAGAAAAATAGGGTGCAAAGAGAATGTCTCTGCCCAAGCCATGGAAGAATATAGTTGTGTATGTTATCAAATACATCACTTGTGAGGGTTGCCAATAAAACTTGTGTTCTATCCACTTCAAGCTTTTGAATCACATGAGGCATGGAAGGAGTATGACTATTCCCAATGTGCTATACAATCTTCTCTTAATTATGGTGATCGAGACCCAAAAAGGTAGGGATAATTCTATTTCCCACCATTTCTTGATTAAATTATTAGTTGAAAAGTCCCTATATGATGTATTTGGGATGACTTGGGAAGAGTTTATAAATTTTGATTAGATTAGACCTGAGCACTTGCAACCTAGGGCTTTTCCTCAATCCCATAGGTCTAGTAGGAGAGTAAGCATGGTTGAAGCCATTCCTTGTGCTTCAACCTCTGGTGTTGGCTCTAGTGTGAATCCTCATGTAGCAGAAGAAACCATAGAAATTAGTTCTCCTAGAATAGAGCACTCAGAAAAAGAAAACTCTTCCTCAAAGTCTGATGATGACATCCCACTTGAAACCCTAATGAAAACTAGGGCACAACAGAGGGGTAGAAATGAGAAAAGGGAAGGTTAAGACACAACCTATAGAAAGAAAAGTGCCAAGTTCTAAGAAGAGGAAGGCTAATACTATTCATCATGCAACCAAAGAAAAACGTGAGACCTCCCAAGAAATCAAGACCAACTCGGCCTACGATTTGTATGCCTCCACAAGAAATCCCTAAATCTGGTGAGACCTCACATGAGGAACCTGAAGCTCCAATGGAGCAGGAGAATGTTGAAGAAGAAGAAGACATATTTAGGGGAGCAACAAAAATAACACTGTCCAATCTTGCTAACATTGCAGAAGAATTGGAGGAAAATTAGGATTTCCTGCAACATGAGCAAGAGGTCTTGCAGCAATAGCCAAAACCAAAGTAGGAGTTCCTACAACCACAACAAGAAAAAGAGTCCTTGCAAAAAAAGGAAGAAGAAACAACACCCTCGCAACCAGAGATAACTGGACAGCCTAAGTCCATCCAGATAGTTCCTTATGAGGAGTCGCCATCAACAAAAAGATTGGTAGGAATTCATAATCCTCCTGGTTTTAAAGTACATGCAACAATTTTGAATTTATGGAAAGAAATACAAACAAGGGAGGAAGAATAGAAAAAAGAAAAACTAAAATTGAAGGAGGAAATTCAAAAGAAGGATGAAGATATTGAGGATAAAAATGCATAAATTTCCACCCTAAAGCAGAGGGTGGATGATATGGAAGCTTTGGCACCAAATATTCTAGAATCTAGGACCCCTCCAAGGGTCTATGCTTTGCTCCTGAAAGAGAAGTATCTCTCTTTTAAGATGTTAAGAGTTTCCTCAGGTTTGAATCCTTCTATTGATACCCCTATGGAATTTTTCAATGCTTATAGGATTGCCTCCCCTGAAATGAAGAATTTGCTATGTGAATTTTATTTGCATAATTACGTTGTCACACAAGACTATGATTGGTATCTGCTATTGTATGTTGGGGATGTTCAATTGAGAACATTCATGTCTTGGGTAAAAAATGAGATTATTTGGGGACAACAACATGGTGCTTATAAGCAATTAGAGTTTGATATCCCTCTGCCTGTTAGAGTTGAATCAAGCAACCTAAGGGATATTTATAGAGAATGGCATAGAATGCTGCTCAGACCAATTTATGGAAATAGGATTATGCCTTGGATTGAGGCAGTTTACAATGAGTACGAGGTAAATACAACAACAAAGTAGGAAACCATGAGGATATGTTTGTCACAAAGATGGAATAGTTTGACTGATTGTTGCATGATTTCAAAATGGAGGTATTTATGAAAATCAGTTGATGTTGCTGCATTTTTCTGGTGCCAATTATTTGTTGAATCTAATGAAAGTATTACTAAGTTGTCTCTGAGATGGATACTTTATGAGTATTTAAATTGATATAACAAGTTTGTATTCAATTTATCAATGCACATTTGTTGTACTTGTGTGATTGATTGATTGGTTCTTTCAAGTAAAAGACTAAATCCTTTTAGTTAATCACTATAATCAAAGAGATTCATTTGGATTATTCAAGTAGAGCTTAGTAATTACAGAATTGCATGTTTATATCAGTTGTAAATAGAATACATGCCAAATAATTTGAGTTTTGTCCAAAGAAGTGTTGCTCATCTTGATCTCATTTGACTCTGCATACCCAGTAGAGCATTGGTCTCTACACTTCATCATTTTGAACTCGTTCAATTTCTTTATATCTGTTAAACTCAACATTTTTAGATCAGAATATTGTTACTATTTTCAAGTTGGATTTCATTTGTTCACCTCCAATTGCCATTGTGAACAAATTGCTTTAAGGAGATAATCAAAAGTTAAGTCTGCACTATTAAGAGAGGTACACCCACCCAAGTTTAGTAGCATCTAAAGAGTAGAGGGTTGAGTTCTCTTAACCTTGTCTATTACTTTGAAGCATATCAAGAGATTGGCAGCCTCTTGAGGCATCTTTCCTGCGTTTTTGAGAGCTAACATGTTATACCGAGCTCCAAAGAATAGTTGGCAAGACATATCACATTTGCCGAGAGTTCTTATCAAACACATATATGTTACACCGAAGACCTCTCATCATTGGCAAGACTCACCAATGTCGTTGGGACTTCATAGCGACAACCCTTTAGTTATCCTGAAGACTTCAATACATAACATACTGTCGGCAAGACATTAGCTTTCGCTGGGACTTCACACCGAACAAAGCCTTTCGTCCAAAGGTCTTCTTGATATACGATTGAATGGCCTATCGGCCAGAGATCTTCACAGGCACTAAGAGGTCACACCGAAAGCAACCTCTTACAGCGACATGATCCTTCGGTGAGACAAAAACAAGGTCATAGCAACCTGTACAATACATGATGTTCCAAACTGCTAGTCGGCCAGACATAAGAACTGTCACACCAAATTGGCTCTAATGGAGGTTTCAGCCTGTGATGATTGAGGCATACTTTTCCAACAATCTCCCACTTGACGAAGATCACACAGGAACCTCCAGAGCACAATACAACTTAATGAAAATCATGGGCACTAAGGCCCATAGAACTAGCACACCACCTGAACTTTTCTGTGCTCACTTGCTTCGTCAATGAATCTGCAACATTCTCCAGAGTATTAACCTTTTCCAAACTGACCTTTCCATCCTCCTCCATATATCGTACAAAGTGGTATTGTACATCAATATGTTTAGTCCTGGCATGGAAAGTTGGATTCTTTGCCAGACAAATTGCACTCTGACTGTCACAGAAAATAGTTATTTCCCCTACATCAAAACCAATGTTAGAACACAAACGTTTCAACCAAACTTCTTTTTTACAAGCATGAGTATCTACCATGTATTCAGCCTCCGTAGTGGACAAAGCACCTACAGCCTACTGCTTACTCATCCAACTCACTGTACCACCATTCAACATGAAAATGTATCCACTGGTGGACCTCTTGTCAATGTCCCCTACCCAATCAGAATCTACATATCCAAGAATGTTGAAAGTCCTTTGTGATTCAACCAAGTTCCCATGGTAACACAAAGAAAAATATGAAGTTCCCTTCAAATATCTAAACACTCTCTTCACAGCATCCCAATGTATCCTTCCAGGATTTGCCATAAATCAACTAAGAACTCCCACTGCTTGGGCAATGTCTGGCCTTGTATAGACCATTGCATACATGAGACTGCCAACCGCACTAGCATAGGGTACACTGGTCATGTCTTCCATCTCAGTAGGAGATTTTGGATAGTCCTCAATAGATAGCTTCGTTCCCTGCAAGAATGGAACCACTAGTTGTTTGCAATCATTCATACAAAAATCTCTCAAGAACAATCCTGATATACTTACTTTGAATAAGTGATAGTTTTCTATTCTTCCTATCCCTGGTTATCTCCATCCCCAGAATATACCTTGCTGCACCAAGATCTTTCATTTTGAACTTAGCAGATAACTGAGACTTAAGATTATAAATCATTAGCTTACTATTGCCTATGAACAACATATCATCAACATAGAGAGCAATAATAAGTACTTGATCACTTTAAGCTTTATAATATACACAGTGATCAGATTTTGATCTCACAAATCCCAAAGACAATACAAAATAATCAATTTTTTGGTACCACATTCTAGGTGACTGCTTTAACCCATACAGAGACTTCTTTAATTTGCATACCAGCTTTTCTTTACCTTTCTCAACAAAGTCCTCAGGCTGGGACATATAGATTTCTTCTTCAAGATCACCATGAAGAAATGTTGTCTTCACATCCATCTGTTCGACCTCTAAGTCATATGCTACTACAAGTGACAAAATAAATCTAATAGGTGTCAGCTTTGCTACATGAGAAAATATTTCCCCATAATCGATTCCCTCAACCTAGGAATAACCCTTTGCAACCAGTCTTGCCTTGTACTTTTCTACATTGCCATCTAGACCAATTTTCTTCTTAAATACCCATTTGCAGCCAACAACCTTTCTACCTTTAGGCAAGGGCACCAGACTCTAGGTTTCATTCTTTTCTAATGATTCCATCTCTTCATTCATGGCTTCCAACCAAGAGTCTGAATCAGACATTTTAAATGCCTCGTTTACAGTCCTAGGCTCATCAGTGCTAGAAATTAAAGCATAGGCACAAGTAGAATCAATCAAAGAGAACCCATACCTATCTGGTTGTTTTCTTTCATGAGTTGACCTCCTCACTTGCTGAGGCTGAGGTTCTTCTTCTTCAAAACTTTCAGAACTACTTGAGCTCTCCTCAGTTTCAGGTACATTTTGAATTTTCAATTCCTCTTTCTCTGGTGTAGAAGGAATTAATGCTACATCCTTATTGTTTTCTGATTTTGTCTTTGACTACAAATCCAAAGTGGAAGGTTTTAGTTCATGAAAGATTACACTTCTACTGTATACAACCTTCTTTGTATGAAGATTCCAAATCTTTTATCCTTTTATGACAGCACTATAGCCAATAAAAATACATTTGACAGCCTTGTTCTCTAGTTTAGATCTTTTCACATCCAGCACATGAGCATATGCCTCAGCCAAAAACATGAACATGTCTAAGAGAGGGCTTCTTACTAGACCACACTTCCAAAGGTTTTTTCTCAACAAGAGTAGAATTTGGAGAATGATTAATTAGGTAACATGCAGTAGATACAGCCTCTACCCAGAACTTCTCCTCTAAGCCAACACTACTGAGCATACTTCGTGCTTTCTCCATCACTGTCCTATTGAACCTTTCTACAACTCCATTTTGCTATGGATTATAAGGTGTAGTCTTGTGTCTTTTAATTCCATGGTCTTTACAATATCTTTCAAATTCATCAGAACAAAATTCACCACCATTATCAGTCCTTAAGCATTTTATTTTCCTACCAATCTGATTTTCAACAAGATTTTTAAATTCTTTAAACCAACTAAATACTTCTGATTTCTTTTCAGAAAATATACAAATGATCATCTTGAGTAATCATTAATAAATGACACATAGTATATTGACTTAGACAAAGAAGGAACATCCACTGGACCAAATACATCCGAATGAATATAATCTAGCAAACCAAAAGATTTATGAGGACTGGAATAAAAAGAAACACGGTGCAGCTTTCCATATATACAATGCTCACAGAATTCAAATTCGAGATTACAATCTTCAAGCCCCTCAACCAGGTTTTTATTCTTCAAGGTTTTTAAACCTTTTTCTCCTATGTGGCCTAACCTATGATGCCAGAGCGTAGTCTTCTTTGTTGGAAGTTTTACTTCCATAGAGTTTACATAATTAGGGATATTTCTCTCTTTACCTTCATGAGTAGCTTTCAGTGACTTTTTAGAGACACTGTTACATTAAACAACATGTGCATCTAGCTTGTATAGGGTACCAATTTGAGCACCTCTAGCCAGCACCATTGAACCTGTAGTCATCTTGCAGCCATTTCTAGAGAATGTGACTTTTACTCCAATATCATTCAGCATACTTACAGAAAGTAAGTTTCAAGCCAGACCTAGTATATGCATTACATTATTGATTCCCTTCACTCTGCCATCGGGGAATTGTATTCTGACTCTTCCACGGCCAAAAATTTCTAAAGTTGAATCATTTTCCAAGTACACCTTTCCACCATTTTATTTTTCATACTTCGTAAACCACTCTCTATGAGAGGTCATGTGGAAAGATGCTCCAGAATCAATAAGCCAGACATCATCTGATTCCTGAGTAGCCAAGGCTGCAATGAAGGCGTCACCATCACTATGAGAAGAACCATTATTGGAAGAGCCCTTCTTCTTCTTTTTCTCCTCTTTACAATCCTTTCGAACATGACCAGGTTGTCCACAGTTCTAGCACTTCACCTTGGAATTCTTTCCAGGAGACTTTGATCTCCCTTCTGATTTTGATTTGGACTTCTTGTCCTTCTTCTTGCCTTTCTCTTTCAATCTTCCTCTAACAACAAGAGCTTCCTTTTCCATCTCAGAAGATTTCCTTCTCATCTCTTCTGACAACAAAGAACCAACAACATCTTCCATCTTGAAACTGGATGTTGTACTCCCAATAGCCATCACTAGATGATCCCAAGATTCTAGCAAAGAACACAGTAATAGCATACAACGATCCTCTTCATCAATTTTTACACCAATAGATGTCAATTAAGAAATCAACATATTAAATGCATTCAAATGATCAGCCATAGATCCTCCTTCCTGCATTCTCAAAGAATACAGCTTCTTCCTCAGGAACAGTTTATTTACCAAGGACTTCCCCTGATAAATAGATGCCAGTCTCTTCCTCAAAGAAGAGGCAGTCTTCTCCTCATTCACATTCAGAAGAACTGAGTCTTCCAAACAGAGCCTTATCAGTGCCTTAGACTTTCTATTTGCAAGGTCCCAATCTTCTTGCTTCATGCCTGTAGGTTTAGTTCCAGACACTGCAAGCCACAGATCACGATCAACTAGAAGATCCTCCATCTTGAGTTTCCACAACTTAAAGCTACTGCCATTAAACTTCTCTATTTCAAACTTTCCAGACGTGCTAGCCATCTCAACTTGTAAGCAGAAATAACAAACTCTACAAGACTCCCACTGAAACAGAATTGACACAAAAAACCCAACATACCCACAAGGATAACACAACTGGCCAGGCTCTGATACCACTTGTAAGGAAAGCTAGATGCAGAAACAACTCTCCTAACGTCAAAACCTCAGAGAAGAATGTAGATATACTTTTAATTTTTCAATTTTAGTTCAATTAAGATGCACTATAAAGTAGATAATAGAAACAAAGTATTTGACAATCACACATGAACACCAGATATACGTGGAAAAACCCTTATGGGAGAAAAACCCACCACACCAAGAGAAATCACTTTGTATTACAGTAATGGAGATTACATACAAATGTCAAACTTATCTTTTTGGTGTCTGTTTATAGCAGCATTCACCATGTACAATCTTGTATAGGAACCTTCAAGTTACAGTCATTACAAATTAGATTACATTTACTGATCATACAATCACCTAGCAATCCATCGATCCAACCAACCAATCACAATCTGCAATCACAGAGTATAACAATGTCATTCCATGTCCATCGAGCTTCCTCACAGAAATGTCACAATGAAAAATCTTCCAACTATTCAGATTCGGCTCCTCTGATTGGCCAAATACCAGCCACGTAGATAGTCATCGCTCGGTCAGAAGAAACAAACTTTGTTGGCATCTCGGTGAGACACTAACAGTGTCTCGCCGATGCCACAAAGTCTTTATATCAATGTCATCAAGAGTCATTTCCATCGGTAAGAGGTTTCACCGAGATTACAACTTGTATCGGCTTCAGTTTTCCTTTTAGCAACACTATCGCTCTAGCCAAGATATCCCAACGAGCCTTCTTGTGTTACACCAAGTTCAGGAGACTATCGCTAAGACTTCCTTATGTCGCCAGGACCTCACACTGACGTTCTCCACATGTATCGCTATCTCCTAGACTCATTGCTTTTGGTGAGACGTCATACTGAAGCTCCACAAGTCACATAGACTTGAGTTTTGCATTCGGCAAGAGTATCGTTCTTCACCAAGACCTCACACCGAGTCACCACAGGTTATACTGAAGTTGTATGTTATACTGAGCTCCAAAGAATAGTTGGCAAGACATATCACCTTCGCCAAGAGTTCTTATCGAACACATATATGTTACACCGAAGACCTCTCATCATCGGCGAGACTCACCAATGTGACTGGGACTTCATAGTGAGAACCCTTTAGTTATCCCGAAGACTTCCATACATAACATACTATCGGCAAGACATTAGCTTTCGTTGGGACTTCACACCAAACAAATTCTTTTGGCCAAAGGTCTTCCCGATATACGATTGAATGGCCTATCATCTAGAGCTCTTCATAGGCACTAAGAGGTCACACCGAAAGCAACCTGTCACAGCGACATGATCCTTCGGTGAGACAAAAAAAGGTCACAGTGACTTGTACAAAACATGATGTTCCAAACTACTAGTCGGCCAGACATAAGAACTGTCACACCGACTTGGCTCCAATGGAGGTTCCACCAGAACATTCCCCTTCGTCATCTCATTTTCTAGGACTTGAACATTTTAGAGGTCTACCATCATTTTTACTACCTTCATCTTTTTAAAACAAAAAATTACCAAATGATCTCACACAAAGTAAGGATCCCTAAATGAAGGTCAACTGGTTGTCACCGTAAATATAGGCATTATAGTGCAAAAGAAATCAACAACCACATTGAGGCACTTTATGAAAACAAAAACAAATTGTTTATAAAATTTTATGAACGCACATTGAGAAAATATCCTGACATCTACACATTCTTTATGAGCTAGAACCCTCGTCTTTTCGAATATCAACAAGTTTTCAAAATCATTGAGTCTTTAGGATTTGAAAATTTTAGAGGTCTATAATCATTCTCACTACCATGATTTTTTCAAAACAAAAGGTTCACTTTAGGTCATCATTGGATCCAACATTTCATTCACCCCTTCATCACATTTCATCTTTCATCTCATCTATCTTCACAAAATTTTAAATACACCAACACTTTTGGGACTTAAAACATCAAACCAACTTGCTACCTTAGCTATTTTGTATGTGAAATGTATCCTTTTCTATGCACTTCATTGAGATAGTTATCATCTTTGAACTAGTTTATCTTAAAGGTCACAAGTCTACCCTAAATATTTCCAAGTTAATTAGTAGCCTTTATCCCAACATCCCAACATCAAACCTAAGTCAAAAGTGTTGTCCCAAAATGGTTGCAAAGATCACTTCCCACATCACCCATATTTTCATCCCACATTTTCATCATTTCTCCCAAAAGAATTAGAGTGTCCATTTTACCTAGGTTTGAGTCAACTAGAGAGTTCAAAATTATAAAACTCAACACAACTCTCCCATAGATGACCCAAAATTTATGGTAAGGATGAGATCACAAGACAAGAGAATCATGGAAAAATACAAAGTTACATTTACCTCACATGGTCCAAATCCTTCAGAGTTTGATTCTAGAAGTCATGTTAGACCATCGCAACAAAAATCATCTCCTTCAGGACCATACAGAATTGAAGACATCACCAAAAACCTATTTGAGCTCACTAGGGAAGAACTTTTAGAATATCCACTTTTTGAAAGTGTAGCTCCTATATCCCCATCATTTGTAGCAAAAAATTTTACACAAGATTTCACAACTTCATTATAAGGGCCAAGTCAAACTTACATACCTAGTCTTGCAACTAGCCTTGCTAAAAAATTTGGTCACACCTTACCATTTGAAAGTAATACACTTGTGGGTACTCTTGAAATGAATCCTCCACCTCCCACTTTTGTTTGGACACCTACCTTTGGTGATCCTCCTATTCCCAAAGATCCAAAACAACTACTTAGTCCACTTGAACTTCACTATTCTACCACCACTTTGACATTTTGGGGAAACCCTTCTTCATCTACACCTATGAGTACCACAGGTGTTCCTACCATCATGCAGAGCAGTACAGACCAAAATACTAAAAGCATCACACACGGGCATATCAATACCATATCACAGAATCAAACCTCAATGAAACTAGGGATTTCTTTATCCAACCCTCCGATGGGTTCATCCATTCCATATACCATTACCACATCATCTCCTATCAATCCATCTCAATGCAATCCCTTGGTTACAAGTTCTATCAATCATGTGAGTACCTTGATTAGGAATCCTTTGTTTACATCTTTTGCACAAGGAAATCCTCCCAACATATGACAAGGGAATCTTTTCAATCAATTGACTCAAGATCCTAGTGTGTTATTTCTATTGTAAAATTTAATGACATCATTCTTTTTGATAGTTCCCTTTTCTATACCAAACCAATCAAGGCCTCAAACATACATTCCTCTCACTCAATTCACTATCTTATGAGGAATGTTAAACCAAGGGAATCCTCCACCTTTCACTACCAATCCACTAACCACTCAGAACATCAATCCTTTAAAATTTTATCAACAAACATCGAATCCCACATTGCAAACACATGCCCTAGCTCTATAGCAAGCAAACCAAATTTACCAATAAGTTGTACAACAACAACAAGCACAACAAGAAGACTTAACACAACAACAACATCAAGCTCAGCAAGTATCCTTAGCACAACAACAACAACAAGTGGCCATTTTCCAACAAGCTCAACAAGACACTTTAGTAGCAAAACAAGCCACGCAACAACAACAAACCTTACTATCTCAACAGTATTCCCTACAATAGCAACAAGGATCCTATTTTCCTCATACAAACATCATTAATCAGACTGCATCAGGAACATATTCATCACTTTCACAGATCCTCACACCTTCATATACCCCATATAACTCATCTCTCATCCCACCATATGTTCCTCCACCCAATCTGCAGGACGATATTACATCACAAATGAAATCACTCTCACAAGAAATGCACGACCTTCATATGGGCAAGGAAAAGAAACCTCATACACAAAACTTGTGTCCTTACCCATTTGATCAAAACATATCAATGATACTATTCCCTCTTGGTTTTGAAATCCCCAAGTTTGAAAAATACAGAGGGAGAGGAAGTCCTGTGGACCACATCAAAGAATTCAACATCATGTGCATGGAAGTGGCTTACAATGATTCATATCTAATGCACCTCTTTCCTCAAAGTCTAATAGGCCCTGTTATGGATTGGTTTTCTCATTTGCCTCCTGGTATCAAAAATTTTCAAGAAATCACTAACAAATTCATTGATCACTTCTCCTTCAATCTTGACATGGACGTTAGTCTAGAAGAGTTGTATACTCTCAAACAAAATTCAGGAGAAACCTTCACAAATTTCTTACAACGATGGAGACAAAGAGCTAGTAAAAGCAAGTGGCCTCTTCCTAACGAACAACAAGTAGGAATCATCATAGCCAACCTTGATCCAAATCTATCATTCCACTAGAAAATGCAATGCATCAAATCATATGATGAAGTTATTCCAAGAGCCCTTAACATTGAAAGAGCCCTAATCTCACAAGGAAATAATCAATCTTACACTAAAGACAACCATCCTTCAACCAGTTCAAATGAGAAACCTTGCGTATGGACTAAAAACAAAAACGTAACAAATGACCGTATTGTAGATGCTAAGGTCATACTAAGTGCTCCTAGACCCAACCATAATCAAGTTGCTAACATCCAACCAATAGTGCAACAAATGGTGCCACCTCAAAACAATCAAATCAATAACATCAACATGCAACCAAGGCCAACTAGTAATATGAACAACTATCCTAAATGCAAGTATACCTAGTTATCGAAAACCATCGAAATGATCATGAAGAAATTGGTAGAGTCAAATTTGATCACACTTCCTAACTTTAAACACTACCAAGAACACCAAGAAAATCCATCCTGGTACAACGAACATGATCTCTATGACTTTCATAAAATCAAAGGACATAAAATAGCAAATTGCATGAAACTCAAGAATATTATCCAAGATCTCATATAGAACGATACCCTATCTATTGATGTACTAGCTGGAAACCATGATCTCAAGATATACAAGACCCCTATGCCTAATCATAACAAATCCAACAACCATGGGAAAGCTAAGGATTACACCAATGTTCAACATACTTATTCCAATGTAGTTGCTTCCTATGATAATGTTATCACTTTTGTCACCATCAAAGGAGCTAGTACGGAATGTGGAGTCACCACACAATGTGCCAAAATAACCATTCAAGGAGCCATTCCTGCTCAATCTAGGACATAGCCTACCTTCCCTGCATCTAATCCTAGCAAGTACAATCATGTAGATCAAGTTAAAAAAACCCCCACTTAAATATCAATTTTGGAACTTCTAAAATGATCTCCTACACATAGAGAAATACTAGAAAAATCCTTGTTTGAATCCTCTATTCTTGAGAACATTGATATCGATTAGTTTAAAGCTATGGTAGGGCATATCGCTAGCCATCTTCTCACCTTCTCTGAACATTATTTACCATTGCAACTATCTCATAACCTTTCTTTACACCTTGAGGTTGTCATTCATAAAAACAAGGTCAAAATAGTTTTTGTAGATGGAGGTATTGGTCTAAACATTTGTACCCTACAATTGATCAAGCATCTAGGCTATTGAAAAGATACCATTGAGAAGACAAAGGGTATCACCATCTGAGCATATGATGATCAAGAATGGGTATAACAAGGAATCATTACACTCCCTATCCATGTGGGACCTCTCATTGCAGAAACTACATGCCAAGTACTTGATCTTGATCTTCCCTATAACATTCTACTTGGTAGACCATGGATCCATGCTTTGAAAGTTGTAGCCTCAACCTATCATCAATGTGAAAAGTTTCATTTTTAGGGTAAATAAATTAGTATCCATGGAGATCCCAAGCCTTTCTACTACTGTAAGAGCCTTGAATCCAAGTTTTATAAGATCCCACAAATACCCAAAGATGATGAAGGACCTACATCATCAAGCTCATTTTTTGACCTATCTTCTTTAGCCTCTACCTGAACATCCCAAGTACCAATTGTGAAAAGCATACCTGAGGTCAAAGCATTAATCCAAGATGATGGTTGTGGAAGCTAAAAAATATTAAAAGATGCCTTTGTCTTAGGAGAGTTACGTATTTCTCCTCAAACTCGTGGGAAACACACATCTAGCACCAAAGAACTAGAAATAATCAAGATGGCAGCTACTACCTTCACCAAATGGGGAGACCTAAATCAAGAAGAAATCAATGAGAAAGATATCTCTAAAATCCTCTATCAAGATGAAAGACATGTTCCTGTTCTTCCCATTAAAGATGACAACAAAGGCCTACAACTAATGTAGAATTTGGGATATAACAAGAATGAGAAGCTAGGTTAGAATGAAAATGGTTTACTAGAACCCATCATTCCCAAGAAATGATTAAAGAATATTGGCGTAGGTTGTACTACTAGCAAGGTCACACTTATTGGTAAAGGTATTGCTGCTAAACGAGTTGAGGCTTCCTCTTGGTCACCTACATCATGTGATACTACCTTAGATGAATTTCCCCTTGATGCCACTGACCTATTTGAGAACAACACCCTCTTCATGATATCCATAGCATCCCTTATCTCAAATAACCAACCAACTAAAATACGCTTGGTATACCTGTAACTCATTGACATGGACCAACAAGGACCACTGATTCTAGATTTATTCAAAAATAATGAAGCAATCTTATAATTCATGGGACTCTGAGATAACTTATCATGGGCAGATCATAAAGTAGGCTTTGAAATAGAGCTTTATATAAGGGCATACTATGCGGAGACGATTGAATCCTTCAGTCACAAAACAAATGAAATGAAATTAACTTGCAGATCCTTGAGTGAAAACTAGTTAGTGGTGCTCTTTGATCCCAATATAGTAAAAGCAAAGGATGCATCCAACGGTGATAACCACCCTAAGGCACTCAAGGATGAAGGATTCAATCTCTCCCTTAGCACAATGCATCATGAGAAGTCAACAGTACTAGCAAAAAATGCTACAATAGTCAATGTAGGAACAAAGGAAGAACCTAAGATCACCTTCTATTCTAAATCCTTATTAGACAAAGAGTAGAAGAACCTTGCAGTATTCCTTAAAGACAAAAAAGCTAACTTTGCATGGTCATGTACAGAAATGCCAGCCCTTGTTCTAGAAGTAGTTGTGCATCACTTAGCAGTCTATCCTGAGGCCAAACTAGTCAAGCAGAAAGTAAGGAAGATGCACCCACAGATAGCACTCTTGGTTAAAGTAGAACTGCAAAAGCTTCTTGACATTGGATTCATCTGACTGATAGATAATCCTGAGTGGGTTTCAAACCTGTTACTAGTCTCAAAACCCACTGGGGGCATCAAAAGATGTACTAATTTTAGAGATCTAAACAACACATGTCCAAAGGATGACTTCCCTCTTCCCAACATTGATCTCATTATAGATTTAACAACTGCGCAAGAAATTTTGTCACTCATGGATAACTTTTCAGGATATAACCAAATCATAATCACCAAAGAAGATCAACATAAAACTACCTTTACTTGCCTATGGGGAACCCACTACTGGAATGTGATGCCATTTGGGTTGAAGAATGTAAGACCTACCTCTCAAAGAGAAATGACCCTCATCTTTCATGACATGATCCAAAAAACAATTGAAGATTGTGTGGATGATATTTTAGAAAAATCAAAGAAGAGAAGTGAACACATACAAGTTTTAGGACCTATCTTCGAAAGGCTTGAAGATTACAAGGTATGATTGAATCCAAAAAAATGTGTGTTCGGGGTCACATCAAGGAAACTTCCTAGCTTCATTGTTTCACAGAGAGGGATAGAAATGGATCCAACAAAGGTAAAATTCATCCTAGACATGAAACCACCACAAATAGTGAAAAAAATAAGAGGATTACAAGGAAGTTTGTAGTCCATCAGAAGGTTCATAGCTCAACTATTAGATAAGACTCACCCTTTTTTGCACCTTCTTCATCAAGGGATAACTTAAAAATGGGATGAAAAATGTGATAAATCTTTCCAATAGATTAAGGATTATCTACTAACACCACCTATTCTGATGCCACTGATACCAAACAAGCCATTAATCCTATACATCTTAGCAACATCAGCAACACTAGGAGCTCTTTTAGCACAACATGATGAAAATGGAAAGAAAAGAGCCATATACTAAATCAATAGAACCTTGGTAGGTTATGAGATGAACTATTCACCCATTGAAAAATCATGCCTTGTGGTAGTTTTTACTTCATAAAATTTTAGGCATTACATTTTGTCACATCAAATCAAGCTCATCACAAAGATTGATCCATTAAAATATCCATTATCCAAAGAAACCCTCATAGGATGAATGGATAAATGGGTAATGATCTTGATAGAGTTTGACATAGAGTATTTGGAGTGAAAGGAAATCAAAGGACAAGTAATCATGGACCAGCTAGCAGAAGCACCCATCTATGATGAGAACCCTTTAATATCTAAGTTCCCTGATGAAGTAGTGTTCCTTGTTAATCTAACAACTCAATGGAAGATGTACTTTGATGGATCATTCACCCAACATGGACCAGGAGCCGACATTATTTTCATCATCCCCTAAGGTGATTGCATCCCAAAATCTTATAGGCTATCATTCCCATGTACTAATAACATTTCTGAGTACGAAGCCTTGATCACAGGTCTTAGGATAATAGTTCAGTGGAAAATACAAGAGATGAAAGTCTATGGAGACTCACAGTTGGTTATCAACCAATTCAATGATGACTATCAAACTAAAGATGACAAGCTCACTCCTTACAAGAAGATGGTGGAGAATCTCAAAGATATTTTTATAGACATAACTTTTGAGTAGATTCCTCACATGAACAATAGAGAAACAAACACCATGACAACAATTGGATCACTACTAGACATGTCGAACAACATTCTTCAATGTGCATTCTTGATAGAAAAACTTCTCGTACTAACTTTCAAAATCACTGAATCTAAATTCATTTGTGTCATTGTTGGTCCTCGATCCCCTTGGTACCATGATATTTTTACTTACCTTAACAGAGGAACCCTTCCATCAGAAATCACCCCAAATCTTAAAAATACTTTTATCAAAAAGGCATCCCGATTCATGATCCTATGTGATACCCTTTATTGTCGAAGCATCAAAGGGACATTATTACAATGTCTTAACCAAGAGGAAGCCTTAACTTCCTTAAATGAAGTGAACAATGGCATATGTGCATCCCATTCTATCGGTATGACATTAGATAAGAAATTTTTGAGGATGGGGTACTATTGGCCCACCATGGAAAAAGAAGCTCATCAGTATGTGCAAAAATACATCTAGTATCAACAACATGGGGATCTGATTCACGCTCTAGCTCAATAATTGCAACCAATGATCACACCATGGCCTTTTCCATAGTGGGGAATTGACCTCATAGGAAAAATAACTCTAACCTCATCCAACAGCCATAAGTTCATCCTAACTGCCATTGAGTAATTTAATAAGTGGGTTGAAGCCATTCCTATGACCTAGATAATAGGAAAGCAAATAGCCAAGTTTATCCTGAATTACCCGATTTACCATTATGGTGTACCACAAACCCTCATCTCAAACAATGGAACCCCATTCAAAAATCAAGATGTGAAAGAGTTGTGCCAAAGATTCAATATCCAACATTGATTCTCTACACCATAGTATCCCAAAGGAAATGGCCAAGTAGAAGCAACAAAAAAAACTATCATGAAAATCCTAAAGAAAATAGTTAATGAAGTTGGTCATGACTGGCATCTATATCTAAATCTCACTCTTTGGTCTTATTGAACTAGTATCCACACACCTACAGGAGCAACCCCTTTCTCCCTGGTCTATGGATCAAAATCCATCTTGCCTTTTCAGATTGAGCTCCCATCATTGCGAGTGTCACTAAAGAATCTGATAACTGAAGAAGAGTACAAAGTGTCTAGACTAAATGAGATGGAATTCCTAGATGAACATCAACTTGATGTCCTTAATCACTTGTAAGTGTATCAAAACCAACTGAAACAAAGCTACAACGAGAGAATCAAATGTCAGTCGTTCTAGGTAGGTGATCTTGTCTTAAAGAAAAATCAAAAGAACCTCCCAGATCAAGACAACAAAGGAAAGTCTGAGCCTAAGTGGTTGGGTCCCTTTGTCATCACAACAAGCTACGGATCAAGAGCATACCAACTGTCAACCCCTGAAGGTGAACCATTGCAGGATCCAATCAATAACTCGCATCTTAAAAAAAATTATGCCTAAACATGAATGGTATAAACAGGAAAATACAAAAAAATCAAAAAATGATCAAAATCCAAAAAAATGAGAAAAAGGATTGAAAAAAGTAAAGAAAAAAATCGTCCTCTAGTGAAAAAAACTTTGGTGGCACTTTGGGAAAATACCTTGGTAAAAACTTGGTAAATGGGCACCTCACATAAATAAGGTATCTCCATCTATTCTTTGGCTCTTTTGACCTATCATTCTTTGCATTTCCATTCATCCCTTATCTATGTCCATATCATGGCTTGCCACTGTAAGGTATCATGAACTCTTTAGCACTACTTGGCATATTTCTCAAGGTTAGTCTGTCCTGCCTTTATCGAAGTAGGCTAACATATCACACTAGGGGTACTTCATTATGTGTCACAATCAAGTTCTTGTATATCTTGAGGTCATGGGACATCCTATCAGAAAACACAAAAAACATTCATAAAATCTTCTCTAGAAAATCCAAAACATTTGCAATATCCTATACAGTGAAAATCCCAAAACATTTAGAAAATTGTAAAGGAAAAATCCAAAACATTCATAAAACATCAAAATCCCTAAAAAGGTCAAACATCAAAAAATCCAAAAAATAGAGTCCTCTTGTCAAACTATGTCATCTCTAAGCTTTAATCTAGGCAAGGCCATTACTGATGTGCCCTCAAGACACCCTAGGTCATTCCTTTAGCAGTCTATTGTAATTAGTTGTCGTCTCTTGTCTATTCATATTTTTGTCTTGTAAATCAGCTGAGTCAGTCGAACTACGTGGTCTCTGCATGTATAAGGTAGGCAAGGATAATCTTTGATCTGTTAGAAACCAAGATCAGATTTGCAAACCAGAATAATCCTTCCACAGAAGAGAAAAACAAAAAAGAAAGAGATTTGCAAGAAGATGTGCAAATAATTATATTCGGGAATTCATTAATTACAAGATATGATTTGCTTTATAAAAGCAAAGATGCAAACCCTAATCTTATCTTGAGCAACAAGATAGCTCGATAAGATAAAGATAAAGCCTATAACTTAGGAATTAAATAATTACCTAAGTAAACTTATGCAAAGTGTAATTAATAATTAATTACACCAACACCCCCCCATAAGTGCAACTTAGGGAGAAGCAAATAAAGCATGCACCTAAAACTAAGATGAATGCAAGAAAGCATGAATTGGTCCCGGCAACAAGGCCTGATCAGGTACCCAAGTACAAATGCAATATGAGGTAGAGAAGGAAAACCCAGTGGGACAAAACTCCCCTACAATGAGATGACTGCTGCAAAGAAGCACTGGAAGAACACTATGGAGTAAGACTGGAACTTGATACTAGCAAGCAAGAAAAGATTCTTCTGTTTACTACTGAAACTAGATGAGAGTCACTAATTGACTCAAGGAATCATGATAAAGCAACAACAGACCTGATGCCACGGAACACTGGAAAACTCACAAACTGGAACAACCCTGGAATCTATGAAGCAACAGTCAATTATTGAATGATGTATTACTGAAAACAAAGTGCAAAGATGCAAGATGCACCCTCCCAACTGCCAAAAACATCCAAGTAATCTCCAAACAACCCATCGGGCCAAATCTGGACTAAGCGATCAACTTGGGACAGATAATTTTTTTTTTGCATGTACAACAACATAGAGCTCCTTAATACCTTTCCAACACCGCAAAGATAGCGAAAATTGAAGATTGTGGCAAAAAGTTATGAGCTCGAAAGCCCAAAAATAACATCTGACTTCAAACAATAATAAATATAGGTAAACAACAAAATACTAAAAAATAAACAGCACCACTCGAAAGTTCTCGGAACCAGCTTTCCGGCGATATCTCGTTTGCCCGATTTTGATACCGTATGCCCAAGTTATGACCAACAGAAAAAAAATGCTTCTTTAGAAAAATCAAGGCTAGGAGGGGCAAAGAGGGCCGTATGGCCGGGTGACGTCATGCTGACGTCAGCACTTCACTGTAAAAAAATTGATGGCCATCTAGCCGTTGGAACAAAAAAATCACCCCCCTCCGAAAAAAATTTGGCCGCCGGAATATTCTATGGGAATCGAAAGATTTTGTCACTGTTTCCAAACTCTTCTGGTTTGGAGCCCTCCGGAAAATTTGTTACAGCTGCTGGAGAATGAAGAGGGGCTGCCGGTTTTGTTTAACGCCGGCCGGTTTGTAGGGAAACCGACGGTTTCAAGGTTGCCGCCAGCCTTTAAGGGGCCTGCCTGTGCAGGCGTACCCTGCACTGCGTACACCTGTGCAGGCATACCCTGTGTTGTGTACGCCTGTGTAGGCATACCTTGCATTGCATACACCTGTGCAGGCGTACCCTGCACTGCATACACCTGTGTAGGCATACCCTGCACTGCATACGCCTGTGCAGGCATACCCTATACAGGCTTGTAAAGCCTTTTTTTTTTTTTGTATATTTTGATTTTACAATCAAATTTGTTTAGAAATATTTTTTTTTTTTTTTAATGGAGGAAAAAAAATAATAAAAACCTTACAATTTTTTTATCAATGGATAAAATTGGAAAACCATAAATTTAAACCTGATTGCCTGTGCATGCAAATCGAGACAGAGAGGGCTCAGATCTGTATGGATCTGCATGCCCCTTAAAAAAAAATTGCCTTCCATTGCAATTGCTCGGATTTGAATAAAATGACAGGTGATCTTAAGGTTTTAGGGCGCTACAAACGTGATGGCAGCATCAGTTTTGCTCCAGAATGCACCAAAAAAATGCTCAAGGTTAGATCCCTTGAGGAACCCTAAACAAACTCTACACTGAATCTCTCAAAAATCTGAGAAGGGGCTGCAAATCAAGGCTTTGATACCATGTTAGAAACTAGGATTAGATTTGCAAACCAGAATAATCCTTCCACAGAAGAGAAAAACAAAAAAGAAAGAGATTTGCAAGAAGATGTGCAAATAATTATATTCGAGAATTCATTAATTACAAGATATGATTTGCTTTATAAAAGCAAAGATGCAAACCCTAATCTTATCTTGAGCAACAAGATAACTCGATAAGATAAAGATAAAGCCTATAACTTAGGAATTAAATAATTACCTAAGTAAACTTATGCAAAGTGTAATTAATAATTAATTACACCAACATGATCAGCCCCCAAGGCCCCTAGGATAGGTCCTTAGGTTAGGTTCTTGGTCAAAACTCAAAAATATAGAAAACCCCTAAAACATTTGGAAATATCTCAAAAAAAAGTCCAAAAACATCCAAATATCTCAAAAAAACCCTAAAACATCAAAAAAACTTCCAAAAAACCAAAAACATCCAACTATTTTAGAAAACACAAAAACAATTGAAAATAGAAAATATAAAAGCAATAGAAAATGTTCAAAAGACCTAAAAAGCCTCAAATATTTTGAAAAACCTTAAATAGCCTCAAAAAATTAGAAAAGCAAAAACATCCAAATAAACTTCCAAAAAGCCCAAAAACAACCTCAAAACATTTCAAAATACCAAAATACATTCAAATATTCTGGAAAATTTAAAACCCATCCATCCCATCTCGCTTTCACCCACAATAAAATTTCACCCATAATAAACAATCGTCACCTTCACCCTTTGACAAAATAAGTAGAAAACAAACATAGCAACTCGTAAAGTGCGAACTAAAAAGTCCAAATCTAGAGTCTAAATCATAGGTAAATTCGTCGGTGAAGTTTATGGCAGTAGCTCATCTTAGCATCATTATCCCAACAACAAACAACCCTCTGATCAACATGTCCTAGGATGTATCCCTCCTTTGATGGACATCAACATCAGATATCACCTTAAGCTAAACTTAAACTAGGCAGGAGCTATAGATAGCACTAATTGTTTGTCTTTGATCTTTTCTTATGATTTATCTTATTGACCCATTCCGAGGACCTCTCGATGATGTCTATCTAAAATGATTTAGAGAGAAAGGAATTGGGCATCGATCCTTATCTTTCATTTTTTGTGCTTGTGGATACTCTTGCAAAATAATCTTGGCGCATACTTGCTTAGTTGTGTGTAGGAAGGTCATTTGGAGTATGTTGTTGACTATTTCATATGCTTCAGTCCAATATGTTCTAAGCTTCTAACTTGCATTCCAACGATGTTTTTGTATGTCAAGGTGTGAACATGAACTATCCTATCTGCTTATCGAGTCAAATTCCATTACACTAGATACAATGTTGTCCTAGTTATCAATACCTTGATGTATCATATCTATGTGTTATATCAAACAATAAGGAGCGACAGAAAACCCCATTCTCGAAGTGTGAGCACCCATCTTGCATTCTCATCCTGCATTCTTTTGCATCATCTTGTCACCATCTCTAATAAATTCTCAATGGATCACAAACTTGTTGGATCTTTTGAAGCAATGGTTATTCATTCTTTATTCTTGTATCTTATTTATGTGCTAACTTGGTATCGTGACACACAAAAACATCATCAATGCATCCACCCTACATACACAAACCAGCAGCATACATCCATCTCATAATCATATCATAATCATCACATCCATCAACATAATCATCCATATCATAATCTTTGCATATCACATCATACATTTTGCATCATCATTTTAGTTTTAAGGAATAATATAGATTTTTTATTCTAAGCATCTTAAATTATTGCATATCATAAAAGTTTGCATTCATCCATACAACCATATGCATACATTATCATCATAAATCATGCATAGAAAATATACAAAAATAAATGCACCCACGTTATTTGCATCCATAAACATCTGCATATCATAATCATCCATCCATATCACATCGTGAAAAGATAATGAAAAATAATATAACATTGCATCCATACATGATCATATATAAGCATTCATACATCATCCATACATGAAATAAAATGAACACATCATAAGCATGAATAATTTGTATCTGTATCATATATATCAAAAAATGTGTCATGGTAAAAAATATGGATCTGTGTATGTACATCGATGATAAGTACAATATCCACGAGGCTATCAAAAAGGATCCCATTAATGTATATTGGTATAAATAATGGGAAAAAATAAAAAAGTTTCTATACATCAAAAAAGAGCTAGCCCTGGTGGCTACTACCCTCTCTAGCCTACCTCTCAGGTTGATCCTTTGCTCAGGGGTGTGCATCACTCCACTATGAAAAATCAGGTTGTCTCAATGCCACTGGAACATCCTTGTGATAATGTTTCCTGTAATACACAACCTCCATAACATCCTCTCTATACAGTTGCAATGAAATTGTCTGACCATGGGTGGATGTCATAAGGCTCTCAATCTACTGACGTCGAGCCACCTCCTAATCTCTCTCACCTAAAATGGTCTGAAATCTCTGTAACATAGTATCCCTCTTAGCTAAAACTACAACCACCTACTTTTGAGCTTGGTCTCGCTTAGCAGTCAAAACCAAAATCTGTTGGCAGGCCTGATCCCACTCACCTATCAAAACTTGCACCTGCTATATCTATGCATCTGTAGCATCCAACAGTGGTGGTGGTGGCACTTGGTGCTGTTGTACCACTAGAGGTTGTTGAGGAGGCTAATTCCCCACTGGAGAAGCCCCTAGAACATGTCCATCTTGGCCATCCTAGCCTCCCTATCATTTTCCCCTGACTACTCTACCTCGAGGTCTCCCTCTGGGAGGAGCCCCTAAAAGATCTGTAAGTCACCTCGAAGGTACGAACCATGCATTGTATGTAGGAGTAGTCTATGCAATGTGCTGACCTTGATCATATACCCAAGGCTAGGACACTAACTAGCAAAAAATCGCAACGGTCTCTGGTGCCAGAATTGTTAGTCCTTAGGTGGGAACCTCTCTAGATGATCATGCAAAAATGGTTTTGTAGCCATCATCAGACATATCCTAGACATTGCCAAACTATCTGGCCACTCTTTCCAAAGGGTATCGCTCAATCATTGTATGCTTATGACCCTACATGTATCGAGTTTTCCTAGAAAAGTATAACTGTTGTATGTCATTGAACCATGGTGGCATTTGAAGCCATGGTCGCCACCAGAACATGGTCATATCATCTATCACACGTTGCTAGTACAGGAGCCCAATCTGTCTTGTGTGCCAGAGTGTAATGGTACCTCAGTATCTCCATATGATGGTATCATCTGGCTCAATGTTTTCCATTTGTACAATCGACCAAAGCACAACAATGTACTCCCATGCCCAGATATGAAGAAGTGTAACACCTACATCGAGGGCTCTCCCATCGTAATAAATGAAATCATGCAAATCATGGAAAAAGGAGGTTAGCATCACAGGCCCCCATGCAAAAAGAGTCCCCTAGTAAAGCATTCTCTACCAAGCCAAGCCCCAACCTGGACTAAAAAATCTTTTGCATCTGTCCGGAGCTACCAAACCTAAAATGATGGCTACAACAATTGATCTAAAGGTTAGAACCTAACCTTTGTATGTCTCTAAATCTATCTATGATGTGACCAATGCAATCCAATCCATCTCCATCACCTCTAAGCAAGCACTGAATCTAGCATCAGGATCATAAATCACACAATCGCAATATCTGCCACACATACTCCATGGTCATTGTCGCCTCTCCCGTCGGAAAGTGGAAAGACGAAGTCTCATTTTTCCATCTCTCGCACAATGCCATCATCATAGCCAAATGTGTCCTAATCACTGGTGTGTACACAATGTACCATATACAATTTGTCCTAGGTGCTCTTGGTGCAACTTTGAAAGGTCACCCAACTCTAGTACGATGGCCTCTGCTCTTTGGACATCAATGATGGGAAACTCTCCTACATCCATGAAGCCCATGGCGTCAGGAAATCATCAAAATTTGAAGTTATTTGGAATTGCTGGCTCAAAAATTAGAAATGTGTTGTTGTTTACAAATGCATTGCTATATTCAAAAATCAAATAGTGACAATCGATGCATTTCAAATCTCAAATTGATAAATGTGTCACCAAACAAGATGGCATCATGATTTAGAATGTGGATTAACTTAACCCTAACTTTCTAATCAGCAAGTGTGTCGCCAGATACATACGCGTTTCCATTTAAAATTTGGAACCCTAAATTCTAATCGAGAAAAGAATCGCCCAAGACATGTGCGTTTCTATATATCATTTGTGTGTCACCGATTGAAGTTTGGGCATCACTATATAGTGACGCCCCCAAAATCTAAATTTTAATGCCTAATAAATGCATCAAATTTTCAAATTTAAAATCAAGTTTTGAATCACATACCGGCGGTCTTGCACATGGAAGCCACTGGAACTCACGAACTTGATCAAACATGTGTCAGGGAAGCTCATGGCATTCCATTTCAGTGGAGGGTCAGAGCTCAATTTGCAAGAATTTCTAAAGTGTGAATGCACAAATGAATTGAAAATGATCCCTCTTGACCTATTTAAGCTAGAAAATTAGAGTTTTTTCCCTAATTTAACCTTTTTAATTTGGTTTATTATCATTTTCACCAATTTTTCCAATCTAGACCTAATTTTGCATCATTTTTTGTGTTTTTGGCATTATTATTACATCTCAGAACCTTTCTAGACTCTTGGGGAAGATTTCGAACTTTAATTGAGAAATCAACCCAATATTAAAAAAATTCGCTTGATTTCTCGACAGGTTAGGGAGTTAGTTTTATCCTTTCACTGGGGCATCTAATAAATCATTAATTTTTTTTTTTTTGATTCAAGTAGCATTTTTAATCTAAAAAGCGTTGTTCTTTGAACCGAAGCAATAGGTACCTCCTTTCAAAGAGGGGAAAAATGTCCTAATCAATGACATACACTTGAATCAGATTTATTAACATCATTTCCTCTTTATACATCCTATTTTTGCTTAATTAATTTAATTAGCCTAGCTAATTAATTAATTTAATTAGCCTAGCTAATTAATTAATTTCATCATTTTCATCTATTTGGCCTAATTAATTAAATTTGGTTAATTCACCTCTTTTCACACTAACACTTCATCTAATTAAATTAAATACATCAAAATAATTAATTTAATCTTCTAAGTCATCTTATTTAATTAAATAACCCTAAGTCATTTAATTAAATATCATTTCACCCCTCCCTTATTTATTAAATCATCTAATTTAATAAATATCTCTTAATTCCTTTAATCCCCTAAATGCATAAATTAAACCTTGTTTAATTAGCAATTAAACTAATTATTCCTCTAATCAAAGGGAATATTCCCATGGAATATTCTTTATCCTTTTTGCAAAATTAAAACTTTGTTTTAATTTGTAAAATCATCTTTTTCCTCAACCTAATGGAATATTCTAAGGAATATTCACACTCCTCCAATCAAATCACTTAGCTTTAAAAGCAAGTTAACCTTCTTACCTTTCTAGCTAGTTACCTTTGACCTATGTGAGCAGGTCAAAAGTGTGTATGTTTGAGGTAATTGTGAGCCTTTGATTAATCTTCATCTTGTATTCTCATCCATTGATGAGAATCCATGATCCATGCCTTTCATCTCTTTCATCATAAACCATTGATTGAGCTTTTTGATCTTAGCCATTCATTACTCATTTTATCTCATGTAAATATATCACTATGTGGAGACAACTGGATCCATATTTTATTGCAAATTCATGCTATTGAATTTTCTCACATCCATACTCTCAATTTGCACACATTTAGCTTATTTTTAGTTTATTTTTATTGCATAAATAGCTCCAAGATTTTATTTATGGCTTCCATGCATCCATCTTAGTTTGTAAATATATTAGGGTTTTCATCTTTTAGCATAATTTTAGCTTAAATTGTTGGTGTAATTAATATTTAATTACACTTTGCATAAGTTTACTTAGGATTTATTTAATTCCTAAGTTTTAGGCTTTCATCTTTATCTTATCAAGCTATCTTGTTGCTCAAGATAAGATTAGGTTTAGGCATCTTTGCTTTTATAAAGCAAATCATATCTTGTAATTAATTGAATTCTTGAATATTACGTTGCACATCTTTCTTGCAACCTCTCTTGCTTTTTTTATTTTCTCTTCTGTGGAAGGTCTTTTCGGTTTGCAAATCTGATCATGGGTTTCTAACATGGTATTAGAGCCTTGATTTGCAGCCCCTTCTCAGATTTTTGGAGAGATTCATTGCAAAGTTCGTTCAGGATTCCTTGAGGGTTTCATACCTCGAGTTTGTCTCTCTATTTGGATGTTCCTGCATGATTGCTTTCAGCGCATGTTGGAGGAAATCTGAGCTCATTTTTGAGTCTAGGGCTATCGAAAAAGTCAAGATCGACTTTTGTTTCGCTTGATTTCGACATTTTATGCCAGAGTTATGAGGGTTTGAAGATCTGTCAGATCTAGAAGTTACGAAGTGTCTGGTGTGTTTTCAGGCAGATCGGACCTCGCCATCAAATCCAGAGCGTTCGAGAGATGAAAAATGACATATAATATGCCTATGTTCAGCATCAGCTGTTCGTGAGGCAAATTTTTTTTACCCAGCAGGCTGTACGACCCGCTAGGTACAGGGTACGATTTATGCAGAATAAAATAATTTCAAAAAAAAATTCTGCATATATTATTTTTCATATTTTTGGGCTATTAAAAAATTAGGCATATTAAAATTTTATATGGCGGACTTATTTTTTGTGGGGATTTGTTTTCTGGTTTTTTGCAGAGGTTATTTTTTTCTTGCAGGGGCTGTACGGTCGTACCCTGCCCACACACTACCGCCAGCCTCCATACTTTTTCCGGCTCTAACACTGGCCCTTGCAACTTTCTCCAGCCACCGCCAGCTTCACCACACCCGCCGACCACTTTCTTGCTTGCCGGCCATCTCCACTTTGACCGCCGGCCGCTCATTCAAACCCCCGCGCCCCTCTGATCTTGCACCCCAGTCACATGGAGTTCGCGGGCTAATCCGAGGGGGCTCCGCTATTGGCGGTGGTGCCACCAGTGGCGCCACCAACACTCCGCCCGCCCGCCACCCGCCTGGTGGCGGGTTTCTTTTTTCAAAATTTTTTCCCCCTGGTCATATGGCGGACCAGGGGCCAGCGCCGAAGGAGCTTATTTTTTGCTCCTATTTAGCCTTCTCGTACCCTGAAGTGCCCTTCTACAGCTGTTTTTTTCATTTTGCCATAACTTTTGATCCCGGAGGCATTTTTTTTGAAACGAGATATCACTAGAAAGCTGGCGAGCCCAATTTTCTGATGGTGTAGTCTATTTCCAGAAATTTTGCTGTTTGATGGGATTTTTTTCCAGTTGAATTCAGATGTTCATATTTCACTTCAGAGGGCATATCTTTCGACTCAGTGCTCTATTTTTTCGTGATTCTTGCGACGTTGGAAAGCTGATTCTATCCTCTACACAGATCTGACATAAATTTATATATTCTATTTATGCATGTTTGTATGCTCTCATTTGACAATCGTCGGGTTATTGTAATAAATGAACCATGATAAAGTTCCATTCAAGGGGGTTTTTTGCATATCCATATTCATTTCATTTTGATGGAAACTTGTATGGGTTATCTGGCTACCTAGTTTCTTTTGGCCACATTATTGTCTTGCTTGACACATATCAAATTCATCGGTTCACACTTCAATTGAGAGATTATGTTTCTTGATCCTTATTGGTTCAAATTCTTCTTAGTTTGAGGGCCATGGTTTTGTGGCTAATGTTCCAAAGTCTTCTTGGTACTCCTTCCCATGGAAGAGTTTCAGTCACAATTTGGCATCGGCATCGAGATACATGGTTTCCAGATTATGTCATCATCTCATCTCCTGTTGCTTCACAGATTCCAGGGTTGTTCCAGTTTGTGAGTTTTCAAGTGTTCCATGGCATCGGGTCTGCTGTCACATTATTTTGATTCTGATTTTGGTTTCAGTTGTAGACATAAGTATCTTTCCTTGCTTGTCAGATTGTGGTTCCAGTGTTACTCCACAGTGATCTTCGAGTGCTTCTTTGCAGTAGTCATCTCATTGTAGGGGGGTTTTGTCCCACTGGGTTTTCCTTCTATACCTCATATTGCATTTGTACTTGGGTTCCTGATCAGGCCTTGTTGTCGGGACCCATTCATGCTTTCTTGCATTCATCTTAGTTTTACACGCATGCTTTATTTGCTTCTCCCTAAGTTGCACTTATGGGGGTGTTGGTGTAATTAATATTTAATTACACTTTGCATAAGTTTACTTAGGATTTATTTAATTCCTAAGTTTTAGGCTTTCATCTTTATCTTATTGAGCTATCTTGTTGCTCAAGATAAGATTAGGTTTAGGCATCTTTGCTTTTATAAAGCAAATCATATCTTGTAATTAATTGAATTCTTGAATATTACGTTGCACATCTTTCTTGCAACCTCTCTTGCTTTTTTTATTTTCTCTTCTGTGGAAGGTCTTTTCGGTTTGCAAATCTGATCATGGGTTTCAAACATAAATAAGCTTATATTAGCTTAGAAATTGCATAATTAGATCATTTATAGCATAAAATCATGGTAGATTAGCTTGCATCATGTTTATTTTGTGCATAATTTAGATTTTTCATACACCAAACATCATGGTTTAATCAATTCTCTTCCATAAAATCAACTGAAATAAGCTCACTATCATGGGATTGGTAAAGGGTTGTTGGTCCACATCAACATGACAGGAATTCCACAATAGGATAAATTTCAATGGATTAGAGTAGATTTTTTCTTTAAAGCTTTCATAAGATTAGCATGTTAGGTTTTTTGATAAAATGTTTACATTCAATTTTGATTGACTGATCTTGTTGAAATTGGAGTATTGGTTGCTTCATTATGATTTGATTCTTCATGGATCAAGCGTAATTCAACCCATAACCAATATCCTCGCGTTGGAATTCTGCACTAGGAGGGAAAACTAATCATTTACTTGTTTTTTGGCTCGAAATCCATGTTTTTTGCTATTTTGTAAGTTGTACTAATGCTCAAACCACAAACAACGACGTTATTTCAATAGCATCAACATATAACGATACCTAATAAATTTGATACAATGATGCATATTTAATTGGCCAATGCTAATTTAAATTTAGCGACACTTATTTAAATTTGAACTATCGTGGAATGAAAATGGTGATGCTCACGCCCAACAGACCAATGCTTTCAAACTTCAAATCACAATACATTTATTTATAGTAACACCCATCAATACAACAACACAATCATGCTCACTATCCCTTCTACAGAGCAATTCTCAAATTCACCAGAGCGATGCCCAAATTTGAAATTGTGATGCCATTGTGTACAACAATGCTCAACCAGGGTAAGAAACTTTACCCTTGTTTTTCAACATGTGACATAATTTCTTTTGATTATGCGATCACTGATCGATGTATGACTATGTTTTCATTGTTATACTAATAGGGTTTTGCAAGTTTTAAGGCATGGAGCAAAATTGAAGAACTTCTCTTCTATCTAAACATAATATAATTGTAACTAGCATACCAAACACCAAACTTACCAACAAGTCATACAACAACATTAAGCACCACAAGCAGCCTTAGCATCACAACAAGCAACCTTAGCACAACAACAACAATAAGCACAACAAGAAGCCTTAGTAGGTCAACAAGCAACATTAGCACAACAACATCAATCTTAGAGAGCATCCTTAACACAACAGCAACATCAACAACAACAAGTGGCCATTTCCCAACAAGCTTAGCAAGAAAATTTAGTAGCACAACAAGTCGCGCAACAACAACAAGCACAACAAGCAAGTTTACTAGCACAACAACAACAATAGGTCCAACAACAAGCCTTACTAGCTCAACAGTATGCCCAACAACAACAACAAGGATCCTATTTTCCTCATATGAACATCATTAATTCGACCACATCAAGAAGATATTCATCACTTTCACAGAAACTCACACCTTCATATACCCCATATAACTCATCTCTCTTCCCACCATATGTTCCTACACCCAATCCACAGGATGATCTCACATCACAAATGAAAGCAGTCTCAGAAGAAATACATGCCCTTTCTATGGGAAAGACAAAGAAACCTCATACACAAAACTTGTGTCCTTACCCATTTGATTGAAATATAGCAATGATACCATTTCCTCCTAGTTCTGAAATCCCTAAGTTTGACAAATATAGATGGAGAGGAAGTCCTGTGGGCCATATCAAATAATTCAACATCATGCGCATGGAAGTGGCATACAATGATTCATACCTAATGCACCTCTTTCCTCGAAGTCTAACAGGTCCTGCTATGGATTGGTTTTCTCATTTGCCTCCTGGTATAAATTTTTTTCAAGAAATCACTAACAAATTCATCGATCACTCCTCCTTCAATCTTGACATGGATGTTAGCCTAGAAGAGTTGTATACTCTCAAGTAAAATTTAGGAGAAACCTTCACAAATTTCTTACAACAATGGAGGCAAAGAGCTAGTAAAAGAAAGTGGCCTCTTCCTAATGAACAAGTAGGAATCATCATAGCCAACCTTGATCCAAAAATATCATTCCACTTGAAAATGAAATGCATCACATCATATGACAAACTTGTTCCAAGAGCCCTTAACATTGAAAGAGCCCTAATCTCACAAGGAAACACTCAAGCTTACAAAGGCAACCGTCCTTCAACCAGTTCAAATGAGAAACCTCACGTATGGGCTAAAAACAAAAAATGTAACAAACGATGGTGTTGTAGATGCTAAGGTCATACTAAATGCTCCTAGACCCAAGCATAATAAAGTTGCTAACATCCAACCAACAGTGAAACAATTAGTGCCACCTTAGAACAATCAAATCAATAACACCAACATGCAATCAAGGCCAACCGATAATAGGAACAACTATTCTAAATGCAAGTATACCTAGTTATTGAAACCCATCGAAACAATCATGAAGAAATTGGTAGAGTCAAATTTGATCACACTTCCTAACTTTTAACACTAACAAGAACCCCAAGAAAATCCATCCTAGTACAATGAGCATGATCTTTGTGACTATCATAAAATCAAAGGACATAAAACAAAAAATTGCTTGAAACTCAAGAATATTATCCAAGATCTCATAGAGAACGACACCATATCTATTCAAGTACCAGTAGGAAACTAGGATCTCAAGATATACAAGACCCCTATGCATGATCATAACAAATCCAACAACCATGGGAAAGCTAAGCATTACACCAATGTTCAACATACTTATTCCATTATAGTTGCTTCCTATGATAGTGTTATCACTATTGTCACCATCAAAGGAGCTAGTATGGAATGTGGAGTCACCACACGATGTGGAAAAATAACCATTCAAGGAGATGTTCCCACTCAATCTTGGACACAACCTACCTTTCCCACATCTAATCCTAGCAATTACAATCTTGTTGATCAGCTTAAATAGACCCCCACTCAAATATTAATTTTGGAACTTCTGAAATTATCTCTTGTGCTCAGAGAAATACTAGAAAAATCCTTGTCTGAATCTTCTATTCCCAAGAACATTGATACCAATCAGTTTCAAGCTATGTAGGGCATATCGCTATCCATCTTATCACCTTCTACGAACAATATTTACCATCATAATCATTTCATAATCATGCTTTATACCTTGAGGTTGTCATTCATAAAAACAAGGTCAAAAGAGTTTTGGTAGATGGAGGTGTTGGTCTAAACATTTGTACCCTATATTTGATCAAGCATCTAGGCTATTCAGAAGATACTATTGAGAAGATAAAGAGTACCACCATCAGAGCATACGTCGATCAAGAACGGGTATCACAAGGAATCATTGTGCTCCCTATCCAAGTGGGACCTCTCATTGCAAAAACTACATGTCAAGTACTTGATCTTGATCTTCCATATAACATTCTACTTGGTAGACCATGGATCCATGCTTTGAAAGTCGTAGCCTCAAGCTATCATCAATGTGTGAAGTTTCCTTTTGAGGGTAGAGAAATCACTATCCATGGAGATCCTAAGCCTTTCTACTACTGCAAGAGCCTTTAAGACATATTTTATAAGATCCCACAAATACCCAAAAATGTTGAAGGACCTACATCATCAAGCTCATTTATTGACCCATCATCTTTAGCCTCTACCTCAACATCCCAAGTACTAATTGTGAAAAAGAATACCTGAGGTCAAAGCAGTAATCCAAGATGATGGTTGTGGAAGCTACAAAATATCAAAAGACAACTTCATCTTAGGAGAGTTACCTATTTCTCCTCAAAATCACAAGAAATCACATCTAGCACCAAAGAAATAGAAATAGTCAAGATGGCAGCTACTACCTTCACCAAATGGGGAGAGCTAAATCAAGAAGACATCAATGAGAAAGATATCTCTAAAATAGTCTATCAAGATGAAAGACTTGTTCCTATTCTTCCCATGAAATATGACAACAAAGGTCTACAACTAATGCAAAATTGGGGATATAACAAGAATGAGAAGCTAGGACAGAATGAAAATGGTTTACTAGAACCCATCATTCTTGAGAAACGATTAAAGAATCTTGGCTTAGGTTGTACTACTAGCAAGTTCACACTTATTGGCAAAGGTATTGCTGCTAAATGAGTTGAGGTTGTTGTAAACACAAGGGAAGACACCTAAGAGGGGGGGTGAATCAGTTGTCACCGAAATTTAAACTTATTAAACTTATTAACCTTATTCTCAGATCTGATAAATAAACATGAAAGCATAAATCATCACCACATTAGAAACACACATAACACAATTTTTTTACATGGAAATCCTATTAGGGGAAAAACCATTGTGGAGGTTAGTCCGCAAGATTATACCCTATTAAAAGTATAAAGAAGAATAAATGGGGAATGCACATGCATTCAAGCACACTACCTAGAACTCACTGGTCAATTAAATCAAGGCTTACTACCCAAAGGAAGACACATTGTCTTACAGAAACATTCAGATTACATATAAAATATTGTGAACTGAGAAAATAGCATCTACTAATGCATGATTACAGTTTTGGTTAAACACATAAAAATCTACTCACTCTTCTTCACACTTCTTCACACTTTTCCTCTATCTTCAAAATATTAGAACATTATTCGTGCATCTCACACACTCAAATGGAATAAACAATCACTCATATATATTCACAACAAGAGATAACATCAATTGCATGTCAGCTTTAACAAAATATAAAATGTGTACAAATTTTCAGCCCAAATCAATAAGTAATTATTAATGTGAATCAACCAATGTTGGCCAAAACACAATGAAGAGCCAAAACAACATCCTCAAACACAAAAAAATTTAAACAATTAATCCTTGAAGATCCACAACATGCTACAATCACCAAGTCAGCCATGAACATGAAAAACATGAACACGCAGAAGAAAATCACCAATCTCGAGCACATTGATCAATGCAAACGTGAATAGAGCATGATATAGAAACATCCATAAGCATTAGGAATCACTACAGAAGAATCTGCAACAACTCATCTTACTAGAATCACAACATCCTCTATTAGGAACACCAACTAAAGCAACAAAAAATTGTCAAAACACAACTACTCATAACTTGATCAAATCTTCATGCAGATCTCTGAAACTTAACATGGATAAACTAGATATACTTGAAAAAAAACCCTTTAATCAACAACATCTTATCATCAACATACTGAGCTAGCCACAATACTAAACTTCATTGTACCACAGATAACCTGCAACTTGTTTTATTACAATTTTCTCAATATCCTCGACATATACAACCTTAATGCCAATAGTGTTGACATCAATGACAACCACATATCAGCAACATCCAAAAATCTCCCCCTTTGGCATTGATGGAAACACATGATGTGAAAAACACCATCAACACAACTATCTCTTAGCACTTTCTCCCCCTTAGATTTTGACTCTTCTCCCCAAATAATTCATAGTTTTTCACATGACTCTTCCCCCCCTTGGACATCAATGACAAAGATAATGTGTATCTTTCTCCACACAAGCTCTGAACCACATATATGAACATCAGACTACTCCCCTTGAGTAGCAGCCACCACAACATCAATCTAGATCATAAGATATGACTATGAAATGCACAGAATGATGCAATTATATGCATCTTAGTTCTAATTAGGAGGGGTAATCGCCCCTAGCTTTCCTCTGAGATACTCAAAAGTATCCTTAGGCAACAACTTGGTAAAGATATCTACATTATTTTCCTTAGTAGGCACACACTCAAATCTTACTTCCTTTTCACTTACTTTCTCTCTCAAAAAATGAAACTTGATAGATATATGCTTGGTTTTTTAATGCAACACCAGATTCTTAGAAATGTTAATTGCACTTGAGTTATCATAGAATATAGCAATAGGATCATCATACACAACTCTGATATCTTTCATAATCTATTTCATCCATAAAAATTGAGTACAATTTTTAGCAGCAACAATGTATTATGCCTCTACTGTAGATAAAGAAATGGCATTTTGCTTCTTACTTAACCATGAAACTGGCTTCTTTCCCAAGGAAAATGCACCACCACTAGTAGTATTTTTGTCATTCACATCTCTTGCCTAATCAACATCAGTAAAAGCACTCAAAGTAAGGTCATAGGATACCATAGGCCAATATCAACTATCCCCTTCAAGTATTTGAAAATCCTTTTTACAGCTGTCACATGAGATTCTTTAGGATCAGCTTGAAATCTTACAACAATGCATATGACATTCATGATATTAGGTCTAGTTTGAGTCAAATAAAGTAATCCATGGAAATATTGATCTATATCTAGTTTGGTTTTCTTTAGGTGAGACATCATCTTATGTCAACTTACATCCAATCACCATAGGTGTACCAATCAGCTTTGAATCTTCCATACCAAACTTCTTTAGCAATTTTTTTACATACTTGGACTGAGATATAAATATCCCCTTATCTAGCTGAGTAATTTGCAATCCCAAAAATAATTTCATCTCTCCAATCATAGAAATCTCAAACTCACTCTGCATCCCATCAACAAACTTCATGCAAAACTATCATCTCCTCCAAAAATGATATCATCAACAAAGACTTCAACAATCAAATCTTTATCATGATCAATCTTGAAATACATATTACTATCAACAATACCTTTATTAAATCCAAGCTTCAAAAAATACTTGTCCAATCTAGCATACCATGCTCTTGGGGCTTGCTTCAGTCCATAAAGTTATTTCTTCAACCTAAAAACCATATCTCCCTAATCAGTCAATTTAAATCCATCAGGTTGTTCAACATACACTTCTTCTTCTAGTTCACCATTTAGAAATGTTGACTTGACATCCATTTGATAAAAAAATTAGATTTTGTAAGTGTCATAAGCAAGAAATAGTCTCACAGCTTCAATCCTAGCAACAAGGGAAAAGGTTTCTTCAAACTCAATTCCTTCCATCTGAGAATATCCTTTACACACCATTCTTGCTTTGTTTCTAACAAATTCACCTTGCTCATTCAATTTGTTTCTAAAGACCCATTTAGTTCCAATTACATTTTTGTCCTTAGGTCTAGGAAAAAGAATCCATGAATCATTCTTCTCAATTTTTTGTAGTTCTTCTTTCATTGCTTCCATCCAATGTTCATATGTATATGCTTCATTGACATTATTAGGCTCAGTCTTTGAAATCAAACAGTATTCTTCTACAATTCTTCTCCTAGTTTGAACACCTTTGTTCTTATCACCTATGATCTGATCTTCTGAATGATTTATTCTTACATGCCTTGGATTCTTAGGATGTTTTGAACTTCTGGCTCTTGTGATCTCACTTCTGCACTTTCACTAGCTCCTTCCTCTTGATTTTCCCGATTCACCGAAATGATCTTAACTTGATTTGAAGTTTGAACTTTCTTTCCTTTATCTAAACTGTCATTCTGATCATCTAAATCATATCCATAGGTTCTGGATGGTCTAACTATGTCTTCATCAACCTTGACATTATCACTTTCAACTACTTTCTTCAATCTCTTATTGTAGCAATAGTAGGCCTTTCTTTTAATAGAATAACCAAGAAAGATTCCTTCATCAATCCTAGAATCAAACTTTCTTATATCTTCATGTCTTTTGATAAATCATTTACTCCCAAATATTTTGAAGTATCTAATAGTAGTATTATGACCATACCATAGCTCATAAGGAGTCTTACTAGTATCACCTTTGACTTGTACCTAATTTATTATGTAAATAGTAGTACTCATAGCTTCTCTCCAGTAGATATGAGGAACATTTCCTTCTAGCATCATAGTCCTAGAAACTTCTTCAATTATCCAGTTCTTCCTTTCCACAACTCCATTTTGCTGAGGGGTTTGTGATGGAGATAACTGTCTCTTTATTCCATGCTCTTCACAAAAAGAATTAAAGTCATTGGAAGTGAGTTCACCACCTCTATTTGATCTCAGACATTTAATCTTTAGACTTGTCTTTGTCTCAACCATAGCCTTAAATATCTTCAATTTATCAAGAGCTTCAAATTTTTCCCTTAAGAAATTAACCGAAATCATTCTAGAATAATCATCAATAAGTAACATGAAATACCTATATCCTTGTAAACTTCTGACTCTAGAAGGACCACACAAATTAGTATGCACAATCTCCAACACTTCATTTGAACAATTTTGTTTGCTCCGAAATGAAACTTTAGTTTGCTTCCCTAACTAAAATTCCTTGCATATGGCATTAGTAGGCTTTATCAACTTAGGAAGATCTCTCACATCCTGAGTAGAACTTATCTCAATAATATTGTCAAAGTTTACATGACACATTCTCCTATGCCACAAACAACTTTCATCAACTTGAGCAATCAGACAACTTTTACTAGCAGCATTTAGATGAAAGATATTACCTTTTTTTTTGTTCTAGATACAATCACATTTCTGAAAACTCCCCAATATTCTACACTTTCCATCCTTGAATTGAAGATTGTATCCCTTTTCAACCATCTATCCAACACTTAAGAGATTATGCTTCAAACCTTCCACATATAGAACATCATTAGTATTATGATTGCCATCAAGAGAAATGTATCCTCTGCCATGGATTACACCTACTTTGTCATCACCAAATCTTACAAAACCACCATCATAATTTTCCAAGCTCACAAATTTACTTTTATCACCTATCATGTAATGAGAACATCCATTGTCGATCACCCATTCATCTTTTTCTTCAACTCTTGCAGCTAGACTTTCTCCAGATTTATGCAACTAGCAGATTCTGTAGGGGATGGATCATTTTCCTTGATAGCAATAAATACCCATTCATCCTCACTTGCTTTCCCTTTGTTAGATTCATCGTTTGCCACACCTTCATCAGCAACATAATAACACTTTCTTTAGAATCTAAGCTTGTTAGGTCTTGGCTTAGGAACTCTTTCCAGACACCTTGATGCAAAATGACCTATTTTATTGCAATAGAAACATTTAATAGGAAATTTCCCTTTGTACTTACCTTCTCCTCTGGCTTCTCTCTTGATAATAAGTGCTTCAAGCTCGTCTATTTTTCTCTCTTCTTCTTCAATTTCTCTCATTTCCTCCTCATACTTGGATATTTTTCTAGAATAAATTTCTCCTGGATCATATCTCTGCTTATATTTTTTGGATATAGTAGCTTTGAATGCAAATTTTGTCTTAGGAAGAGCATCACCAAATTCACATAACTTAAAAGCAGTAAGCTTACCAATCAACATGTCTCTAGTTACATTTATCATAGTCTGGATCTCCTTAATAGAAATAGCTTTGGATTTGCATGTAGTAGGAAAGGATCTGAGCACCTTAACAACAATTTCTAATTCTTCCAATTGTCCACCAGCACATCTGGTACTACACACAAGTTCATTCACTCTCTGCATAAAAGAAGTAATGTTCTCATCATCACCCATTCTCAACATTTCATATTTCCATTTTAGGATTTGCAGCTTAGCAATCTTCACATGGGCATCACCTTCATACAAAGTTTCCAAAATTTTCTAGATCTCATAAGCAGTCTTCAGATCCATTACATTTTTCATCTCAAAATCAGTTAGAGCACTCAAGAATGCTTCCTTAGCCTTAATATTGTACTCAACATCCTTAATCTCAGCAGTAGTAGACAGACCACTCTATGGGATGATATACCTATTCCTTGTAATGTTCTAGTAGGGTTCACCAATGCATCTCAAATGACACTCCATTTGAGTTTTCCACAGAGAATAATTTTTTCCATCAAATCTTAGACTATCTTTCTTATATGTCACCATCCCTGATCACCTCAAGGTATTAAACTTCTTCCAAGGAACATGCTTTGATACCAATTTTTGGAAACACAAGGGTAGACAATTGAGAGGGGGGTGAATCAGTTGTCACAGAAATTTAAACTTATTAACTTTATTCTCAAATCTGATAAATAAAAATTAAAGCATAAATCATCACCACATTAGAAACATACATAAAACTAAGATTTTTTTACGTGGAAACCTTGTTAGGGGAAAAACCACGGTGGAGGTTAGTCCACAAGATTATACCATGTTAAAATTATAAAGAAGAATAAATGGGGAATTCACATGCATTTAGGCACACTACCTAGAGGTCACTGCTCAAATACAACAAAGCTTATTGCCCAAAGGAAGACACACTATCTTACAAAAATATTTGGATTACATCCGCACAATATTTTGAACTAAGAAAATAGCATCTACTAATGCCTGATTACAGTTTTGGTTACACACATAAACATTTTCTCACTCTTCTTCACACTTCTTTAGACTCTGCCTCTTTCTTTGAAATATTAGAACATTATTCACGCATCTCACACACTCAAATGGAATAAGCAATCACTCATATATATCCAAAAACAAGAAATAACATCAATTGCATGTCGGCATCAATAAAATATAAAATATGTACAAACTGTCAGCCCAAATCAATAAGTAATTATTAATGTGAATCAACCAATGTTAGCCACAACATAATGAAGACCCAAAACAGCATCCTCAAACACAAAACACTTTAAACAATTAAGCCTCAAATATCCACAACATGCTACAATCACCAAGTCGGCCATGAACATGAAAAACATGAACACACAAAAGAAAATCACCAACTGCAAGCACCAATCAATGTAGATTGGCAACACAAATAGAACACGATCTAGAAACATCCATGAGCATCATGAATCACTATATAAGTATCCACAACAACTCATCTTACTAGAATCACATCATCCTCTAATAGGAACACCAACTAAAGCAACAAAAAATATGTCATAACACAACTGCTCATAACTCAATCAAATATTCATTTGGATCTCTAAAACCTAATGTGGATAAACTAGATATAATAAAAAACAAAACCTTTAATCCACAACCTCTCATCATCAACATACTGAGCTAGCCACAGTACTGAACTTCACTGTACCAAAAACAACCTGTAACTTATTTTCTTACAATTTTCTCAATATCCTCGACATACACAGCCATAATGCCAATAGTGTTGACATCAATGAAAACCACATATCAACAACATCCAATAAAGGATTCCTCTTGGTCACCTACATCATGTGATACTACCTTAGATGACTTTCCCCTTGATTTCGTTGACCTATTTGAGAACAACACCCTCTTCATGATATCCATAGCATCCCTTATCTCAAATAACCAACCAACTGAAATACGCTTGGTATACCCGAAACTTATTGGCATGGACCAACAAGGACAATTGATTCTAGATTTATTCCAAAATGATGAAGCAATCTTAGAATTCATGGGACTCTGAGATAACTTATCATGGGAATATCACAAAGCAAGCTTTGACATAGAGCTTGATACATGGGCATACTATGGGGAGACGATTGAATCTTTCAGTCGCAAAATAAATGAAATGCAATTAACTTGTAGATCCTTGAGTGAAAACCACCTGGTGGTGCTCTCTGATCCAAAAATAGTAAAAAGAAAGGATGCATTTGATGGTGAAAACCTCCTTGAGGCACCTAGGGATGAAGGATTCAATCTCCCCCTTAGTGCAATGCATCCAAATAAGTCGATAGTACTAGCAGAAAAGGCTACACCAACCAATGTGGGAACAAAGGAAGAACCTAAGATCACCTTCTATGTTGAATCCTTATTAGATGAAGAATAGAAGAACCTTTCAACATTCCTTAAATAGATAAAATCTAACTTTGCATGGTCATATATAGATATGTAAGGCCTTGATCTAGAATTAGTTGTGCATCACTTAGAAGTCTATCCTAAGGCCAAACCAGTCAAGTAGAAATGAAGGAAGATGCACCCACAGATAGCACTCTTGGTTATACTAGAACTACAAAAGCTTCTTGATGTTGGATTCATTTGACCGATAGATTATCTTGAGTGGGTTTCAAACCTGGTACTAGTCTCAAAACCCATTGGGGGCATCAAAATATGTACTGATTTTAGAGATCTAAACAAGGCGTGTTTGAAGGACAACTTCCCTCTTCCAAAAATTGATCTCATTGTAGATTTAATAGCTAGGCATGAAATGTTGTAACTCATGGATGGCTTTTTAGCCTATAAGAAAATCATAATCACCAAAGAAGATCAACATAAAACTACCTTTACTTTCCCATGGGGAACCTACTGCTAGAATGTGATGTCATTTGGGTTGAAGAATGCAGGACCTACCTATCAAAGAGCAATGACCCTCATCTTTCACGACATGATCCACAAAATAGTTGAATATTATGTAGATGATATTTTGGAAAAATCAAAGAAAATAAGTGAACACATACAAATTTTAGGACCTATCTTTGATAGGCTTGAAGAATACAAGGTATGACTGAATCAGAAAAAATTTGTGTTCGAGGTCACATTAGGGAAACTTCTTGGCTTCATTGTTTCACAAAGAGGGATAGAAATTGATCCAACAAAGGTAAAAGCCATCCTAGACATGGAACCACCACAAACACTGAAAAAAATGAGAGAATTACAAGGAAGGTTGCAGTCCATGAGAAGGTTCATAGCTCAGCTATTAGATAAGACTCGCCCTTTTTCACACCTTCTTCATAAAGGGATAACTTACAAATGGGATGAAAAATGTGATAAATCTTTCCAATAGATTGAGCATTATATACTAATACCACCTTTTCTCATGCAACTGATACCAAACAAGCCATTAATCCTATAAATCTCAACAACATCAATAGCAATAGGAGCTCTTTTAGCACAACATGCTAAAAATGGAAAGCAAAGAGCCATATATTACATCATTAGAACCTTGGTAGGCTATGAGATGAACTATTCACCCATTAAAAAAGCATTCCTATTAGTAGTTTTTTCTTCAAAAAAATTTAGGAATTACATGTTGTCACATCAAATCAAGCTCATCACAAAGATTGATCCATTAAAATATTTGTTATCCAAAGAAACCCTCATAGGATGAATGGCTAAATGGGTACTGATCTTCACAAAGTTTGACATAGAGTATGTGGAGCAAATCCAATCAAAGGACAAGTAATCATAAACTAGCTAGAAAAATCACCCATCTATGATGAGAACCCTTTAATATCTGAGTTCCCTAATGAATCATTGTTCCTTATTAATCTAACATCTCAATGGAAGATGTACTTTGATGGATCATTCACCCAACATGGATCAGGAGCCAACATTCTTTACATCACCCTCTAAGGTGATTGCATCCCAAAATATTATAGGCTATCATTCCCATGTACGAATAACATTCTTGAGTATGAAGACTTGATCAAAGGTCTCAGGATAGCAGTTCAATGGTAGATACAAGAGATGAAAGTCTATGGAGACTCACAGTTGATTATCAACCAAGTCAGTGATGACTATCAAACTAAAGATGACAAGCTCACTCCTTACAAGAAGATGGTGGAGAATTTCAAAGATATTTTTATAGACATAACATTTGAGAAGATTCCTTGCATGAACAATAGAGCAATAGATGCCATGGAAAAAATTGGATCACTACTAGACATGTCGAACAACATTCTTCAATGTGAATTCTTGATAGAACAACTTCTTGTACCAACTTTTGAAATCCTTGAATTTGAATTCATGTGTGTCATTGTTGGTCCTAGATCCCCTTGGTACCATGATATTTTTACTTACCTTAATAGAGGAACCCTTCCATTAGACATCGCCCCAAATCTTAAAAGGACCTTTATCAAAAAGGAATCCCAATTCATAATCCTAGGTGATACCCTTTACCATTGAAGCATCGAAAGGACATTATTATGATGTATTAACCAAGAGAGCATTAATTTCCTTAATAGAAGTGAACGATGGCATATGTGGGTCCCATTCTAGCGGTATGACTTTAGCTAAGAAACTGTTGAGGATGGGGTACTATTGGCCCACCATGGAAAAAGAAGCTCATTAGTATGTGTGAAAATGTATCCAGTGTCAATAGCACGAGGATCTGATTCATGCTCCAACTCAAGAATTGTAACAAATGATCATACCATGGCCTTTTTCACAGTGGGGACTTGACCTCATAGGAAAAATCACTCCAACCTCATCCAACGGCCATAAGTTGATCATAACTACCACTGAGTACTTTACTAAGTGGGTTGAAGCCATTCCTATGACCTATGTAATGAGAAATAAAATGGCCAAGTTTATCCTGAATTACCAGATTTACCGTTATGGTGTACCACAAACCCTCACTTGAGACAATGGAACCCCATTCAAAAATCAAGATGTGAAAGAGATGTGCCAAAGATTCAATATCTAACACCAATTCTCTACACCATACTATCCCCAAGGAAATGGCCAACTAGAAGATACAAAAAAAAATATACTGAAAAACCTAAAGAAAATAGTTAATGAAGTTGGTTGTCACTGGCATCTTCAGCTAAATCCTGCTCTTTGGGCTTATCGAACTAGTATCTGCACAACCACAGGAGCAACCCCTTTCTCCCTGGTCTATGGATTAGAAGCCATCTTGCCTATTGAGATTGAGCTCCCATCATTGCAAGTGTCACCAAAGAATCTGATAACTAAAGAAGAGTATAGAGTGTCTAGACTAAATGAGTTGGAATTCCTAGATGAACGTCATCTTGATGCCCTTAATCACTTACAAGCATCAAAGCTAACTAAAATGAAGCTATAACAAGAGAATCAAATGTTAGTCATTCTAGGTAGGCGATCTTGTCTTAAAGAAAAATCAGAAGAACCTCCCAGATCAAGAGAGAAAAGGAAATTTTGAGCCTGACAGGTTGGGTCCCTTTATCATCATAGCAAGCTATAGATCAGGAGCATACCAACTGTCAACCCCTAAAGGTGAACCCTTGCAGGAGCCAATCAACAACTTGCATCACAAAAAAAATTATACCTAAACATGAAGGGTATAAATCAAAAAATAGAAAAAAATCAAAAAATGATCAAAATCTAAAAAAATGAAAAAAAAGGATTGGAAAAAGTAAAGAAAAAAACATCCTCTAGTGAAAACCACTTCAGTGGCACTTTGGGCAAGTACCTTGGTGAAAACTTGGCAAACAGGCACCTCGCATAAATAAGGTATCTCCATCTATTATTTGTCTCTTTCCACCTATCATTATTTGCATTGCCATTCATCCCTTATCTGTGTCCTTATCATGGCTTGTCATTGTAAGGTATCATGAATTCTTTAGCACTACTTGGCATATTTCTCAAGGTCAGTTTGTCTTTCCTTTATCGAAGTAGGCTAACATATCACACTGGGGGAATTTCGTTATGTGTCACAATCAAGTTCTTGTATACCTTGAGGTCATGGGAAATCCTATTAGAAAACACCAAAAAAATTCATAAAATATTATCTAGAAAATCCAAAAACATTTGCAAAATCCTGTATAGTGAAAATCCAAAAACACTCAAAAAATTGTAAAGGCAAAATCCAAAACATTCCAAAAACATCAAAATCCCTAAAAAGGTTGAACATCAAAAAATCCAAAAAGTAGAGTCCTCTTGTTGAACTACATCATCTATGAGCTTTAACATAGGAAAGGTCATCACTAATGTGCCCCCGAGACACCCTAGGTCAGTTCTTTAGTAGTACATTGTAATTAGTTGTTGTCTCTCGTATGTTCATATCTTTGTCCTATAAATCAGTCAAGTGAGTTGAACTATGCGGTCTTTGTGTGTATAATGTAGACAAGGCTAATCTTTGATTAGCCCTCGAGGCCCCTAGGATAGGTCCTTAGGTTAGGTTCTTGGTCAAAACTCAAAAATTCAGAAAACCCCTAAACATTTGGAAATATCTCAAAAAAATCCAAAAACATCAAAATATCTCTAAAAAACCAAAAAACATCCAAATATCTCAGAAAAACCCTAAAACATCCAAAACACTTTTGAAAAACCAAAAACATCCAAATATTTCAGAAAACACAAAAATAATTGAAAATAGAAAATCCAAAAACAATAGAAAATGTTCAAAAGACCTAAAAAGCCTCAAATATTTTGAAAAACCCTAAATAGCCTCAGAAAATCAAAAAAGCAAAAACATCCACTTAAACTTCCAAAAAGCCCCAAAATATCCTCAAAAATTTTCAAAATACCAAAATACATTCAAATATTCTAGAAAATCCAAAACCCATCCATCCCATCTCGCTTTCACCCACAATAAACTTTCACCCATAATAAACGATCGTCACCTTCACCCTTTGACAAAACAATTAGAAAAAAAACATAGAAACTCGTAAAGTGCAAACTCAAAACTCAAAATCTAGAGTCTAAATCATAGGTAAATGCATAAGTGAAGTTTATAGTGTAACGCCTGTCATGCAAACCCCAGAGAACAAACATTGCAAACAATTTTTTTTTTAAAAATAACATAAAGTAAACATGCATTCGAACATTAATTACATTTACATTACACATTAACAACTTAACGTTACATTCTCTAGGGCATGCGAGGTCACATCGCAACACAACTAACAACAAGGTAAAAGATAATTATTAAACAACTTAACCAATTATATTACAAAAATCATTAATAAAGGTACATCCATAAACCAAAAGTGATAGTATCACTACATCCCATATTACAATCATAAAGAATCTCATCCAATAATGTTACAAAGGATCCTAACTATTACATCATTGTTTAAACATAAGATTACATGTTCTCAATAATGAGTTACAATACATTTCCCAAACAAGTGGGATGATACAAAGTACAATGATAATTGAAATTACAAATGATCCACTGGAACAAACTCCAACTGAAGGAATGTTGCGAACAAAGATTGTTGATGGGGAACCCAACGGGTGCGGAGCACATTCCACCCAACCATGTGAATTATAAATAACTCACCCCCCATGCTCAGAGGTGACAAGGAAGAGATCTTGACCATGAATGTCAAAACTGAATCCAAGAGAACAACAAAGTACAAACTCAAATACAAACTCAGAGATTACAATGACATAACCAACAACATTCATGAGTCAATCATAATAAGATAAAGCTATGAAACTCATCACAATTAACCCAAGCAATAACAATTAAACAAGTCACCAAAGAACATTCTTAAATCACTTTCAGAAGAATCTAAATCAACAATAAGAGTACAAATCCAAAGAAAACTGATACATCCAAAATCCAAAATACATTTCCAGAGGCAATAAGCAACAAGGCAAATGGGTGTCTAGTGGAGAGTGTCATCGCATAGCTCTCATGGGATCTCCTAGCCCTTCCTCCAACTTGAGGCACTGGCACCCATCTATGGATCTCCTGGCTCTTCCTCCTACTTGAGGCGCTAACACCATAGGGTAGCTCATGCAGAGTCGACAACCTCTCATGAAGATGAGATTACAACTTTTCCGACCACGGCCTTCTCAGTCTATCATTAGTCTATGATAGCTCTAATGCATAGACGAGGAATCCAATGTTTATTATCTTGTGTTTTTTACTACCCATCCCCCTAAATTCTATTTTTAGGTTATCACTTGTTTAACTACTCTTATGTGGGTTCTCTTGAGCTCTTCCTCCTTCCGAGGCACTGGCCCCCATGAAGAGCCACTCTCCCTAAGACCCCTAACAGAAACCAAAATAAGGCAAGGGTTGTACCATCAAGTATAAGACATATAACACAAAACAAGACATGCGAGGCAAATCCATCTTGCGATAACTCAAGTCACAGTGACCACAATTCTTGTACAACCATTTTAATGATTAAAATCATGTAACATTCTGAGCATAATAATACAAGTATAAACATCAAAGGATATAAAACCTACCTCTGGAACAAGGGTTGTAAGACAACAGGGTTCCCACATGGACATCCCTAAACAAAAACTATAACAGACAAGAAAAATCAACTTTATTTTGCAAGATTGCACCATTAAATTTAACTCATTGCCAAATCTACGAAAGTATATCCCTCTCAATAAGAGTCCAAGTAAATATACAACCAGAATAAAACTAATTTATGATTAAAATTTATTTATTTAATATCATAAATGATGAAATAATGTCCTATATATATATATAAACATTAATTAACATATTAAATAAAAGAATAATAATTATCATTTTAAAAAAACTATGCACCACATATATATATATATAAACACATCAATAAAAGCAAAGGCCGACGGCCTTAAGGACTGCCCGCAGTAGTCTTACTGACTGCTGTGCGCGACAGTCATTAAGACTGTTGCACGCAGTACTGGCGCGGCAGGGGGTGCAGGGAGCGGGGTACGGCTACGGCCGTCCCTCTCCCGAGTCCCCAACTTTTTTTTTATATGTAAATTTTTTTTTTTATATGATAATTTCTGTCCACTTGCAGGCATGGAATCTGATGGCCGATTCGGCCCAGAAACGATTTTTACATTCAGTCTTTCAAATAAAATTTAATGCAAACAAATAAATTCATATATATATATTATATATATATACACACATGAAATTTGTGTATATATATACATATATATATATAATTTAAATATATATATTTCTAAATGAAGCAATAACTAGTTTCATGTACAGAAGACAGAAGGACAAAATAAAAATATACTATATATATATGAAAGATATTCTTCTTAATCCCCAAAATAAATTGATCTGAAAGAAAACTATATTTCAAAACAAAACAAATTCAATTTAAAGACATATAGTCTATTTTCACAAGCTCAGCATTACTTTCACATAGCCAAATTGAAAGAATATCCATAGAGTAATTGACATAGACAATCTTTTTAATTTCTTTAGTAATTTTCACTATTCAATAATTTCTCTTTCCTAAGGTTTCATTTTTCTTTCACAAAATAATCTAATTATTTTTTTGTTTTCTTTAAATCAGAAGACTAGAGAAGAAGTAGATAAAACCTGGAGTCCTGCGCTTATTTGAAAATCTAACGATGCTTGTTTGATGCAGATGGCCTTTACGAAGAGCTTCTTGTTCCTGCTTTGAAATCTCCTCTCTAGAATACCGTGCTTGAATTCGAATCCAATCTTTTATTTAGAAAACTCTCTCCAAAATCATGCCAGCAAAAGATTGAAAATCCCTTTCTAGAATCCCCGAAGAACTATTCAATTCCAAAAGAACTGACAAATCCCTTTCCAGAAAACTTTCAGAAGATCTCCACATTCAAAGTCATTATTTTTATTTTATTCCTTTCAACTTCTGTCACAAACTTCCCATGTGTGAAAACTCACAAATTTTCAATTACATAAAAGATACATCTTTCCTTTTTTGAAAACTCTAAAGAAAAAGCCAATATAAAAGAAACTATCTAATTTAATTTCCATTTTTTTAGCCATCACTTAATTCTTATTCGTCATTTTATCTTTCCTATTCTTTTATTTATTTATGTTTCTTTTTTATCAATACTTATGTTTTAAATTTCCTTTTGCAAGCTTTACTTGCTATGCACAAAATTTAGTTTATTTATTTTATAATTATCTTCAACAGGATAATTTTAATTAATATTAACAAAACACAATTTAATATTTAATTACCATTTAATAAAACACATGACCTCTTAAAATTAAATAAAACATTTAAATATTTTCATACAAATAAATCTAACATTAAAATAAACAATTATTACCACCATTTAATTAAATAAATCACAACTTATAAAATACCAAATAAAATACATACGAACAAGACACTACACAAAACACAGTCATAAATTACTAAAATAACAACCAACGACAGACAATACCATTCAATCGGGACAGTTGAAAACATGGGATGGGGTGACTTCCTAGTCATCTTTGTTTCAACATTATACCGTTGGGTTATTGGTGCTCGCCCTGTCCTACTGAAGCAGGTGGAATCGAGACTCAGTACTTGCAATCCCTGCATCCAAACAAGGTCGTATACATGTACATATATATATAAAATCAAAGCATTACATTGTGAGAAGGAATTACAGTGTAGCAGGACACTCACGAATGAGTGATGCTACCTTGTCCTTTCATCACATCTATTCTAACAATTATAATACAACTGATGAAAGTACATTTCTAAACTAACAAATCACATCATAACATAATTTTCTAAATTACTACATCATAAAATATTTCTGAAATCAACTAACATCACCAAACCACAATATCATAAGAATATCCATGTCCTCAAATGAATAAGCATAATCATCACATAGTCCACTAATCAAACCACCAAACCAAGCAATAATAGTAACAGTCACAAACACAAAGCATTAATCGAAACCACAAAAGTATCAAGTCTAAACAGTATGAGGGGTATTACATATAGCAATAACTCATCTTAGCATCATTATTCCAACATCAAAAAATCCTCTAATCAACAAGTCCTAGGATGTATCCTTCCTAGAATGGACATCAACATCAGATATCACCTTAAGCTAAACTTAAACTAGGCGGGAGCTATAGATAACACTAATTGTTTGTCTTTGATCTTTTCTTATGATTTATCTTAATAACCCATTATGAGCACATCTCGATGATGTCTATCTAAAATGATTTAAAGAAGAAAGGAATGGGGCATCGATCCTTATCTTTCATTTTTTGTGCTTGTGGATACTATTGCAAAATAATCTTGGTGTGTACTCGCTTAGTTGTGTGTAGGAAAGTCATTTGGAGTATGTTGTGTATATTGCATTTTCTTTGGTCCAATATGTTCTAAGCTTCTAACTTGCATTCCAATGACATTTTTCGTATGTCAAGGTGTGAACAAGAACTATCCTATCTACTTATCAAGTCAAATTCCATTACACTAGATACAATGTCGTCCTAGTTATCAATACCTTGATGCATCATATCTATGTGTCATATCAAACAATAAGGAATGATAGAAAATCCCAATCTTGAAGTGTGAGCACCCATCTTGCATTCTCATCCTACAATCTTTTGCATCATCTCGTCACCATCTCTAATAAATTCTCAATGGATGAAGGACTTGTTGGATATTTTGAAGCAATCATCATCAACAATGGCTATTCATTCTTTATTCTTCTATCTTCTTTTTGTGCTAACCTGGTATCATGACACACAAAAAAAATCATCAATGCATCCACCCTACATCCACAAACCATTAGCATACATTCATCTCATAATCATATCATAATCATTGCATCCATCATCATAATCATCCATATCATAATCTTTGCATATCACATCATACATTTTACATCATCATTTGAGTTGTAAGGAATAATGTAGATTTGTTATTCTAAGCATCTTAAATCATTGCATATCATAAACATTTGCATTCATCCATACATCCATATGCATACATTATCATCATAAAACGTGCATAGAAAATATACAAAAAGAAATGTATCCATGTCATTTGTAGCCATAAACATTTTCATATCATAATCATCCATCCATATCACGTCGTGAAAAGATAATGAAAAATAATATAACATTGCATCCATACATATCACGATCGTCGAACATCACATAAACATAAAAGTAAATGCATCCATACATGATCATATATAAGCATTCATACATCATCCATACATGAAATAAAATGAACACATCATAAGCATGAATCATCCATATCTGTATCATATATATATATATATATCAAAAAATGTGTCATGGTACAAAATCTGGATCAGTGTATGTACATCGATGATAAGTACAATATCCATGAGGCTAACAAAAAGGATCCCATGAATGTATATCGATATAAATAATGGGGAAAAATAAAAAAATGTCTATACATCAAAAAGGATCTAGCCCTAGTGGCTACTACCCTCTCCAGCTTGCCACTCGGGCTAATCCTTTGCTCGAGGGCATGCATTGCTCCACTGTGAAAAATTATGTTCTCAATGCCACTAGAACATATGTGTGAACATGTTTCCTATAATGCATAGCCTCCATAAGGGTATGTGCAGGATCACGATGGGCCAAAAAGTGGCAATATGATGGGTATGTGTAGGGTATGTGGCTAACGACTTTTTCTTTACCCAAAATTGATGAAACAAAAATGATTTTTAAAGGAGACTCTCAGCTTTCCACCAATATAAATTATGCTTTACTTTGAATTTAATAAATTATTATTATTCATTTTCTATTTAAATTATTACTAAAGTCCTAATTGATAGGCTAATTGAAAAACATCTATAGCTTTCAAATAGTATCACATTTTTTTAATATAAAACATGCATCACATTCTATGCTTTGCATACTATAAGATTAAAAAAAAATTAATTTCATGAAGTTTTGACCAAGTTAAGGTGGTCAAACATATGAGTTTTTATATTTTTTAAAATTTGTAATAAAAAAATCATAATTAATTATTTACTTCGAAAAAAATTACAAAAAAATATGCATCACATTGGGACATGAGTCCTCTACTAATATCTAAAATCTTATAAGAATATTGTCATTTTATTGTGGTTAGGGTGGTTAGACAAACACCTACTTCTTATTTTTTCCCTGAAATTTAAGTATTACTGTATTGAAATTTCAAATTTTCACCAAATAGATTTTTTTAAAATATAAACCTAGTAGTTTAGAAACTATATTCAATTTTCTATAGATTCTATTCTTACATATTTTTGAAATAATATAGATAACTTATTCAAATTTTTATGTCAAGTTTCCTAACTAATTTTTTTGAATTTTTTGCCACTTAAGGGCCTGTTTTATCCATGATGATCCTGCACATACCCATAACAACCTCTCTATATAGTGGTGCTGAAAATTTCCAACCATGGGTGGATGTCATAAGGCTCTCCATCTACTAACATCGAGCCACCTTCTGGTCTCTCTCACCTATAATAGTCTGAACTCTCTATAATGCAATATCCCTCTCAGCTGTAACTACGACCACCTCTATCGAGCCTGGTCTCGCTCAAAAATCAAAATCAAAATATCCTCACGAGCTTGATCCTTCTCACCTATAAAAACCTACACTTGCTTCTATAGCTGTTGTATCTATGCATCTCTAGCATTCGATGGTGGTGGTGGTGATGGCACTAGTTGTTGTTGTACTACTGGAGGCTACTTAGGAGGCTGCTATCCCATTGAACGAGCCCTTGGAACATGTCCATCCTAGCCATCCTAGCCTCCTTGTCCTCTGCCCCTGACTACTCTGCCTCATGGTCTCCCTCTAGGAGGATCCCCTTCAGGATCTGTAAGTTTCCTCAGAGGGATGAACCATGCATCGTAGGCGGGAGTAGTCTATGTAATCGGTTGACCCTCATCATATTCCCAAGGTTGGGCAACTAACTGGTGAAAACTATCAACGACCTCTAGTGCCAGAATTGTTAGTTCCTAGGTGGGAGCCTCTTTGGTTGATCGTTCAAAAATGGCTCTATAACCATCATCAGACCTATCTTGAACATCTCCAAACTGTTTGGCCACTCTATCTGGAAGGTACCACTCAATCATCGTATGCTCATGATCTTGCATGTATCAAGTTTTCTTGGCAAAGTATAACTATTGTATCTCATTGAACCACAGTGGCATCTAAATCCATGGTCACCACCGAAACACGTTAATACCATCTATTACCCGTCACCAGTATGAGATCCCAATCTATCTTGTGTGCCTGAGCATAATGGCACATCGGTATCTCCATATGACATGATCTTCTGGCTCCACATATGCCATCTGTATAATCAGTTGAAGCATAGAAATGTGCTTCCATGCCCAAATATGAAGAAGTGTCACACCTGCACCAAGGGCTCTCCCATCACAGTAAATGAAATCATGCAAATCATGGTATAAGGAGGCTATCATCACAAGCCCCCATGCAAAAAGAGTCCTCCTATAAAGCATCCTCTGCCAATCCAAGCCACAACCTAGACTAAAAAATTGACTGCATATGTCTCGAGCTACCAAACCTAAAATGATGGTTGCAACAATCAATTTGAAGGTCGGCACCTGACCTCTGTATGTCTCTAAATCTATCTGTGATGTGACCAATGCAATCTAGTCCATCTCCATCTCCATCTCCTCTAAGCAAGCATCGAATCTGACATCAAGATCATAAATCATGTGATCACCATGGATAGGCAATCAGAATATCCACCACACATCCTCCAAGGTCACTATAGCCTCTCCCGTCTAAAGATAGAAAAATGAAGTCTTGCTATGCCATCTCTTGCATCATCATAGCCAAATGTGTCCTGATCATTGGTGTGTATGCAATGTACCATAATCTGATCTCTCCCAAGTGCTCCTAGTGTAACTCTAAAAGATTACCCAATTTCTCCAATACAATGGGACTATGCTCTTTATACATCAATGGTGGGAAACTCTCCTATATCCATGAAGCCCACAACGTTAGGAAACCATCAAAATTTGAAGTTATTTAAAAAAATTGGCTCATAAATCATAAATGTGTCGCTATTTACAAATGCGTCACTATATTCAAAACTCAAACAACAACACCCGATACATTTCAAATCTCAAATTGACAAATGCATCGCCAGACAAGATGGCATCATGATTTAGAATTTAGCTTAACCTAAACCTAACTTTCTAATCAGAAAGTGCATCACCAGATACATATAGGTTGCCATTTAAAATTTTGAACCCTAAATTCAAATCAGGAAAAGTGTCTCCCAAGACATATGCATCGCTATATATCATTTGGGCATCACAGATTGAAGTTTGGGAATCGATGTATAGTGACGCCCCAAAATTCTAAATTTTAGTGCCTAATAAATGCATCAAAATTTCAAATTTCAAATTATATTTTGAATCACATACTAGTGGTCCTACGCTTGGAAGCCACTGGAACTCATGAACTTGATTAGACATGTGTCAGGGAAGCGCATGGTGTGCCATTTTTTTAGAGGGTTAGAGCTTAATTTGCAAGAATTTCTAAAGTGTGAATGCACAAATGAATTGAAAATTACCCCTCTTGAGCTATTTAAGCTAGAAAATTAGGGTTTTTTCCCCTAATTTAATCTTTTAAATGGGGTTTATTATCATTTTCCCCAATTTTTCCAATCTAGACATAATTTTACATCATTTTTTGTGTTTTTAGCATTATTCTTGCATCTTAGAACCTTTCTAGACCCTTGTGGTAGCTTTTGAACCTTAATCAAGAAATCAACCCAAAATTCAAAATTTTCACCTGATTTCTCGAGGGGGCAGGGAGTCAGTTTATCCTTCCGTTAAAGCATCTAAAAAATTAGAAATTTTTTATTTTTTGATTCAAGCAACATTTTTAATTTGAAAAGTGTTGTTCTTTGAACCGAAGCAACAGGTACCTCACTTCAAAGAGGGGAAAAATGTAGACACTAAAAAAATGTCATAATCAATGACATACACTTGAATCAGATTTATTAACATCATTTCCTCTTTATCCATCCTCTTTTCGCTTAATTAATTTAATTAGCCTAGCTAATTAATTTACTTCATTATTTTCATCTATTTGGCCTAATTAATTAAATTGGGTTAATTCACCTCTTTTTGCACTAACACTTCATCTAATTAATTTAAATACATCAAAATATTTAATTTAATCTCTTAAGTCATCTTATTTAATTAAATAACCCTAAGTCATTTAATTAAATATCATTTCACCCCTCCCCTATTTATTAAATCATCTAATTTAATAAATATCTCTTAATTCCTCTAATCCCCTAATTGCATAAATTAAACTAATTATTCCTCTAATCAAAGGGAATATTCCCATGGAATATTCTTTATCCTTTTTGCACAATTAAAACTTTGTTTTAATTTATAAAATCATCTTTTTCCTTCACCCTAATAGAATATTGCCTCTCCTCCAATCAACTCGCTTAGCTTCAAAAGCAATTTAACCCTCTTACCTTTCTAGCAAGTTACCTTTGACCTATGTGAGCAGATCAAAAGTGTATTTGTTTGAGGTAATTTTGAGCCTTTTATTAATCTTCATCTTGTATTCTCATCCATTGATGAGAATCCATGATCCATGCTTTTCATCTCTTTCATCCTGAACTATTGATTAATATTTTTGATCTCAATCATTCATTTCTCATTTACTCTCCTATAAATAGATCACTATTTGGAGACAAATGGATCCATATTTATTGCAAAGTCATGTTGTTGAATTTTCTCACATCCATACTCTCAATTTGCACACATTTAGCTTATTTTTAGTTTATTTTCATTGCATAAATAGCTTCAAGCTTTCATTAATGGCTTCCATGCATCCATCTTAGTTTGTAAATAAATTAGGGTTTTCATCTTTTAGCATCATTTTAGCTTAAATTAGCTTAGATTAGCTTAGCAATTCCATAATTAGATCATTTATAGCATAAAATCATGGTAACTTAGCTTACATCATGTTTATTTTGCACAAAATTTAGGTTTTTCATACACCAAACATCATGGTTTCATCGATTCTCTTCCATAGAATCGACTGAAACAAGCTCATTATCACGGGATTGGGAAAGGGTCATCGGTCAACATCAACGCAACACTAATTCCACAACAAGATAAATTTCAATGGATTAGAGTATTTTTTTTCTTTAAAGCTTTCATAAGATTAGTATGTTAGGCTTTTTGATAAAATGTTTACTTTCAATTTTTATTGACTGATCTTGTTGAGGTTCCAGTATTGGTTGCTTCATTATGCTTTGATTCTTTATGTATCAAGCGTAATTCGGCCCATAACTGATATCCTCACATCGACACACACATACCTTACTTCTTAGAATGTAATGTCTAAAGTTATTGACTACTCTCAATAAAGCATAGGCCTTATTTTCAATGCTCAAATATCTTAATTTTGCATCCTTAAGAGGGGCACTCATAAATGCTATTGTATATTCATCCCCTTGTTCTTTATTTTTTGTCGACATTCTAACTAGAACTGGAGCATCCATAATAGATATAGAAAGGTTGTGCATAATGTAGACTTACTAGAACTGGAGCATCCATAATTTCTTGCTTAATCTCCTCAAAAGTGTGCTTAGCTTTGGGTGTTTGATCAATATTTGCATCTTGTTTGAGCATAGCATTTAGAGGTTTAATAGTCTCTACAAAACTAGTAATAAACTTACATACAAAATTTATGTTACCAAAATAAGTTTTAATCTCTTTCTTGTTGGCTAGTGGTTGTATCTTCAAAATGGCCTACACTCTTTTAGGGTCAATGGAGATACCCTTTTCTAAAATAATGTGACCAAGTAGCTTACCCTCTATCACTCCAAAGATACATTTCTCTGGGTTGAGTGATATGCTAAATTCTTTGCACATCTAAAATATCTTACATATAGATTTGATACATAGTCTTCTCTTTTCTTTGAAAATATTGTTAAATAATCCATGTAGATGAGTATACACTTACCAACTAACTCCTTAAAATCAATATCCATAGGGAATGCATTTGTAGGAAAAATTCCCCCACGTAGTGGTAAATGTTGTCTTCATTTTGTCTTCATGTGCTACCATAACTTGGTTATATCCTAGATAACCATCCAAAAATGATATCATTTGGGATCCATTTACGATATGCAACACTTCATCCAATGAGGGTAGTGGATAGTTGTCCTTTTCTGAGGCTTGATTGTGATTACAAAAATATACACACAAGTGAATTTCCCTGTTCTTTCTAACTATAAGGTAAGGGGACCAACCACACCAAGTCTCTAGGTTGCAGAGGGTTTCCCTATCTTACCTCAACCTACTAGGTGTTTGGGACAAGAATCAAGAATGAAGAGAACTCTCAAGTGCTTCTATCACTCTACAGATCTGAAAGTCTAAATGAGGCTAGATGAGCTAGTTTCTATAGTCCAGACTACACCTCAGACAACTCTCTATCTGAGGATGGCACTGCTGGTGTGGGATGAGGGCATGGAATGATGGCGTCTATATGGCTAGAAAACATGAAATATAGTATGGAAAGAAAGAAACCTACTAACTATCTAGTTGATTAGTTCTAACAAAATAAACAAAACTATAAAGTACAAAAAGTAGATATGTAAATGATAAAGAAGGTAGATGAAGATTAGGGTGATGAATATCACCTCACTAAAACTCTAGTTCAACAACAAGCTCCACACACACGTTCACCTACACACAAGCAAGAGAGGGAAAAATGTTGGGTTGTATAGAGGTTTTCCTTAGTCAAACCCTCACTTTGGTGTTTTCACCTCCATGGATGGCTAGAAAATCCATGAAGTAGAAAATGTGATAAAGGAAAGAAGAAAGGAAAGTATTGAACACTACAAAAGATACAATGCTACTTTATCAAACCACAATGAAAATGCAAGTGAAGCAATACCACCTCCACTGAAAGGCTCTCAAGGCCAACGAAGGGAGAATGCAAGGAAACGAGCTTGGAAAATTTGCAATGACCACAACAGTGATGAAGAGAGGTCTCGCAAGACTCCAAACTCACAGCTTCTATGGTAGAGCCACACGTATAAAGGTGAGGTTGATGAAGTAACATGCTACTGTAATGCTTAATGGAGTTTTGAAAAGTGCTAGAATTGTGAGTAGAATACTAAGAGGATGAAGAATTTCCAAGAGAGATGAAGTGATAGTGAAAAGTATACATTTGAAGGAAGATTATGAGGAAACGAGCCATTTTTGGGTTAGATGGTCGATACAGAGGCATTACGCTTCATGTCCACTAGAGAATGTAACATCCCTATGGACATGGGAGGCAGGAATCTATTAGGGATAGTAGTGTTCCACACATTGTGCTCGCATCGCCAACAAATATTCGCCCACCAACACATAGGACAAATTCCAAGTGGATGTAAGGAAGGTGGGTGATGTGGAATTTTTCCTTCAGGTTTGATTTTCTAAGGTGACAGGGTGCAAAAGGAGAATTTACACAAGGGGTGCAAATTTGCTCCTATAAATTTTGCCCCCACTAAAGTAGATCAAAGAGCTAGAAATGTATACCTGAACCGATGAGGAAGTAGACCATTATCTGGTGAACATGAAAGCGTAGGGTAGGAAAAGGACTTCACAGGTACTCTCTCCTAAGGAGGTTTGAACAAAGGACTCTGTAGCTTCACGAAACTATGAAGTTGAGCAAAGAACACCGAAGGCCTACAAACCAATGATGGAAAAATCCCATAGGATGCAAGTGCTTCACAAGCCCTCAGATCTGCAAAAAAGGAACCCCCCAAGTACTCTCTCCTGAAGCAAGCCTGATGTGAGGGGACTCTGCAAAGTCAGACTGAAAATCAGCTTCATAGGCACACTTGCAAATCAATATGTTAATTCACAAATAAAACATGTCAGAGGTCAAAAAGAAGCCACATAGAAAAACAGGCAGACAATCAAAAAATTTAAGGAAGAGCTTTCAAAGGGGTCCCTCAGGAAACCTTAAAAAAAAAGGGTCCACTCAAGGGACATGTTGTTTGAAAGTGAAAGGATGTTTCTTGCAAATCAATTTAACATCAAGGAATCCTTTCAAAATATGTTCACTTCCTCAATGAATTAAAAAGGAAGAAAATGCCCCCTCGTGAGGGGAAGGTCAAGGCTTCTCCCATACGAAAAGCCACTCCCTCCTTGGAGGAAAGTTTTTCAAGTTCTTTCTTTGCGAACCCATGGTGAAGGAAACACATCCTACTAGGGGTCCTTGTTGAGAATGTGATTTTTGAAATTTTTTTGCAAAGAATTTCAAGAAAATATACACTGGCACTCAAATTCATTTTCTAAAAATCAAATTTTCCATGATAGCCCCCCATTAGGATGGTGCATGTCGAACATAAAGGCATGTGGCATCTTAAGGAGATAAAAGCAAGAAAAGGTGATGTTGTGGCCCGTGGGACATAGCAAGATGTCACCATGGTGATGTTGTTGCACACACGAGGGACAACACATGAGAAACGCAACATCACAACTCAAGAAAAGAAGAGAGAAAGATAAGAACACTACAAAAAGAGAGAATGATATCACAAAAAAGGGCACAAGGGAAATTTGATATTTTAGAGTTAGACTTGCTGATAAATATATATAAGTAATAATAGTACATTAATGAATTATCATCAACCCCCTACTATATCAGACCATATGAAGAATGCACGAGAAGATAGTAAAAATAAAAAATTGGGTCAACATGGAAGGGAAGCCTAAATGCCCCCAACACTTTGCATCATCCCCAATTTTTAAAAAATCAATACACATAGTAGAGGAAGAATGATGCCACAAATAGAGGAAGTTTTATGACACATAATCACTCCTCTATCTAAGTACCTACAAGGGTGAAAAGGGTCATCCAGGAACACATAACACAAGCATGGGGGAACATAACACAACACACACACACCTAATCTAAAGGTAAAGAATAGGTGCCCCCATAACACTCATCAACCAAGAGGTCATTGGCCTCCCAATCTAGATCATAATATGGGGAAGGTGGACAAGCTTGTAAAGGTGGAATCTCAAGATGGGAACTCTCTGACCCCCCACAACAAGAGCCAAGGAAGGAGACTCTTCGGGGTCTCCTCCACTCAGTTCCTATGGAGAAAAGGTCTTTTATTTCACAAAGATCACCGATAGGCATGGGACCTCATCCAAAGAGTTAAACATGCAATTCAAAGGAGTGCCATGTGTACCTCAACAAACAAGGGAGTCAGTGCCTGAGATTCACTGCTAGGCTCACTGACTCAGGAGCAATGATGAACTCAGGGGACGTCAGAACTTCTTTTTTCACAAGAGCAATGCATGCTAATGCAGAGCCTCCCTTTGAAGAGGGTGGACTCCTCTTTCAACCCCCATCTCTAGCACCTTCCACTTCACTAGAGGGTGTGAAACCCCCATAGATGAGGTAGAAGGCACAAAGGAGGAGGAGATAACCATGATGAAAACCATTGAGGTGTTTGGAATGTCAATAGGATTTGAGAATGGTGAGATGTTTGGGAGGGACATCAAGAGAGGGTGTTTGAACTAAGGAGAAATAAACACTTGCACCATTTTAGGGTCAGGGGTGTTTATGCTCACAACAGGATCTAAAAGCAACATTGAGGTTGATTGACCAAAGCAGAGAGGATGGGAGAGGACACAATAGCAGGCCTTGAAACAGGGGTGATCATCTCCCCTTCCTTCCTCTATAGGGAGGCCTTCATAGTTTCCAGAGCCTTTCACCAACACTTGCACTCATGTGTAAGAAAATTTTTGTGACTCCAAGAGCTAGAGGTTGGGAGCTGAGATGGGATAGAAGGCTCTTACTCAACCATTAGAGTTTCCATCATAGCCATTTATGATGGAGGGAGAGACTCTTGGATGGGAGCAGGAGGGGAGACTAAGAAGAGGTTTGAGAAACAGCGAGGGGAGTTAGCTCTAATGCCTCAATAGTGGGCCTCTTCCTATTCACTGCCTTGGGAGGAGCAGTATAAGGCCATGAAGGCCGAGACATAGAGGATTCCCTATGGGGACCCTTCCTTCTACCATACAGGTAGGGCCAAGGTCCAAGAGGCATAATAGGAAGGTTAAATATCCTAATCTTGGCTTTATGCTAAGCAGACACCATCAGACTTCTTATGTGAAATCCAGGAGTAGTCATCCAAAACTCCTCTTCAGAAATGGGGAAGAAGCAGTGCGCTAAGGATGGGAAAACCTCTCCTTTCCCTTTTGAGAGAAGGTGGCAGCTTGCTACTGCACTACCAGAGGGGTCACTTTTTGTTTTCCCTTGCCCTCAATTTTATACTTTACGTAGTTTTGGTAAAGTAGGTCCGTTCTAGGGGGAAGCAAACCGACCGAGGCGGGCCAAAAATGAACCAATTAATAGCCCCCACAAGATACCAATGGTTGATATCTAGTGTCATGCACAATGTGCACAACAACATCATGGGAGAGCTTTAAACATTTGTGAATAAGAAAGTGATTATGTTCATAGAAGCTATCCTTAGGATGCCCAACTTCACCCTGAATAGATTGGACTCTAGAATAACATCAAAGGTTGTATCCACAACCCTAGGTCCAACTAGGATAGAAAGGTTTATGAAGCCATATGGCTTAAGAGAGAGGTCGTTGTGCGTATGTATGGTAAAAAAAAATTCTTTATATTCCTCCCTTTGTAATGAATTCAGCCATAACATCTCCTTCGTGATAACATTCACTTGGCTTGTGGGGTCAATTAGGACTCTTGTCACAATGTTCCCATTGAAGCGAGCATGAATGTATAGGGGAGAAGGCTTGTTATTCAAGGGTAAGTCCAGCGAGGTGAATGTCACATCTGGTGAGCCAGTCATATTCTATGGGGGGAAGTAATCGAGACCATGTTAACATACATTGAGGTTTGAGGAGAAGCGTCAGAGGGGTCAATAATCAAGTTCGCAAAATGAGACGAAAATGGGTTTGTGTAAATCTACAACTCAATATTGGCCTTTGCTACTAATTTATTTGTGTTTTTATTCATCCCATCAAGATGAATGGTACCATCATCGATGCAATCATGTATCTCATGATGCAGGCACATACAACACTCAGTATCATGCCCGCTAACTCGATGGTATTTTCAAAAAGTATTTGCATCATACCAATCAAGATGAGGTTCCTTCAGAGGTCGGGGTTTTCCAAGGTTATGATCTTATCCTTCAACAACTTCTATAAAATGGAAGAATAATATTTTTCTAACTTTGTAAACTTCCTGTTGCATCTAAGGCTATGATCGTTAGTCACAATGACTACATTCACAATAGGGTTACTTTTTCCTGAGATAGACACAGCAGAATTTCCTTCTAAACTAAAGCATGAGGAATATATTCCAATCTAAACTACCATTTGTTGATACTCTCACAACATGGTACAAAAATGCACAAAAAATGGTATTTCATTAGGGAAAACTTCTCTTTCTAGGCTCACTGCAAGTTGCCTATGAACACCTTCTACACATCAGAGTCAAGTAGCGGGTATGAGATCTATGAAAAGAGTCCTTGGTATCGCACTATGAAGTCAATTATCTTCTCATTATTTCCCTACTTGCATCAAACAAGATCTGAGGTCATATTTAGAACAATGTTAAACTGGAACTAATGGAGAAACAGATTCACAAGTTGGTCAAGGGCTGATGCAAGAAGTTGGGTACACAAAAAGCTCAAAAAGTGGAAGTGTTTTTGCTGTTTTTCAGAATTTGTCACACTTGAACTAAAAATTTGAGGCACTTACAAAATGAATCTTAAAAAAAGTTAGTAATATGAAATTTATCATTTTGAATCTAGTTTCCAAATATGTAAATTATTCAAATACCCAGATTATAGAAATTAAATTTTGATAGGTATCTATAAAAACCACTTTTTCAAAGTACCTACTTTTTTACAATACCAAGCACATGTACGGACAACACTTTTTGACCCAAATAAAATTATTTTACTAATTAATTTTGGAAAAAGAGAGCTAACAACATGAAGTTTGGTCTAGAATTTTTTTGTAATTTTTGGTTGAATATATTTTTTTTATTAAATTTATATTGGCCTTAATTGTTGTTTTAAAAATCAACGTGTACATCATAATTGGACCTAAACTAAACATTTTTTGACTCTTTTTTTTCATTGTGTAGAGAATTGTCTGAAGTTTGATCCCATATAATTTTTTTTATAAAAAACTTAACCAAAAAAAAGTTATTAAAAAACAAAAAAAGTCTGATATTTCAAGTTTAAGGACTAGTTTGCTTAGAAATTAATTAAAAAATAGAAAACATAATCCAATATTAATAAAAATTATATATTTTGAAAGTAGACATTGTTTTCTCTAATGGGTTTTAATTTTATAGATTGATTCAGAAAAGAAGTCCATCAGCCATGTTGTCAAAGTTGGGCATTCTTCTTCAATCTGCCTTAGTTTTTTAGTTGCAGGTCAAAGGCTAAGGCTCGGATTGCCAAGCCTTCCCCAAGCCTAAAACTAGGGCTGGATGTGGTGTGGGAATTCAAATTTTAAATAATGTGTAAGCATTACAAAAACGTGTACGTGTTATTTAAATGAAACGCGTACGCGTTTCATAACGCATACGCGTTATCTATTTACCCGTTGGGTAAAGGTAACGCGTACACTTTATGAAATGCGTAAGCATTCCTAGAACATAACGCGTACACGTTTCATAATGCGTACGCGTTTCTAATATAGTCATTTTTCCCTAATTTAAAAAATACTGGTAAAACACGATTTTCCTGCAACATTCTTTTTCTGCAGTACGGTCTGAAAGTGTCATTTTCTGCATTTTTTATTGAAAATTTATCTTGTATAGGGCATATTCTATTCAAATTGTTGGAAGAGACAAAGTGTAGGTTGAATTATCTGAAGTGGAATCAAGTACAAGAACTTTTTATAAGAATATTTTGAAAAAGAGAATTTTTGAATGTACTCATGATGTTTTTGTACTTCAGAGTTTATAGAAAAAATGATCTTCATAGTACATAGTTTAATTTGAATATTTGAAGGAGGTGAAAATTTTAAAATAGGTTTTTGAATTTTATTTTTTTCATCAAAAAGGGTTTGGTAACCATGGGTGATAAGAAAAGACAAAAAAAAAGATGTAGAAAGTTAATGACACCCGAAGATATTCAAGCAAATAAAGATAAGGAGGCAAAAAGACAAAGGGAAAGGAGAGAAACGATTCGTCAAATGAAAGATTTGGAAGCATCTAGTTCCAAGAATGTTCAAGAGGAATCCATGAATGATGAAATGAATGTAGATGATGCAAATGTAGAGATGGTGAATATAGAAGAAAATGCAATTATGGAGACAAACCCAACTATGCCTTCAACTTCAACTTTGAATGATATGCAAATAACTTCAGGTATGTCTTCAAATCCACCTCCCAATGATATGGAAAATGCACCTATTCAAATAATCTATCCAGGTATGTGTTCAAACCCAAGTTTTGATAATATTGATATTGTTTGTTTAGATGAAGTTGGATACACCATTGATGAGATCAATAATATTAGGGTTGAAACAATGCAGAAACAAAAAAAATGATGAAATTATATCGTATGAGAATGCAAATGAGAATGAAATCCCTAATATTGATGAAAATGAGAATGAAATCCCTTTTATATTTGAAAATAAAAATGAAACCCCTTGTGTGAATGAAAATGAAACCCTATGGATGAAGGTGAAAATGTTTTTTTTACAATTGAAACAGATGTGCTAGATAACCTTCGTGGTAAAGTTTCTTTGAGAAAAATTAGAAATTATGGAAATAAAATATATAAAATGTTTTTTTTATAGAAAGAAATTAGGATTCCAATGTCAACTTATGGTGCAATTGATGAGAATGTTGAAAATGAGAAAAGTGATGAAAAAATTAGGTGTTTTTGTAAAATCAAAAAAGAAAGATGATTCAGTAGAACAAGTCATATCTAGTGTTGCTAATGCTATTGATATTATTGGTAAGAAAATTCGATCGAAAGATAAGAATGTGACTCATCGTGCAATAACAACTGCTCTAGTTGTTTTATCAACTTCAAATAAAAGAATGTTAAGTAAGATTAGTAAATGTGTAAAAGTAAATCCTAGAACTTTGATAAGAGCTGCTAAAAGAAAAAAAATTATTGAAAAGGATCCTATTAATCAATGTTGGAGTTGTAGTGGTAGACTCCCAAGATCAGACATGAAATTAACTAATGAAATTAAATCTTTAATCGATAAATTTTGGCATTATAATACAAGAGTATCACCTAATATTAGAGATGTCTTAAAATTAAGGGTGGGTTCCAAAATTCGTGAACCTCATCCATAGCATCTCTTAGATATGACTCAAACTGAATTATATAAAAAAAAATTAGATGCTTCAATCTTACCATTGAATATTAACATAAGTCAAAGATCATTCGAAAAGTGTAAACCTTGGTATGTTAGAATTAATAAGCAATGAATCTCTTGTTGTTGTAAGACTCATGTACAATTTCATTATTATTATGATATATTTCAATATATGATGCACTTTGCATGCTAACCAAATTATGCAGGACATTTGTGGCATTAATATGCCACCTGAAAGAATCAAAGATTTTATAGCAGGTTTGTTTTGTGATCCCTCTTTAAATGGAAACTCATTTTTTTAAAAAACATGCATTTCTGGAGAATGCGATAGATGTGGTAACTTTTCATTATTAGGAGAATGTATGCATGAAAGTAGTTTAGATGAATTTGGACAACAATTAGTGGATGCAAAAAAAATTAAAAATGTTGAGTATTCTTTAAAAGATGGAAAAACTAGAAAACGTGTTGAGCTAATTATAGAAAAAGTTAGTGTGCATGATTTTATTAATGAATTTAAAGATAAGTTTGTACCTAAATATGTTCAACACTCTCATAATGCTCATTGGCTTGATAATCAATTTTGTTTATGTAAAAACACATTCCCAATTGGAACTATATTGTAAGTTGTTGATTTTGCTAAAAATTATACTCTTGCTCCACAAGAAGAAATTCAATCACAATATTATAATTCAGTGCAAGTAGCTATATTTTCTCACATTGTTTATAGAAATGCAGAAGATAGTACAGAAGATAATAGAAAAATTTTGAGTACCATTTTTATGTAAGTGATAATCGATTACATTCATCTGAGTTTGTACAATATTGTTTTGATATATTTTATAAAAATTTAAAAGAGAGAGGAATTCAAATGCTAGAACATCTCATATGGTCAGATAATTGCACGGGTCAATTCAAAAATGCTAGAATGTTTGATTGGTTATGTAGAATTCATAAGGAAAATAATATCCAACACATATGGAGTTTTTTTGAAGTTGGTCATGGTAAGGGAGAACACGATGGAGTAGGTGCATGTGTGAAAAGAGCTCTTTCTAGAGAGCAACTAAAATTTGAGGATGCTACGAAATTTAGAGATGCATGTGCAATTGTAGATTGGTGCAATACCAAATTATCTACAAGAACAAGTGAAAGCTCAATAATTCGATGCTTCTTTTGGTTAGTTGAAGAAATGATATTTTTTCTCGACAAGATTGTGAAACAATTAATGGATCTGCAAAATGGCATTCGTTTAAGAGTTCGAATGCAAACACATGGACAATATGGACAAGGGAGTTGGCATGCTTTTGTCAATTTTGTATTGCAGGTGATTGGGAGGAATGTGAAAATACAAAATGGGTCGACCAATGGCAACAAAGAGCCTTAACGCCTACATCGACACATGTTCAACATGGAACGATAATTGAAGATAATCAAGTGTTCACATCAGATGATTATGATCGTGTTTCAAATCTTGTACAAGAAGGTACATTATTTATTGAGTTGAATTTTGTATGTATGCATGTTTATATGTAAATTAAATATAAGTCACTCTTTATTGAATTTTGTATTTATTTTTGTAGGACATGTGTATGTTGTTGTTGCACCTGAGGGGAATGAAGAGGAGACAAATTACTGGTTGGCTAGATGTGTTGAGAGAAAACATAAGTTGGCACATCCTAGAGTGGATGATGACAACTTTGATTATCCAACTGGTTCAATGGTTGTTGTTTGCACCTGGCTTCGAAAATATTTGATGAGAAAGAATGGCTTGCCTACATTTGAAGATTATGAAAGACACAAGAAGATTATACATTATTCACATTTGATTTTGGCAACCACTATAAAACTAGTTAGATATCAAGGGAGGCCTGCTAATAAATTTTTGTGGACACTTTCAATGGATGATCATGAGACAATCATAGATGCATTAAAAAAAAAAGAGGATGCAGATGGTACAACAGAGTAAATAAATATTGGTAAGTATATTTAGTTGTTTATATAGTTAATTGATATATATATTTGTATTTAATCATTTCCTAATTAAAGTTTTATATCATTTTTTGTTTCAAGTCTCCCAAAATTAGATGCTTTACAAAAAAGAGAGGAGATGCACATATATTACAATGGAATTTGAATCTAGAGATAGGTAACTATATATAGTTCTAGATACATTTAATTGATAGTATAAATTCATTATCTCAACTCCCCTTAATCCACCCTCTTGCATCCCTTCAAGTCATTCTATCAACTCCCCTTCAAGTCATTCTATCAACTCCCCTTAATCCACCCTCTTGCATCCCCTTAATCCATCCTATTAAAGGACCCTTAAGTCATATCCTCTTACATCCATAATCCATAATCTTGCATTCCTTAAGTCACTCTCATAATTCCCCTTAATCCATCCTCTTAGGGCCTATTAATCCATATCGTAAGGTTCATGACATGCATCCCCTTAATCCACTATCTTACATCCCTTTAATCCATTCTATCAACTCCCCTTAATCCACCCTCTTACATCCCCTTAATCCATCCTCTTAAAGGACTCTCATAATTCCCCTTAAGCCATCCTCTTAGGACCTGTTAAGCCATATCCTAGGGTTCATGAGATGCATCCTCTTAAACCATCCTCTTAACTCCCCTTAAGGAATTCTCTTAAGACCCCCCTTAAGCTATATATCCTCTTAGGTCCCCTTAATCCATCCTATGACAAACATCTTTTGAATTTGTATGGAATTTACTATATATTGTTCTTTTCTCGCATGATTTTTTTTCTTAAATGACTCATAAAAATTGTAGTTACTTACATTAATTATTTTTGTAGGTTCTCATCAAGTCGGTCTATGAAGTGATTGTTGAACTGAAAAATTATTTTATCAAGAGACTATGTAAATATCAATTTTTGGTCTTCACCTAAAAGTTGACAAGTTTTAATTGTATCTACATGCACATATATGTTTCATCATATTATATATTTGTAATAAACATCTTGATATACATTATATATGTTTGTTCGATGTCAGTTTTTAAATATCTTGTTCCAATTTTATAGATTATGCATTTCATGTCTTGTATTTACCACATTTTATATAATTATTCAATTGTATAGATTATACATTTTATACATACAAGGAGATAGTTTTTTTGTTTATTGATTCAAATATTTGCTATCTAATTGGAAAATAGTTAAAATTACCTACCCTTAATTTATTATGAATATGATCTAAACTATTTAAGGAATGTTTTAATTTGTCACCTAACCATGTGATAAATTATATATATATTAAATTTGATTCTAGATAAGAATTTATATAGTGCATGTAATACTTGAAAATTAGATAAAATATAAATATAGATATGTATGAGTGCATATAATCATGAAAATGAACATAACACGATATCATAATTGACTGCATATATAATCATCATATTAAAGTCAACTGATATAAATAAACACAAATATGATAATAACATGTTCAAAGTAAAACTAGAGATAGTCCATAAATTTTATATGTCAAGTCCAACACATATATTTAAATAAAACTAGAGATCTATAGTCCATAAAATATAAAACCATCTAACTTTCAGGCTGATCGGTCAAATCAAGTCTCCTCTTTGTTCCATGTTGACTAGATGTACCCGCATCATGCTGTAAAAGAGTACAAGAAACTTGAAATCAGATTTAAATTTATTTAGAAATTTTGATATAATTAAACATATTTAAACTTGAAAATATAAACTTTTAGATAAAAATAAATTTAATTAAATATCTAGTAAATATATTAAAAATGATTTCTAGTATGCATAAATTACCATATGATCATGTGAATCTGTAACTGGCACATTTTCTTCAATGGGTAGCATAACTGTCACTTGAGAAGATGCAAATGCTTGATCTACTATATCATGCATATTCATATAAAGCAAACAATATGTGAAAACCTCAAGAATATATATATTTAAAAGGTCCGTAAAAATTGTATAGGAGATTTAAAGTAAAGTTTACAACCTCGAATGATATGACCTCATGATCACACACCTAAGATTTCCCATGCATAAATTCCAATGATGTCGCAGGTGCGCGGCCTGCCATGGGTATCTCATGAAATTCCTGCATATAGATGTACAACAATTTGTATAGATCATTGACACATGTGTATGTAAATGAAAAAATTAAATTAGATCTATGATGTGTATTTAATTTAAACTTAACAAACTTTTGAAGGCACGCACCTGACCTGATGATGTCTCAGGAACACTCACCACTGTAACTTGTGGTTGGTCAGTACTAGGTATCGTATGACCTCCCTACATCTAGATATAATATATCAATTCACACGTGTACAAATTCAAATTAAATTAGATATATATCCACACAAATTATTTAATATATATTGGTTCAAGTACCTATCCAAAAGGTGAGCCTAGATCTACAACACTTGACATATACACACGATGATCATATTGAGTTTCAGGCATCACGTGATCATGCGTCTAAACCAAACACTTATTAAATTAATATTATATTATATATATAATTTGATGTTATTATTTACATGAATTTTTCACATTTCAAACTTGAATTAAATTTAAGTTCAAAAGATGAACATACCTATGTAGGACGATCCTCAAAATATAGTGAATTCAGGAATGACCCCGTCCCAGATGAATGTGCATCGCCTGAAGTGGATATCTGAGTATCCCTATATCCTGAGCCTCCATGCTCTCTATTGGCCACTTCAGTGGCCGTGTGTGTAGTCTGCTGAGTGAGATGTCCTGAAAGTGAACTCAATTCTCCTAATGTCGATAACATGGTTTGTTGTTGAAATGTAGCAGGAACACTAGGAGAAGGAAGAGGAACAATAGGAGCAATTGGAGCACATCATTGAGGATCGACATGTGCTCCTAGTCTATGTTGAGGCATGCCACACCCAACTCCCTGAAATGACCTCATATCAAAATAGTTGGGTTTTTTACCCAACTCAAACTCAGCCCATAACTTTCTCAAAAAGTATAAGGGCACCTCATTGTTGCCATGTGGTGGACTATCAAACACCATCCACCATCTGTCCCAAAAATGTGCAGCTATCTGCGGGTGCCTACACCATAAAATTGAAATTCATTTTTTCGTGGGTAGAATGGGTTGGTTTGTTTGGGGGTTAATAAATTTTGGCACATGGCTTTTTTGGTAATTTCCAGGTCATTGATTTCTTTATATGACAATCCATCCACATAGAATTGTCTCCTCTATTCTCTCCATTGATGGAACCTAATTAGGTCTGCATCAATAGATCGAACATAATTGATAATAGTTTGCATCATAGATGCAAACCGTGCGAGATGGGGAGGGACTCTAGGCTCATTTTTTATGAGATCTATTTTTCCTTGAATGACAATGAGGTTTTCTCAGATATTCTCTCTTAATTGATCTTCATCAACTACAGGAGGGGGTGGGGGATTAGGCGGTGGAGAATGTGGTGGATTAGGATGTACGAGATCTATAGGAATTTCTTGATTGGGCATAAAATCCTCTAAATTAAACATCGGATCCATGTGAGCAATGATATGGAAACTGCATGTTAAACAATTAAAAAATATATATCAACAAACTAATTAAATAATGCACACAATTTGAAAGTTATTTAAAAATCACATTGAACATGCACAAATTCAAAATATATTTCATTTGAAGACCATTCGATTTACAACATTATAAAATCCATAACATTAAAAATTCATAGCATGTACACACATTAAATTGATTCCAGTGTGGGGTTGTTAATATGAGGGGTAGAAATTAAATTATGGGATTTTATTAAAATTTATTTAATCTCATTCATTATTTTCAAATAATACTAAAGATAAGAATGAAAAATTAATAGAAGACATTGAAAGGGACACATAGATATATGCTAGTGACCTAATTGCAATGTACAAAATATAAAAAAAGATGAGTGACCAAGCTCTATTCACCAAATTGATCCCCTTAAGAAATGTCAAATTCCCCCTTAAGACATCGATTTACGATTTAGGGTATAGGATGGCTTAAGGGGATCTATGTGTAGTAAGGTCCTAGGACAAAATGGTCCATGGCTTAAGGGAATAAAATTTGGTGGAGTTGCCTAAGGCAACCAAATTTCATTTTAAGGTCCTACAACAAAATGAATAGATGTATTAATCAAGTATGACATAATTTAATTAAATCCAAGGACATAAATTGATTTATCTAAATTTTCAAATTTCATGATAAGAGACACAAGATCTCTATAGTGGGACAAAGTAGTTAAGAAGAAATTATAAGTTTAACACTAACATTAAAATTTATAATCTCATTCATTGTTTTCAAAGAATACTAAAGATAAGAATGAAAAATTAATAGAATACATTCAAAGGGACACATAGATATATGCTAGTGACCTAATTGCAATGTAAAAATAAACAAAGATGAGCTTGAGCTCTATTCACACAAATTTTGAGAACTTCTTTGATCCCCTTAAGAAATTTCATATTAGGACCCCTTAAGACATCGATTTACGATTTAGGGTGATAGGATGGCTTAAGGGGATCTATGTCTAGTAAGGTGGACTAGGACAAAATTTTCCATGGCTTAAGGGAATAAAATTTGGTGGAGTTCCCTAAGGAAACCAAATTTCATTTTAAGGTCCTGTTATCAATAGTTTTGCACCCTGCTGAATGCAATATTCAGCAAACTACTGAAACATGGAAACCTCTTTCAGATGTGGATGATCTTACGCGAAAGAGGAATCTCCAGAGTGAGTTGGTTCTCTGAATGATGAATTCTATTCTAAAACAACCTCTGATGAAAGGGATGAAGAATAACTGAACATAAAAACTTATTTCTAAAAGATGATTCACCAAACTTATAGGAATTCAGACCTAATCACTCATAACAACTTATTTATTGCATTAATCCTCACAATCTCATTGGCACATATCCCATCAGTGATTTTCATGAAGATCTAGAAAACAAATACAACATGCAACCTGAAACATGAAATTCTGAAACACAACCTATAACAGCAAGACACAAAAGAATTCCAATTTGAAAACACAAGTATATCTGATTGCTATTACAAAATTTGAGACAGAAAATGAGGAGAAATATGTTGCTCTATTAAAACTGGAAGAGTGTCAATCTGTTCAAAACTGAGTATCAAAAGTTTACAAGCTCCCCGAAATGAGTAAGGGCAAGAAACTGATCTGCTGAGAATTGAGAGTTGAAAGACTAAATCAATCAAAATCACCCTCTAGGAAACCCTAATTCGAGCTCAGAAAAAACTCCAGGAAAAAAGGCCTCAAACAAACTCAAAAACTGCTTTAAAGCAGAAAAAAGCACAAGGCTTTTTTGATTACACTGTCAAGCCTCTAAAAATAGGCAAATATTGCTTTAAAAGCACAAAAAAGACCTCATCTCTCCAAGATAAGTCTGGAATCCGACCAAGAAGAAAAAATAGTTGAAGATCTGCTAAAAATAGCAAGAAAACATAAAGTAGTTTATAAAACACCGCTTTAATGCTTCTTCTTTACAAGATGTAGTTTTTTTTTCAATTTTGTCTATTTTTGCAACTCAAAGATTAGAAATCTTTTGCAAAAATAAAACTGCTTATTTCTCCATTACAATAATTGATTTTTTCCCAAAAAATCATAAAAATATATCAATGTCATCATTATCTCCTCATCACAACTCCAATTGACTTCTTTAAAATCAATTAAAAGATAAAACCCTAAAAGTTAAATTGACCCTTCACATAAAATATTCACCATTCACCCAAGCATAGAATTTCGGCCTTTCATGAATATTAAACTTAGACTTAGGTTTTGATAAGTCATAAAGAAGACACTATGAGTTCGGCCACCATATGATATTTGACATGTGCATTTTGAAAGGAAATTCTGGAAAGTTCATAATGCTTCAAATTAGGGATTTGATCAAAATAGGGTCAAACCCTAATTATCACCATTTTGTACACGTGACTTGGAAAGAAAGAACTTCTGTATGCATGAACAACGCCGCTATGATGGTGTTGGATTCAAACCCGTGTGCACAAAAATCCTCCTCTATCCTTCAGTTGACCAAAACTTTAGTGGGTAAGTCCTTTTTCATGGCGAAATAACTTTTCACTTCATTATTTCGAGCCCTAGAAAGCCCTAAGGACGTGGCCTATGAGAACTTGTTTCTGATCTTCTATTTTTCGGTTGACCTCTCCATGCCATTCGAGCTCACTTCTACAGCCCACTCCATGGAAGCTTGACTTGTGTTTTGGTTTTCTTTACTGTGCAAAGGTAAGCTTAGTTTTAATGGTCCTTATGGCTTCCATTTTGGCTTTGTATTCTACTCATTTCGGCCTTAAAGCCATGGCTAATATACTCACTATAACCTCATATTGTATTTTTGTGTGTTCCCCACTATGTATCATACTCATCATAGGAACTCGACCACTCTTCAAAGCTTCAAATCATGCCTTGGGAAACCAAAGAGAAGCTATGGCCGCGGCTTTAGAGTCTAACAGAAATGTAAGCTGGTAAGTTTCTTTTGCTTTGTAGAAACACTAAAAGCTCTCTTTATTTCATAAACTTTTGGCCATGTATAGGTCGTGCCAAAAGAGCACTATAGGAAACATTCTTGCAGACTTTGGGCTCGACCCAGAACAGAAAATCACCATTGTGTTAATTTAATAACATTCCTATTTGTGGGTATCACAGAAAGTTAAAAGAAATTGTATTTTTCTTCTTACTCTGAGGCTCGAACCAGCAGTTTTGAGAGCTCAACCCTTGTTTCTGAAAACTTCATGAATCGGGCTTCTATTTTATGAATGTCGCTATAACTTACCATAGTCACGGAGACCTCTTGTAGAGAGCTTGTGTCTTGGCAAAAACTCCCTATTACTTCCTAGTCGCCAAGACAATATGCTTTTGGGGAGACTTCTTGCAGATAAAAAGGTGTCTTGGCGAAAACCTTTATTATTTCCTTCCTGTCACCAAGACAATGTGTGGTCGGGGTGACCTCTTGGTGAGCATCATGTGTCTTGGAAAAACTTTCATGCCTTCATCCTGTCGCCATGACATATCATTTTCGGGGAGACCTCTTGGCGATAAAAAGGTTATACCGAAAATCTTTATTACTCCATTCCTGTCGCCAAGACAGTGTGCTTTCGGGGAGACCTCTTGTAGAGAGCTTGTGTCTTGCTGAAATTATTTATTATTGTTTTCGTCTGCACAAGTTTGAAGCTAACCCCGAAATGGGTACTCGAAACCCTTAAGAGAAACACCATTTTTCTGCTTTTGATGCAAAACTGAAAATGGGTCTTTGGAACTATTGTAGAAAAATGTGTTTCCTCTCTTCTGAAACTTGATCAACTGCCGTAAAGATTATCATTTTACTTGAAAAATTTTCTGTATAAGTTCACTGCGAAGAGAGGAAATTTCATGCTTGCATTCTCTGCTCCCTAATTCATATGCACAACTGATAACTTCAGAACTTTCTGGAAAGAAGCTGCTTGCTCCTTCTTGAAACCTTGCACTGTCTTTGTTTGTATTCTTGAGTAACATAGTACTCTTCATGCATTTTTATATTTCAATGACAAATTGCTCTCAGAAACTATTCTCTTTGATGATGAAAATTAGAACAAATCATTAAGGCATATGTATGCCTGTTCACTATCCAAAAGAGAAATACTGAACTGAAACTCACATGATATATGATTATAATCAACACAAAAAATGACGTAATTTTAGCAATTCCTGATGTAAATGCACTTAGTTAAATTCCTTAAGTGAACTAAACTCACTGTTCACCTATAGCCTTTAGGAAGCAACCTAATTGTTATGAATGAACAGTTGGTCTCGTTGCTTGATGGATTCTCTCTTTTACTCTTCAGTTGTATTTCATTTCATTTAATGTATATAATGAAGTATCTTTTTTTAAAATCAGCCCATTTAACAAATAGGGCAGCATGCCGAGCTCTACCCTTGTGGGAGCCCATTTTACTCCACATGCTAGGTCTTCAAACAATGTTCAGCTTCATGAATTTACCTATACCTGCACAAGGAAACAGTGTTAGCATAAAAAGGAACACAATTATGATGTTCATACTTCTCCTAGTTCAGCTCACTTCTTTCATACTACATTTGATTGAATGATTGTTTCAATGCATTGCTAATAGTATATTGTACTATTGTAGGTGCATCATATGAGTTATGTCATAGTCGGAGCCACTGACACCCTTCTTTTCCTCTTACAGGTTGACGAAGCTCAAGATGATGAGGTGCACCATTCAACATCAAGCGTCGATAATCAGGAAATGATGACTATGCTGCCACTTATGTGTTTTCCTTTTGCATCTTCAGTAGTGCATTGTGCTATTAGAAATGTATTGGAACAGTTATAGTTATATCCACGGCTTGTGTGGATCCTTGATTTCAATTTATGCTTTTCAGTTGAAAAGAAAATACATTTATGCAATGTTGTAATACTCATTCTGATTGTGAAATCAAATGAAGCCTTGTAAAAAATATGAGTTCTATGAAATGAATAAGAGCATCTAAAATGCTATTTTTCTCATATAATCAATTTTGTATCTCTTTTAAAACTACAACTTGTGAATGGCACTCTGAAACCTCATAACTTCACTAAAAATGCATAACTGATATTTAGTGCATAATGATAATGATGTGAAACAACATTCAAACATGACACTGCAATTCTACTTAATGTTAAATAAAAGTCAGCTTGCTCCTCCATTTGAGCTGAGGTGAAAAATATGTAACATTTTGGTGATTTCTGCTATATGCTTGCCTACTAAGCATAGATCAATGGCCTTTAAAACAATTCATTGGGCGCGGAGTCAATTCTGCCCCTTCTTGTGAACTCAGAAACTTTGAAAAGCAACACTCCAAATAGAAGCAAGAAAACAAAACAAAACTGAAAGCGAACTAACAGGCCTTGGTGGCCAACAAGACAATGCGTAGCAGCGCTTAGGGAAAGAAAAACTACTGAATAGAAACGTGAAAAATGCACTTATTTGCAACAACTATTCTATCCTACACTAACCAGTTAAAAGGTACTCAAACAAAGCCATTTACAGGTTTCAAAAAATAACTGCCCCTCCTAATCAACTAAGGGTACTTTGCATGCTCACAAATTTGTAGTGAGAGATGGAAAATGAGGATATGTCCCACACATTGTTTTGCTGCAACTTGTAAAAAATAATCAAGGATGCAAATTATGTGAATCTGATCAAGCATACCTCTAGTTTGCCAAGAATGAAGAAGTGGGATTTTCTGCCCCTCGACTGCCACCTCATCCTTAGGAGCACTGGAAATCCTTTAGCTCTTGCCAACAATCCTAGCTAGATGTCTGATGGGGTAGCCTCTCGAAAGGGTGAAACCGAAACTTTCCCCTCTGGTTATTTGCTGATTACTTACTACTTCAATCTCATCCTTCTGATGAGGATCATTTGAAAACATATCATCCAACTTTGCGCAAAACTCATCAATTATATTAGCGTACAAGTCTTCATGGGTCCCACTATTATCTTATGTATGCGTAATAGGCCTTGAGGTGTCCTCCTAACTACTTTCTTGAAAACTTGTAAAGATATCGAGGCCATTACCTTGTACAGCAGTGTCATGCTTATACGCAGCTTGATCTCATTCTATTTGAACTATTGCATCATGCTTATTGGAATTTTGACATTTGATAACCATGTTATCTTTACTTCCTTGTGAACAGATCGACAGCTTATCATTGACATCTTCATGGCTTTGTTGATCAAAACTCGATGGCTTTGTTATCTCATATGCATTATCTTCATCATTACTAAAAAATAAAGGAATTTCTTCAAATAAATTGGTCAAACCTTGAGTTTGGACACCCCCTTTTGTCTCTGCAAGCTGTTGCTCCAAATTTTCTCCCTCAAAAGGTGAGTGTTTGGCATCTAAGTTTGAAACAAAAGCTTCGAGGTCGTCCCAAAACATGTCGTCTTCCTTCTCACTTTCAGCTTCTTGTGGAGGAAGACTAATAGTTACTCTGCTACAGCTCCTCTAAGGTATCAAAAAAATTGAACTTTGAACCTCCTCATGTTGCTCTAGAGCTAGTATGGATGTAACCTGAGATGAGCTTTCCTCATTATCGACAAAAAATGGTAGCTCATTGAGCAAATCAAGGAGAACTTGAAAGTTGTCGGCCATTTCGTGATCTTGAACTTGTGGTTCCTCAAACACAGCCTCCTCTACCTCCTATAGCGACTGCTCCTGACATTCTTTATCGCTATACCAACTGGATACCTTGAAACAATCATCGATATTCTGTTGTTTTAAAGAATGAACTTCCTCTACACATGCAACACTCTTAGGCTCAGCCGAGAAAGGAGTGCACTCTGAAAACTTTCCATTGTCCTCCACAAAACAAGGTTCTTCTCATTCAATCTTCTGTTGCTCCAAGTTATTCGTCCATAGCTATATGCAATAAATTCACTCTTCCAGCTTCCTCCATGGTGAATGATGAATCATACTACTTCTCAATAGGTCTGTCTTCAATAGAGATGGGATAATAAAAATTGTTTGGCTGGGAAACTTGTGGGATCTCTGGAGTTTCTTGCTGGAAAAAAAGGTGTTTCCTTATGTACTGGTCTCGAATGCCAACAGGCTCCACGAAAAAATTAGAAATTCAAAAATTTGGGATTTTGAGCTTCTGAGGAGTCTATTTGCATTCAAAACTAGTCTCTTGATGAGGAAAAGGCTTTACAATTGGCTCGTTTTGAAGCATAACCAGTTTGGTATGTTCTAACCTAGGTTCTTGCAAAGGTAAAAATTCCCTAAAGCTAGGAATTTTGATTTTAGTCGGGTTAGGAGGCTCAGTTTTCATAAAACTTGGAAACTTGAATTTACGAACCTCTTCTTGAATAGGATGTTTAGAACTGACAGGAGTTGTTTGGGCTTCCAACTTTTGACACCGAGCAGGCAAAAGATTATTCTGTGCGGCTGCCTTTCTCTCTAAATCCTCCTCAAACTGTGCTCTTTGGGTCTCCAGCTCCTGATCATGAAGATAGGCTTGATAAGCCAGCTCCTCCTGCTGATGATTATACTCATACTGCTTCTTGATCTCTACGAGCTGATTCATGTAATCAAGCAGTGTGCTTTTTATATTTTCCATCTCCTCCTGCTGATCTATTTGACTCATTTTCCTTTCATAGTTCAGCCTTATTTCTCTGAAACTCAAGTCGTCGATCTCTTGGGACTAATTTTTAACATAGGAGGTCTGAGGTGAATAATGAGCAGGGGTGGGTGGGTGGAAACTATACTGCACATGCTAGTTTTGAAAAGCCATGGAACTGGAATTAGTAGCATGATTATGCGAATGTGGCTGATATGGAGATGGGTAAGTAGTATTTTCATGATATGACGGGTGATATGATGCATGCCCATGAAATATTGACATATTTTTTCCATATAAAGGCTAAAAATGAGCAAAACTTAGAATCTCTAACAGCATACCAGCACTTGATCGTTTTGAAACCAGAAAAGGCTTCTCAGAGTCGCCATGGTGTTTGATGACTATGCCTCCAAAGGTTGATAATTCTGAAGGGAACACCCGACCCTTCAGTATGTGTTCTTTTGAGTGTTGTTCACACTAGATCTTCTTGAAAATCAGAGAACGGAGTCGCCAGGTATATTGAAAAGGGCCTCCAAAAGGCTGAAAAACCTGGTGCATACACTAGAAAGCAACCTTAAAGGATTAAAACTTCTCTAAAATTGATTTTTAGAGTCCCACCGGGTGTGCCAAAAACTATTATCAATAGTTTTTCACCCTATTGAATGCAATATTCAGCAAACTACTGAAACATGGAAACCTCTTTTTAGATGTGGGTGCTTTTACGTGAAAGAGGAATCTCTAGAGTGAGCTGGTTCTCTGAATGATGAATTCTATTCTAAAACAACCTCTGATGAAAGGGATGAAGAATAACTGAACATAAAAACTTATTTCTAAAAGATGATTCACCAAACTTATAGGAATTTAGACCTAATCACTCATAACAACTTCTTTATTGTAGTAATCCTCACAATCTCATTGGCACATATCCCATCAGTGATTTGCATGAAGATATGGAAAACAAATACAACATGCAACCTGAAACATGAAATTCTGAAACACAACCTATAACAGTAAGACACAAAAGGATTCCAATTTGAAAACACAAGTATATCAGATTGCTATTACAAAATTTGAGACAGAAAATGAGAAGGAGAAATTTGCTGCTCTATTAAAACTAGAAGAGTGTCAATTTGTTCAAAACTGAGTATCAAAAGTTTACAAGCTCCCCGAAATGAGTAAGGGCAAGAAACTGATCTGCTGAGAATTGAGAGTTGAAAGACTAAATCAATCAAAATCACCCTCTAGGAAACCCTAATCCGAGCTCAGAAAAAACTCCAGGAAAAAAGGCCTCAAACAAACTCAAAAACTACTTTAAAGCAGAAAAAAGCACAAGGATTTTTTGATTACACTGTCAAGCCTCTAAAAATAGGAAAATCTTGCTTTAAAAGCACAAAAAACACCTCATCTCTCCAAGATAAGTCTAGAATCCGACCAAGAAGAAAAAATAGTTGAAGATCTGCTAAAAATAGCAAGAAAACATAAAGTAGTTTATAAAACACCGATTTAATGCTTCTGCTCTACAAGATGTAGTTTTCTTTTCAATTTTGTCTATTTTTGCAACTCAAAGATTAGAAATCTTTTGCAAAAATAAAACTGCTTATTTCTCCATTACAATAATTGATTTTTTCCCAAAAAATCATAAAAATATATCAATGTCATCATTATCTCCTCATCACAACTCCAATTGACTTCTTTAAAATCAATTAAAAGATAAAACCCTAAAATTTAAATTGACCCTTCACATAAAATATTCACCATTCACCCAAGCATAGAATTTCGGCCTTTCATGAATATTAAACTTAGACTTAGGTTTTGATAAGTCATAAAGAAGACACTATGAGTTCGGCCACCATATGATATTTGACATGTGCATTTTGAAAGGAAATTCTGGAAAGTTCATAATACTTTGAATTAGGGATTTGATCAAATTAGGGTCAAACCCTAATTATCACCATTTCGCACACGTGACTTGGAAAGAAAGAACTTTTGTCTGCGTGAACAACACCGCTATGATGGTGTTGGATTCGAACCCGTGTGCACAAAAATCCTCCTCTGTCCTTCAGTTGACTGAAACTTCAGTGGGTAAGTCCTTTTTCATGGCGAAATAACTTTTCATTTCATTATTTCGAGCCTCAGAAAGCCCTAAGGGCGCGGCCTGTGAGAACTTGTTTATGATCTTCTATTTTTTTGTTGACTTCTCCATGCCATTCGAGCTCACTTCTACATTCCACTCCATGGAAGCTTGACTTGTGTTCTGGTTTTCTTTACTGTGCAAAGGTAAGCTTAGTTTTAATGGTCCTTATGGCTTCCATTTTGGCTTTGTATTCTACTCATTTCGGCCTTAAAGTCGTGGCTAATATACCTACTATCACCTCATATTGTATTTCTGTGTGTTCCCCACTGTGTATAATACTCATCATAGGAACTCGACCACCCTTCAAAGCTTCAAAATAATGCCTTGGGAAACCAAAGAGAAGCTATGGCCGCGGCTTTAGAGTCTAACAAAAATTTAAGCTAGTAAGTTTCTTTTGCTTTGTAGAAACACTAAAAGCTCTCTTTATTTCATAAACTTTTGGCCATGTACAGGCCGTGCCAAAAGAGCACTATAGGAAACATTCTTGAAAACTTTTGGCTCAACCCAGAAGAGAAAATCACCATTGTGTTAATTTAATAACATTCATGTTTGTAGGTATCACATAAAGTTAAAAGAAATTGTATTTTTCTTCTTACTCTGAGGCTCGAACCAGCAGTTTTGAGAGCTCAACCCTTGTTTCTGAAAACTTCATGATTCGGGCTTCTATTTTATGAATGTCGCTATAACTTACCATAGTCGCGTAGACCTCTTGTAGAGAGCTTGTTTCTTGGAAAAAACTCCCTATTACTTCCTAGTCGCCAAGACAATATGCTTTCGGGGAGACTTCTTGCAGCTAAAAAGGTGTCTTGGCGAAAACCTTTATTATTTCCTTCATGTCGCCAAGACAATGTGTGGTAGGGGTGACCTCTTGGTGAACATCCTGTGTCTTGGTGAAACTTTCATGCCTTCATCCTGTCACCATGACATATCATTTTCGGGGAGACCTCTTGGCGATAAAAAGGTTATATCGAAAATCTTTATTACTCCATTCCTGTCGCCAAGATAGTGTGCTTTCGGGGAGACCTCTTGTAGAGAGCTTGTGTCTTGCTGAAATTATTTATTATTGTTTTCTTCTGCACAAGTTTGAAGCTAACCCCGAAATGGGTACTCGAAACCCTTAAGAGAAACACCATTTTTCTACTTTTGATGCAAAACTGAAAATGGGTCTTTGGAACTACTGTAGAAAAATGTGTTTCCTCTCTTCTGAAACTTGATCAACTGTCATAAAGATTATCATTTTACTTGAAAATGTTTCTGTATAAGTTCACTGCGAAGAGAGGAAATTTCATGCTTGCATTCTCTGCTCCCTAATTTATATGCACAACTGATAACTTCATAACTTTCTGGAAAGAAGTTGCTTGCTCCTTCTTGAAACCTTGCACTGTCTGTGTTTGTATTCTTGAGTAACATAGTACTCTTCATGCATTTTTATATTTCAATGACAAACTACTCTCAGAAACTGTTCTCTTTGATGATGAAAATTAGAACAAAACATTAAGGCATATGTATGCCTGTTCACTATCCAAAAGAGAAATACTGAACTAAAACTCACATGATATATGATTATAATCAGCACAGAAAATGAAGTAATTTTAGCAATTCCTGATGTAAATGCACTTAGTTAAATTCCTTAAGTGAACTAAACTCACTGTTCACCTGTAGCCTTCAGGAAGCAACCTAATTGTTATGAATGAACAGTTGGTCCCGTTGCTTGATGGATTCTCTATTTTACTCTTCAGTTGTATTTCATTTCATTTAATGTATATAATGAAGTATCTTTTTTTAAAATCAGCCCATTTAACAAATAGGGCAGCATGCCAAGCTCTACCCTTGTGGGAGCCCGTTTTACTCCACATGCTCGGTCTTCAAACAATGTTCAGCTTCATGACTTTACCTATACCTGCACAAGGAAACAAACAGTGTTAGCATAAAAAGGAACACGATTATGATGTTTATACTTCTCCTTCAGCTCACTTCTTTCATACTGCATTTGATTGAATGATTGTTTCAATGCATTGCTAATAGTATATTGTACTATTGTAGGTGCATCATATGAGTTGTCATAGTCGGAGCCACTAACACCCTTATTTTCCTCTTACAGGTCGATGAAGCTCGAGATGACGAGGTGCACCATTCAACATCAAGCATCGATAATCAAGCAATGATGACTATGCTGCCACTTATGTGTTTTCCTTTTGCATCTTCAGTAGAGCATTGTGCTATTAGAAATGTATTGGAACAGTTATAGTTATATCCACAGCTTGTGTGGATCCTTGATTTCAATTTCTGCTTTTTAGTTGAAAAGAAAATGCATTTATGCAATGTTGTAATACTCATTCTGATTGTGAAATCAAATGAAGCCTTGTAAAAAATATGAGTTCTATGAAATGAATAAGAGCATCTAAAATGCTATTTTGCTCATATACTGAATTTTGTATCTCTTTTAAAACTGCAACTTGTGAATGGCACTTTGAAACCTCATAACTTCACTAAAAATGCATAACTGATATTTAGTGCATAATGATAATGATGCAAAACAACATTCGAACATGACACTACAATTCTACTTAATGTTAAATAAAAGTCAGCCTGCTCCTCCATTTGAGCTGAGGCAAAAAATATGTAACAAGTCTTACAACAAAATGAATGCTAAATTAGGGTTTAGGGTTTAGATTTAGAGATTTGATAACATGAAAACATATAGAAGACACATGAATAAATTTTTACAAGTAAATGAGAAACCCTACCACCTAAACTTAGTGCTTTGAATAAAATATGTGACATTCTAGGAATAGCTTCAATATATCAACAATTAGGAATTTTAGATTTCAATTATAAGTAAGTTGTTGAGTTATGATGGATTTTGAACCTATTTGGACCTCTAAGCACTCTTGGATGATTTAAAAAGGAAGAGGAGATCTAAAGTGATTTAGACCCAATTTTTTTTCTAATCATATATTTTTTGAAACTTTTCTATGGCATAGACTCTTCCTTTGAATATTTATATAAATTCTAGATGTGCATGGGTTTTCAAAAAAAGAACCTAACTGCCACTAAGTGAGGAATCAATTGATCAATTCAATAAATAAATAATCTTAGAAAATAAACCTTTGGTTATAGAATTGACTTGCATTTATGAATCATCTATCAAGTTTCTCAAAAAAGTAATTTGAATTTTCCAAATTGAAATGTTCATGCTACAAGTTAGCTTTGATACACTAGTTTAGAGAAAGTACAACATTTAGTTTTCCTAATCTAGAACAATGCCACTACACATGAGAGTTAAAATAGGAATTAGATTACACACAACCTATAGATCTTATGAATAACATCCTATAAATTAAGGCTTAAATATGATCATAATGCATCCTTACATAATTCACAAAGGATCTCATCCAAATAAGAGAAATGGGTAGAAATCATTCATGCTTCACATTTTAATATTTATTTGATTTAATAACATTTATGTGTCTAGCTCTATCCATATTGCACATAGTCTAGATTAACAAGTATGACTTGCATTTCTATGTTTTTTTAAGATAATACATCATACACTATATAAGCTAACAACATTGATATAGAGTGATTACATGCTCATATCAACTAGCATCATGATATATGAACTTATTAAATCAAGTACATAGCTTCACATGAGGCACATTATTTTACTTCACTGGTACACTTTCTCAAGTTAAATTATACAATCATGAAGTTTTCTGAGATAAAATTAGCTATCAAATTTATATTATGTGATCATATTATAATTAAATCAATTTGTTGGTTAATATATAGATCTATGCATCAATTGTTTGTACCTCCTTTATTAGTCAATTATGAATTTCATTGTTAGCACCAACGACATACCAAAGTGTACCTAACCTATGGACTATAATTTGTGATCCCTCCCTACATGTTATATCATCAAATCTTACTACACATCCTTATTTTACCTCTTCTATTATATCACATGCCCCTAATATTGAACTTTTCATCACTTCCACCCTAAATAAACTAAGAACCATGAGTGAGAGTAAAAATCATACAAAGAAGGTTATGCCAAATATAAAATGTAATCTAAACCTCCTAGAGGAGCCCTAATTTAGGGTTTTAGGTTTACGTTTTTAGCATAAATAGCCCATTTTAGGTTTACGAAAATTAGGGTAAATAGGGTTTTAGGTTTATGTATTAGGGTTTAGGTCCAAGGATTAACCTGTGTAAATTAGTTTTTAGGGACCTATGTAAATTTTGTAACCTAGGGTTTCTAGGGTTTTGATTTCTAAGTTAAATGTGTCCAATTTAGGTTTAGTTTTTATAGTTTTCAATTTACAATTTAAATTTCTTTGTTTCATTGATGTTTTTGGTTTTTTAAATGCAATTAAAAACTATAAAACATTGAACTAAAACACACTAAACAAACAAAAACTGAATACTAATTACAAAACAAAAAAACAAGATATAAAGCAAAAAAAAAGGAAGAATTCAACCAACCTAGAGGTCGATGAGGTTGGTTGTGTTGATGGGAGGAGGTGGAAGTCAAATTCTTCTTCAATAAAGGCCTTTGAAACATGTACACAATCTCCTCTATTCTTCTTGGCGTAGACTAAAATGGTGAGGAAAAATGAAATACAGTCGCTTATTAAAAAAAATACTTTCATGGAATACGTATGCATTTCATAACACATACGCGTTTTAGGTTTGTGTACCCGAAGCTGAACACATACGCATTCGGATTTAGGCTCGAGTACCCGATCTGTAACGCGCACGCGTTTCCTACAAAACTTTTTGTTTTTCCCAAAATTTCCCCTCTTCGTGTACCCAACTTCTTGCTTTTACCCTCCATCTTTTCTCCTTTCTTCAGAACTTCAATCATTTGCTCTAATCTGCATTCAATTTGATCCTTCACTTTCTAGAAAGTATCCATAAGAGTGTTTCTAGCAAATTGAACCTTTGCATGCTCAACTTGCAGCTCATGAATCTTCTTCTTAACTACTCCATCCTTGTCTTGAAGCATTCTATAGTCCCCTCTGATTCTAACAAGATCATTCTCAATTTTTTCCAACTTGTCCTTGTATTTACCAACCACATTAGGCCACCTAAGATAGTAATTGAAGATATTATTTGTTGAGTCAATGCACTGTCTTAACACATTCATTTTCTTTTTCAGTTTGGAAAGAGATAGCCTAAACTACATCTTTAGATGTGAGATTATTTCATCCTCTTTTATGTCCAGAGGCACAGAGTCCATAGCCTCCCTGATACATTCAATCAATTCTTCTGGAAGTACATTCTCAAGACTCTTTAGATCAATGTTGTTATCAGTAAAGTATCTTCCTATAGTGTCCTCAATGAATTCATGTTCATATGATGGTCCATTTATCCATGTTAGTTATCTTTTGCATTCCATCTTCTTCTTGAACAATCTGCAATATCTTTGCTTTAAGTAAAGAACCTTCTTCATCACTTTCTTCTATTATTATCACATTCGGTTCGACTGGTTTTGGTTCATCTCTTGATGTATATTCCTCAAAATCTTCATCCACTATATCCATAACCATCTACTCTTTACCTTTTCCCTTGAATTTTGTTGACTTAGGTGCCGAAAGAGTGTCACCAGCCAACTCTCTTTCTCTCTTCTACTTTTTCTCAGCCTTACTGGAGGATGATCCAATTTCAACTACTTTTACCAAGAGAGGAGTATCACTTACACCAAACTTTCCTAAAAAGTTCCTAAAGAAGCTTTCATAAGCTTGTTCACCATTTTCAAAAGTGTTGAAGTGCTCAAAAATTTGCTTGCAAACTGGCATATTTTCCTACCATACCACATTGTCATTCTGAGGCAAGCAATTCAGGAAATACATCATAATGCATATAGCTAGGGTACCAAACTTGAAATATTAATCTATATCCTTTGTCAATTGCACATTCTCCATCAATTGATCCTTCAAAAATCCACATAGATCAAAGTCTTCATTTTTTATTATCATCTTGTGAGAGATATACACTGCGCCTACCGAGGTTGACCCTTCTTTGTTTCTAAAGAGAATTTTATATGAAATTGCATGTACAATATACCTCATTAATGGATCTTTGATTGTTGAGATTACCAGAGCTCTCTGATCTCCTGTTATTTCGGTTAGGGCTTTGACTTCGACATTCCAAATCGACTTATTTTTTAGAACAACACCAACATTGCACAATCCTGTTAGATTTCTAATTGCATCGTTAGAAATTTGATAGGGTTTATCTAGAGTAAGGAAATCACCATCCAATATGTTCAAGATAAACCGAACTACCTCCACATTGATGAAATGAGGAAATTCATTCTATATGTCCAAGTTCTTATGTTTCACTCCTCCAAGCTTCTTCAATTCAATGGAAGACAACAAATTTCTTACATCCCTGACCTTTTGACTACTATATTCATCCAAAGTTACAGTTCCTTTGATTTGCTTCATTTTTTGTATGGAAAAGGGTTCTACCAATCACCGAATAAGTATGAAATTGACAATTAATAGAAATACTTGGAGAATTTTCCACTAAATTGACTTTCACTCCTTCAAAAAATTTCTAAAAAATCTCTCCAACTATTCTCCTTCAACGCACAGTGAAAAATGAGGGTTCCAAATTCCCTTTTATAACTTTGCACACCTAACTTCCTTGTCACATTAAATGCTCTTCCCTAGGAGTTTTGGTTACTTTGTATAGACAACAAGAGAAGAATCCATCTGTGGACCTTCAAGAAGTGATCACCAATACATTTGAGGATGAATAATACACCTACTAACAACTTCCTACGATCCCATACCAACTACACATGGGGGGACAAAATATTTTCATGAAAACTCCCCCAAGGCCAATGGCCTAGAATCAATTGCCGGATGAATTACCAAAGGGAGATTTTGGTACAATCTTATTACCTTCATCATATGCACTCTTCTTTACCCATGTTTTCTTCATCTGATCTCTTATCTCTTCCACAGATTCTTTTCCTTTTCCCTTATCACCTTTCTATGAATTTTTTCCTTGATATATTGGACCTCTTCTGTCCATGTTTTTGTTCCTGCAGAATCTTGCAATGTGACCAAATTTGTTACAATTGTAGCTTACCATATTTTTCTATCTATGCCATCCATTCCATTTATTTCCTCTTGATCTACATTGATTAGCAGTATGTCCAAATCTTCCACAGGTATAGCATTTAATGTTCCATATACTGACAGACATACTTCTGCATTCTAATGACTTATGACCAAACTTCTTGCAATTAAAACATTGACCAAAAAATGATGGAGTGCCAAAGTTTATCTTATTTCTACACTAAGAAGCCATATGTCCAAATTTATTACAAATAAAGCAATATCCATTAAATTTTGAGTGTTGAGTTGCCTTACCAGATATCTTCTTCCTTTGTTCTTATGAGTTTTCTTTTTAGGGTCCTTTTGTTCAGATCCAGACCTCTCATCCTTCACATAGCCAAGACCTCACTTATCATTTGCATCCTTTTGACCTTTAGTTATCTCATCAAGCCTAGCAGAACTAATCCTGAACTTCTCCTTAAACTCATTTGCAGTAGCAAGCTCATCTTTGAGAATAACTACATGTCTCTCAAGTTCTTGTTCATTTTCTCTAGATTGTTGAAGTTCAATCTCCAGCTGAATGAATCCACTATTAACTCTATTGCATTCCTCATAATTTTCTTTCAAGGACTGGGCTAGATTCTCCTCATTCTTCTTTCTTTCTTCAATCTCTTCAGTTAGCTTCATCACCATAGATTCCATTTCAAGCTTTAGGGTAGCATTATCCTCAGAAATATTTTCACACTCTTTTTTTATTTCTTTTAGGGTTTGATTCAGATGAACATCTTCCAGGCCTTTGCTTTCTTTTTGATTCAACTGACTACATAGTTCCTTCCTCTTTTCCCTTGACTCATTTATTTAATCCTTCAGTGTTTGAATGAATTTTTTGGCTGCCACAAGATTTTCTTTTAGTTCCATGACATCAACCTTAGACTAATCAAGATCATCAAGTGCCACCATAAGTTGTTGTTGAAGGCAACCTGTGTCCATTGTAATCCAAGATCCACCTCAAGTTTTTAAACTCAGAAGAGGAACCCGCTCTAATACCAATTGTTGGACACTAGGAATACTAAGAGGGGGGGTGAATCAATGTTCCACAAAATTTGAATTTCAAATCAGATGTTGAACTATCAATAGCAATATTTAACCTTTAATAGCATTCACAACATATAAATAGAAGGAGACATGCAAACTCATTAAAGAGACAATGTGAACGCCATAACACCAAAAAAATTATGTGGAAACCCTGTTAGGGGAAAACCATGGTGGAGATTAATCCACAAAGTATACTTTGTTAAAAGTATGATCAAAATGGAATGCACTTGCATTTAAGCACACTTCCTAGAGATCACTACTTAAAATAGGGAAGGCTCACTACCTTACAAAATATTTGAGATTACAACAAAATTTTGAACTGAGAATATATCATCTACAAATTATTGGATTTAGTTCCAATGAGGCACATAAAATAGATTTTGGACCTTTTGTCCAATTCACACTTCTACTCTTCTTTGCTCTGCTTCATACACAAAAACCCTTCTATTGCACAAACAAAATTCACTTCAACAGATCTTTTGATATTAGCTCATACAGTTGTTCTACACTTTTTCAATCACACACCTTCTCACTACACCATACCATACATTCAAAATGAATTACCGATCTCACATATATATCTGCTAACAAGATTTTATTACTATATGTCGTCTTCAAACAAAATATAATATTCTTCCACATGTCGGCTCAAATCACCAAATAGAATTAATGTGTACCCACACAAGTTGGCTAGACTATAGTAGGGACCCAAATCAAAATTCCCAACACAAGAAATGGTTAAACAACTATTCATCATAGATCCACGGCATGCTATACACAACAGGTCGGCCATAATGAGAAAATAAACAATAAATCATTCTATCGAATCTCCAAACCCATACACCGATCAATGAAACATTACAAAACTTACCAATCAAGTAACATACATGCTTGACAAGCTTCTCTGGGGATCCACACAACAAAATAATTATTTGGTGAAGTATTTAGACCAACTTATCAACTAGATACTTTATTATTCATGCTTTCTATCGATAGAATACAGTCTTCTACTTTTCCTACTAGTATGAGATACTTCTAAAATGCAAACCACACTACTTACTCTAGTTGCCATCAATGATAACACTAGCAACCAAAAACAATCTCCCAAATTCATATTCCAACATGTGGCTCCCGGTCGGTCGGGAAAAGGTGGTGAGTTTAAATGAAATTAAATGAAAAAATAAATGCATTTGGCACATCGATAGAGAAGGATAGTGAGATTGAACATCAGTTGGAAAGGATTGGCATGTCAACATTAATTGATGTATGGTTTTCGTATAGTGGCAATGGTTGTAATAATAGTTTCCATTTAAAACTTGAGAAAACATAGCTAAGCAATAAACAGTTTGCACAATTTTTTGCAAGGCATTGTTGGGTGTCTTTATGTGGCTTTACTTGCTATGAGAGCTCTAAGCTATGACTGTGACCAGGGTTTTCATTCACGAGCCCCTACGAAGGTGCAAGTTCGATGAGAGATAGAGGTTTTTTGAGGGTGCAAGGTTATTTTGTTTTTTTTTTGCATGGGTTTGTTACTATGAATTATTCTATTTTGTGGTTTTTTTCATCTCTAATAGTTTTCTTTGCTCTTTGTTGTGGTTCAAGAAAGGAGGAAGCTAAAAGAAAGCAAGTGAGAAGAAGGCTGACAACAGCTGATGCTATAGAACAATAGTCAATTTGCTAAGGTTTAGATGGTAGGTGTTATTGCAACCATCACCACTACATGGAAACAATAATATAGTATAGTTATCTTCACAAGTACCATTGATCATTTAAGCCATATGTAGCATGCAAATACATCTATACAAAAAAACATATATGTTCACATATCTAGATATCTATTGCTTGGATATACACATATAGAGAAAAAAAATCTGCAAATATAATTATATCTAAAGTAAGCAGGAAGAGGAGCATTTGGAAAACCACTTTAAAGCAAGTGGGAAGAGGTGTGTTTGGAAAAAACCCTATGTAGAGGATCTCGAAAACAATTAGTTTTTTTCCTATCTGGCATTTTTTCCTACACTAGGCAAAGAAGACAGCTAAAATCAAGCAAGTAGGAAGAGGCACATTTGGAACACCCTTTGTAGAGGATTTCAATGGACAGAAAGCATCTTTTGTTGTCTTTCATTTTATTTTCCCTACGTGCAAATATCTATGTATGTGGAATTAGATGCATACAAAATTCATATATACATACAATATTCATATCCAACATCCAACTCCCATTTAGTAAAGTTAATATGTTTGAGTGGAGAGAAAGCCTTGTTTTATTATCTTTCAGTTTATTTTCCCTGTGTGCAAATATATATGTATGTGAAATTAGATGTAAAAAAAATTGATATGAAGCTCCCAATCAGAAAAGTTGTTATTCAATACATTCCAAGGTGACAAGACAAAAAAAAGAGGTGACAAAGCCAAAAAATGTAAAGCATTTAGCACGACAATACAGAAAGCCTAGGATATTAAATGTAAGTTGATAGGGCTTGGCATGGAAACAATATTCCATGCATGGTTTCTGTGTAGTGATGGGGGATGTTGTTTGAGCCTCAAAAATGAATTCTTAGAATGATAGACTGTATATTAAGTGTAATAGGAAACATCGATCTCACCATAAGTAGGCAGAACATTGAAGAGGGAGAACATCAAGGACTGTATCAACTGAAGCTAGACAACAATAGCCAACTATACCTCACCGAAAATAGCTTAAACTATTTTATTGGGTCGCAACCACCAACAATACATGTAAACCATAAATGAAGTAATATTATTTAAGCTAGAAAACAACATTCGATAATGGCTTATGGAAGATAACATAAATTGAAGCCATTTCATTGCTTTGCAACCATCACTAGCACAGGGAAACCATAAATGAACTATAGGGAAACCATACATGGAATAATATTGATATGTCGTAGGAATTCTCAAAACAACAAGCAAAGCTAAATAGGGGAAGAACAATCAACAATCAACAATGCCCTATGGAAAATAGCATAAACTGTTTTATTTCCTTACAACCATCGCCACCACAAGTAAGTTGCACACAACATACATATATCTCTACATTTAAACTTGTTCCTACATGCAAGTATATATAGATATATATAAATAGTTATATGTTTGTTTTATACCTTTTAATGTGTGTGTGCTTGTATGTAGATATGTATCTATTTCTCTGTGTTGCTATATTTATAAATGCATGCAAGTATATATATGTACTTGCATGTATTAACAAGTTAATGTATGGGTAAATATGTACAAAACAATATTACTTTTATATGGTTTATATTTTTGAGAGGTAAGTGAATTAAAAAGGTTTCATAATTTTCAAATTAATTATATATACAATAATTAATAGACATTTTTCATTATGTATGAAATTATGATATTGTCACTAAGATTCAATTATGTAGTGTATATATAACATCTAACTCCATATTTAATTAAGAAAACAATAATAAATCTTTTTTGTACATTATAGTGGTCTTCGTCCATTATGTAAATCCAAAACAAGTAAATCACTAAGAAATTAGGGGTAGTGGCTCCAACAACTTGCAAGTCAGGGTTTATATATACACTCTTAAGCATTTCATATAGATCAAAAAAATTGGAAAACACAGAAGTTCTACAGAAAATTCTTGTTTTAGAAAAAGGTAAAAAAATGAGAATAATAGAGGTATACATATTTACTCTTTGTAAATATGATTAAAAAAATAATAATAATAGCATGGCTATGTATTATCCCTCTGTGTTGGATGTTCTTCCATTTCAACCCTACAAAGCTACTATTATATCTACTCAAGAAAATTACAGTCAAGTGATTTCAAACATGAAGATAAATATATATAGAACGAGTTGCAAAGGAATCCAACGGTAAATATAACTTTAGAAAAATTATGGCAGTAATTTAGTGCTAAAGTAATTTTGGGATAGATAAGATAGTGGCATTGGTAATTGAGAACTATTTTGGCCACAAATATACAAGTACATAAGGGTATTTATTTAGAGTTATAATGTGATAAAAAATGCAAGTAAAAATATTGGGTTATCTCAATCATTAACTATTAATGGGAAACCTTAAGAGGATATAAGTATGGATATGGTATTGGGTTTGTTTATAATATACGGCACATAATGTTATATTGATGGTAAGGATATATTTTTGAAGATGGCATATTTCATTCTATGTAAAAGGAATAATAATTATATATATATAGAATGAAAAGGAATAATAATGATATATATATATATATATATATATGAGAAGCTTTAAGATCAAATGGTTTGCAAGTATTATAATTTTAGATATGGATACTAATTATTTGATAATATAAAAGGGGTTAAATAGGTGACCCTACCCATACAAGTCCCAACAGTGAGAGTTCAAATAAAAAGAGAAACAAAAAAACAACAAAATCAAAATCTCTAACAGCTCAAAACAAGAATAACAACAGCAAACACAACCTTTATTGAGTGAGGGATCTAGAAAAATCTTTGTGAGCTTGTATGCAGATATGTATCCATTTCTTTATGCTGCTATATTTATAAATACATGCAAGTATATATATGTACTTGCATGTATTAACAAGTTTATGTATTGGTATATATGTATGAAACAATATTGTTTTTATATGGTTTATATTTTTGAGAGGTAAGTGAATTGAAAAGGTTTCATAATTCTCAAATTAATTATATATATGGTAATTAATAGACATTTTTCATAATGTATGAAATTATGATATTGTTACTAAGATTCAATTGTGTAGTGTATATATATAGCCTCTAACTCCATATTTAATTAAAAAAACAATAATAAATATTTGTTGCACATTGTAGTGATCTTTGTCCATTATGTAAATCTAAAATAAGTAAATCACTATAAAATTAGGGGCAATGGTTCCAACAACTTGCAATTCGGGGTTTATATATATACACTCCTGAGCATTTTATATAGATAAAAAAAATGTGGAAAACACAAAAGTTCTACAGAGAATTCTTGTTTTAAAAAAAAAGGTAAAAAATGTGAATAATAAAGGTATACATATTTACTCTTTGTAAATATGATAAAAAAATAATAAATAATAGCATGGATATGCATTATCCCTCTGTGTTGTATGTTATTTCATTTCAACCCTACAAAGCTACTATTATATCTGCTCAATAAAATTACAGTCAAGTGATTTCAAACATGATAAATATATATAGAACAAGCTGCAAAGGAATCCAACAGTCAATATAACTTTAGAAAAATTATGGAAGTAATTTAGTGCTAAGGTAATTTTGGGATAGATAAGATAGTGGCATTAGTAATTGAGAACTGTTTTGGCCACAAATCTACAAGTACATAAGGATATTTATTGAGTTATAGTGTGTTAAAAAGTGCAAGTAAAAGTATTAGGTTATCTCAATCATTAGCAATTTATGGGAAACCTTAAGAAGATATAAGTATGGATATGGTATTGGGTTTTTTTATAATATAGGGCACATAATTTTATATTGATTGTAAGGATATATTTTCAAAGATGACATATTTCATTCTATGTAAAAGGAAAATGATGAGATATATATAGCCGATCTTTTTTTTAGAGAAGCTTTAAGGTCAAATGGTTTGCAAGTATTATAATTTTAGATATAGATAATAATTCTTTGATAATATAAAAGGGGTTAAATATGTGCCCCTACCCATACAAGTCCCAACAGTGAGAGTTCAAATAAAAAGATAAACAAAAAAATAACAAAATCAAAATCAAAATCTCTAACAACTCAAAACAAGAATAACAACAACAAGCACAACCTTTATTGAGTGGGGGATCTAGAAAAATCTCTAAGTCCATAAGTAGAATTTATTTATTTAAAAATCCTATGAAGCTCAAATTTAAGAGATTTCAAGCCTTCCCCATTGTCCTCCTTGATATCTTTCCCTTTTTTAATTTTTCTCCTATTCCTTTTGAAGGATTTTAAAGCTACTTGTTGTGAAGTTAACGATTTGCTTATTGAGATTAATGATCTTATTCATAGGAATTTTTAGTTCCTATAATTTATTTTTTATTCCCATCTATAGTAGATCCATTTTGATTCTATTTATATGACATATGGAACAAGGAGACCCATAGTTGTTATTTATGACCATGGTATCCTTACCCCCATTGGTTTTTTCATATTTTTCAATTTTCTATTGTTCCTTAGTTATTTCCGATTGAGATTCTTTTCCTTTCATCTCACTTTCAAGGTTTTTAGTATCATTTCCTCCCTCCCTATGTAGATTGGTATTTATATTAGCTGAGCTTCCTTCTTTCTCGAACCACAGCAAATAACAAAGAAAACTATTAAAGACGAAAAAAACCACAAAGCAGAAGAATGGCGGCTCACAGTGTTGATAGCAAGTGGACTTACACAACAATAGTCAACAATGCCATATTAGAAATAACATAAACTATTTAATTCCTTTGCAACCATTCCCAATAGTGGCTTATCAAAAATAACATAAACTATTTTATCACCTATCAATTTATTGATAAATGATTGTTATCTCCTTACATAGACATAAGGGAGGTGCTTATTATACAAGTCATGGTGTATATCATTTGATGATTATTTTATCATTTTCAAGGGTACATTTAAATGATTATTCTTGCAAGTCAAAGTTCATATACTTTGAGAATTCTAAAGAATAAGGTAAAAATCATGGATTCCGACAAAGGTGTAAGTATTTGATTAACACATGTGATGGACACACATTATAAAGTGTTACATGAGCATTATGATGGTTATGTGCAAATTTTGACATAATGAAGTGTTTTATTTGTAACACTGACACAATAGTTATGGCCCTAAAATGATCACCATCGCCACTAAATTAAAACCACAAAACATAAAATGATAAACCATCGCCGCTACAGAACAATAATCATGTATAGAAAATAACATGAACTATTTTTGAAACACTATTTTTAAAATCCTATACAAAGGTTTTTCTCTAAATGTACCTCTTCCTGCTTGCTTTAAAGGGATTTTTAGAATGCACCTCTTCTTGCTTGGATTCTTTTAGCTTCCTTCTTTCTTGAACCACAACAAAAATCAAAGAAAACTATTAGAGACGGAAAAAACCACAAAACACAAGAATCATGGATCACAGTGCTGATAGTAGCTAGACTTACTATTTTTTAAATCCTCTACAAAGGGTTTTTTCCAAATGTATCTCTTCCCACTTGCTTTAAAGGGGTTTTCCAAATACACCTCTTCCCACTTTCTTTCTTTCAGCTTCCTTATTTCTCAAATGACTGCAAAAAGAAAAGAAAACTATTAGAGACAAAAAAAACCACAAAAAAGATAACAATTGGACTTACTATTTTTGAAATCCTCTACAAAGGGTTTTTTCCAAATGTACCTCTTCCCGCTTGCTGTAAAGGGGTTTTCTAAATTCACTTCTTCCTGCTTTCTTTCTTTCAACTTCCTTCTAGTTTTCTCAAAACCCTCGACTATTGCTTAAACAAGGCGATGCCCCTACAAACAAAAAAATGCAAAACAACACATAAAACAAAACGCTTATAGGAAACCATAACAAAATGTAAAACAAAGTGTAGATAAAAATAAATACAATTATCCTTTTTGCGTCAATATACTTGGCCTGCAAAGTAACCTGTATTTTCTAGAAGTGTTAGAGGAAAAACACACAAAATCATTATCACCATGAAAGTCCTCCATAGAACTCCAATCATTCCTCAAAGCTCTCATAGCAGGTAAACCCAGAGAATGAAACCAACAATGCCTTATCAAAAATTGGAAAGTGTTATTACAACCATCGCCAAACCATCACCACTATATGGAAAGCATACATCCATTAATGTTGAAGTGCCAAGCCCTGCCAGTCGACGTTCAATTTCACTGGCCTTCTCTATCAATGTGCTAGATGCATTTATTTTTCCATTTATTTAATTTCAAACTCACCACCTTTTTTCCGATCGATGGAGAGCCACACACTGGAAGTTTGAAAAACTGGGAAGGCTGACGAAATTCACGGCCTAAGTGTTCCCACAATAAGCCTATAGGCTTAAAAATATAATATAATATAATATAATATTATAATATAATATATATACTATATTATATTATATTATATTATATTATATTATATTATATTATATTATATTGTATTATATTATGTTATCATATAATCTATTGTATTGTAATATAATATATTATTATATTATATTATATTCTAATATAATAATAAATATGTTGAATTTATGCTCATACTATATTTAAGTCGGATCTCAGACTTGTCAAGTTTAAAAATAAAAAATAAACTAAACAAATACCTGTTTCCTGTAACATAAAATCAAAAAATGTAAAACTCGAGAGTTATTATTTATTCTGCATTTTCCTTGGCTATGTGTTTTATCATTTGAAAGACTCGAATATCCATTCGGAATTATATTTTTTTCTCAAATCACCCAAATTTCATAGGTATTTATAAATGTTAATGTTTTTTTTTATATATATTAGTTTTGCATTTTTTTTATGAATTTTAGTCAAATTTTGGTTTTTGAATAGTTTTTTTTGCATTAAAATGATTGTTAATTTTTAAAATTTTGATCAACAAATAGGCTTAAGAATGGTTGATCCCAACCTTGGTCAAGATGAAAACCCATAAAATCCTCCTTCACTACCATCAATGTTTCCAAACCAAAACGTGCCCACAATACATGAATCTATCCATAGAAATTTAAACCAATTGAGAAACATATGTCAAATTTATGAGACACTCCCTGAGATCTCAGATATGAATAACACTTTATAAATAATCATTTCAAATGTTGAAACTCTGACAAATGAGCATAATAGGTTTGCAAAGTGGTGAGAGTCCCAAAAGAAACATTATGCCAATGGGTTATCATATGATGAAGTGAGGGCACTTGATATTGAAAAATCCCAATTAGTCGAGCTATTCATCAATCCCAAAATAGGAAAACCTGTAGATGTGTGAAAGCAAAAATTTTAAATTAAATGGTTCACACATAGAGGTATATTAGATCATTCTTAGAAACGTTGATGGATGGTTTATGATAAGCCACCCAACAACAATCTTAATGTCCATCAATATTTTCCACAAAAATTATAGACCAAGTTTTTCTTAGGGAGGCATGTCAATTACTTTGATATGTGAGATTTCCAAGGTGTGGGTAAAGGGATGCCACATGATAGACCTAGAGCACAACAAATCACCTCAACTCTTCTAGCTCCTCCTATTGCTTCCTCGACTCTAGTACCTTACCCTAAGATTGTTTTGATGTAGGGAATCAGAGCATTTTTCCATTCATGTTGTGATCAGTTCTTTTTACCTATCCTAAGTGATGCAAAACAAAATGAAAAAAGAAGGAAACAACACTAAAACACTTCAAGATAGGGCTACGTTAACTCAAACAAAACAAAAGATAAAGAGATATACCTTTTTTCAAGTTGATATGTTGGTTGGACCTTTGATTGTTGGTAATGTGTGCTCCTTGATGGAAAACGATCTAGAATTATATGCAAAATGATGAGGATTTGATGGAGATTTCAATGATTCAAGTGGGTATTTTGATAGATGTCTAGAATAGATGCAAGATGAGCTTGAAGGTGAAATAATGGTGGATGAGAGCTTGAATGAAAGAGAGTTGAAAGTTGGAGACTTGAATGTGTGTTGAGTGAAAAATGTGATTGTGTTGAATGCATAATGAATGAATGAAAAAGAAATCCTCTATATTTAGGGGAGAATTCTCTAGAGAATTGAATGGTTAGGTTTTTTCCAACTTGGGCAAGATGAAGGGTTGTGGTGAGTTGAGGACTCACAAGACCTCACATCTTGCCATGTGGAAGAGGATGTGTCACAAATACAAGTGATGTGTAAAATGACACATGAGGTGGAGGTACTTGCAAGTACCTTGGGATGAGAGTGATGGTGACAAGTGAGAGGACCATGGGAATGAGAGAAGTGTTGGAAGAAAAAATGTGAATTTTAAATTCACATGATGAGAAGTACCTTGTTTATAAGACAAGGTGCTTATAAAGAAAGCTAAGAAGTACCTTATGGATAAGACAAGGTCCTTAAAAGGGTAAGTACTTGTCCTCATGTGAGTGATGTGACAAGTTAGGAGTTCTAGAACTCCTAACAACTTGCATGGGGAAGAGGAGAGTCTTGGAGGGATAAAATAGAATTTAAATTCCATTAGGAAGGACATGGGGCTAATACAAGGAATTCAATATTCCTTGGGAGATGAGAGAGTTGACTAAGATGTTGATTAGAATAGCTAATCAATGATTAGAAGATAGTTAGTAGAAAATGAAGATTAGGAGCCAACTTGCAAAAGTTGGAGGATGTGACACATCCTAATCATATATTAGACATGTGCATATCCCTAATGATGGGATTAGGAGGTGGATTAGGATTAAGAAAAAGTGATGGAGGATGTGAAATGTGAGGAATTAAATAAGTGTATTATTTATTTAATTCTTTGAAGGAAAAGGGGGATAAAGGGTAAGGTATTCAATTATTTAACTAGATACCTTAGGGGTTTAGAGGACTTTAGGGGTATTAATTAAGTAATAGTAGTATTACTTAATTAATGCAAGTAAGAGGATATTTGGATGAAAAGGGATAAATTTGGACCAATGTAAATGTCCAAATTTAAGTGTCTACATTTTTCCCATCTTTGAGATGGTGCTACGAAGTAGCATAATTTCAAAGAAGATTAAAAGATAGCACTAGGAAGAAGATAATTATATTGGGAAAGATGCCCTAGTCATCAAAGGAGTGACTAGGAAGAAGGATGATGGGAGTGAAGATGAGGGTTAGGGATTGAGGATGCCCCCTCAAGAGGACATGCGGGTTCAAGAGAACACAAGTGTGCTCTCGAAATGGATGAGGTGTTGAAAAGGTAGATGAGGAAGATGATGCAAAGTGATGGATGAGAGAGGATGACAAGTGATATGAGATTGGGAAGCACAAATGGATTCAAGTACAAAGGTTATGTTTCCCCAATCAATCTACAAGCCAAAATGGGTTGATGATGGATGGAGTGTTGTCGATGAGGGAATGATATATCTCAAAACAGCACTAGGATAGGGAAGGATACATCCCAATGATGATGATGAAAGTGTTGCTGATGAGGGAAGGATACATCCTAGAACAACACCAAAGGATAGGGAAGGATACATCCTGAAGATGATGACGATGATGATGATTGGATCAAGGCTTGTAGCAAGGCTAGTAACAAGACCAAGGATGTGATTAGATGATTTGTGTTAGAATTGATTGGATGAGGATTGGATGGAGATGTGAGATGGTTGAAAAGATGCTTAGAATAACTAATCTATATCATTCTAATAAGATTGAAAAGAGGATTAAATTATGAGGATTGATAAAAATATGGATGAGAAGAGAGGGAGGATACATGCAATGCAATGGAATGAAAACTAAAATGTAATCCTAATTCAATTTTTCATTTTTGAAGCACTGATTTTTGCAATAGCATAAGACACCAAGTGCCAGGGTATGTGGAACTAAGGCAGATTAGTGTCGAATGCATAAAAAAAACACAATAGACAAGAAGGCTATTCCAATGCCCCAAAGTCACAAAGACCTTGGTCGGGCCAGGCATTGGAATAACCACTAGCACAAAAGGATGCCCCAGCATAACACAAGACCGCATGAGTCTTGGTGGGTACTATGCGGGATGACTGAGAAGACATCAACAAAGAAAAGATCACGATACACCCCTATGTTTACTAGTCAAAGCACACCATGATATGATGGATCAAGATGACCATGACAAGTGATGATAGAGAGCTCAAATGATAAACAAAATCCAAAAGCATCAAAAGATCACAATCAATTTTGAATGTCCTTTGCCATAGGATCAAGGGGATGGATGGGATTAATGAGCTATGTTAGGAAGGATGCATCCTTTTGAGATCAAAGATGGATACTAAACTAAAAGATCGATATGAGGTAGGATATTTGGAACCAATTAGATCTCATGATACGAGTGGATCTCATTTATGAAGAACCAGCTAGATAAGGACATAGCTTGACGACAAAACACAAGAGGGACAAGACACAAGACACAAGACTGGCACACCCTAATGACCTAGGGGCTCAGGGGCTGATCAAATACTAGCCTTTCCTACGTGAAAGCGTAGAGCCCTCGTAGTTCGGTAAAAGGCTGACGAATGACCATGGATAAAAGTGAGAAGAGGATGATAGAGACCGATGATGGATGACAAGGACCGAACGGACAAAAGAAGAAAGAGGAAAATGAATATCGATGATAGATGATGAAATACATGATGGAAAAATGTTCCCTGGGGGAGGATCAAATGATCAAACTTACCTACATGAAAACGCAAGGGCAACACAGTTCAACAAAAGACCAAAGGCAAACGATGGAGAAGGAATGATGCGATAACCACGATAAGTGGATAAGATAATGGGACCGATATGATGAGACAAGATAGACCTATTGAAAAGGATAGGATGATGGTGATCATGAAGCTCAGGGATGGGATAGTTATTTAAATCATCAAAAGATGAATTAGGAGGATGATACGATGGAGAGGTGAGTGATGAGAAGTGACAGGAGATTGGAAAGATTTGTAAAAGAAGCAGGAGTGATGATGATGAGATAGATGGCATTGGATTGCATGGGGAGAATCCTATTGTCATGTGACTAGTACTGGTACTAGTATGTGAGACTGGTACCAGTACCGATACAACATTTTTTTGAAAATAGGAGACGGGGGTACTTGGAGATGCCATTTTTTTTAATATAAAAATTAATAATATATAGAAAATATGAAAATAGAACATGGTATTGGCTTGTGGATATTATTGGTGATATTGATGCTATTAGTATTACTATTTTTCAGATTTTTTTATTTAGCATCACCAGTAATCTTGACAAGAGCATTGTTTTTTTAAATTACACAAGAAATGGAAGAAAATATAAATGAATGTATGAGAAGCACAAAGATTGAACTTAGAGAAAACATAAGTCTATGCTAATCATAATAGCATTACTTGGAATCTAGATTGACTACAAACCAAAAGTATAAAATTAAGGAAAAAATGTTGTTTTAGTATAAGAAAATATTATCTATTTATGAGATGGGATGAGGATAGAGATAAATGGATAGGGAGAGAAGGATGGGTGGATAGGAAGATAAGGATGGGGAGATGAAAATCATTGTTTATAATGGTAAGGAGATAAGGATGGGGAGATGAAAGGGATGGTTATGATGGAATGGTTAGGAAGATAAGGATGGAGAGATGCAAGGTACGCTATGATGGATGGATAGGATGATAAGGACGGGAAGATGGAAAGGATTGTTTAGATGGATGGATAGGAGGATAAGGATGGGAAGATGGAAGGGATGATAGGATCAATGAAGGATGTCTCCAAGGACTACATGTCACAAGGAAGACGATGCCTCCAATCTAGATATAGGAGGGATGGAAGATAAAAGGATAGGAAAATAAGGGAGTGAGATGGATATGGATAGGATGCATGGATAAGGAAGGGAGATTGATGGTAGCATGATGAGTGGACGAGGAAGGTAGTTTGATGCGAATAAGGATTAAAATAGTGTATAGGTGAGGGGAATGTATGCCAAGAGGTGTCAAAAGCATGCTTACATGTTTTCCCCTATCTAAATCAAGATCACAGAGAGGATGGAGGGATTGGGATAAATGGGATATTACAGGTAGGATGTGTAAGATAGGTAAGATGGAAGAGATGGATGAAGGGGATGCAGTTGATGGATGAAGGGGATGGAATTTCCCCCAGGTGCTAAAGTAAACTGGATGGGGGAGTTACACATGACGCCTATTTGCCAGGTTTTCATGATGGTACTTATCCAAGGCACTTGTTTGCCAAGTTTTCACCATTGGATGAATTATTTTCTCATTACTCTTCTTTTTTTTTGCTTTTTTTTTTTACTTTTTTGACTTTTTTTTGGATTTTTTGGAATTTTTTTTTACTTTTTGGATTTCTGGATAGTATGTAGATGGAGATGGATAAGGATAGGGATGTGGATAAGTAGATTTAGAAGATATGCGATAAGGAGATGGATCAAGGACTTCAAGCATCAAGTTCCATACAAGGTATTAAGAGCCCATGTTTGGAGTGAATGTTTGATGTTGGTACAACCTTATTAGGATAAATGGATTATACAAGAGAATGGATTAAAGGGATTTGATAGGGGAAATATGTGGGATGATGGATGGGATGTTGGAAAGTGTACGGTTGGAATGATGGGGAGGATGTGTGATGGGGTAATGAGTTCAGGACCAACATTGGCACATATGGTGGTGGACATGAAAGGATAGGAGGATTAATGGATGGAGAATATGGGGATAATGGAGGAGATGAGATGGTGAATTTTGGGACATAAAGACCCAAAACAAATTTAGGAGATGGTGGATGAGAATGAATAGAGTTTGGACAACTTTTGATGTTGTTATAGATTTTTCATTTGAAGGCATTGCATCTTTTTTCTTTGGGATCCACATGGTTTTGATCTTTGCTTTGGTGGGCCTTTGTGTCCTATGAATTTGATTTTTATTTTGGATTTTATTTTTCTTTTCATCAACATGTCTTTTTAAGGGGACATAAGGAGCTTTAGATTCATGTGGATGTTTATATTTATGCATTTTTACTTTGGTATCCAAAGTGTTTTTAATAGAAACAAGATGTGTGCAAGGAGATGGATGATGTGGAGGAAGCATGAATGGAGTAATGGAGGTAGGATTTTGGGGATGATATGTGGATGAAGGATGTGTAGGTACATGCTTTTGTTGATCCTGATTAGGGAAGATGAGAGTGGGATGATTATGATGGGAAATACAAGTAGGTGATGGATGGATATAAGGATAAATAGGATGAGAGGGAGGAGGTGATTTTGGGGTATAAGGGCCCAAAATGGATTTAGTAGTTAGAGGATGTGTGATGGTGGATGGAGGGACATAAGGACCCAAAATGGATGGAGTAGATGAAGGATGTGGGATGGTGGATGGAGCATATGAAGGATGAATATGGATGGTTGTTATGGGGCGATACGATGGAGGAGGGGGGATGGCAGCAAATGATTTGGTGAAGTGAGTGGAGGAGCCTCTTGTTCATTTAGAAGAGGATTGTTGAGGGTGTGTGGAGGTTGTACCAACATTTTTTTATTGTGATTCATGAGTAGTACATTTGAGACCTTGTGTATAGGAGTGTTCTTTGACCTAGATGGGCTCTAAAATACCTTGCTCATGAAGGCCTAAACCCTTTCCTTGATAGTTCATGTTCTTGATTGTTCAATCCATGATAGGATTTTTGTAATTGTGGAAGAATGATGTGAGTCCATTATTAGGCGGAGGAGGATGGGTGGTATATGTGCCTTGTTTTTATTTTGCAAGGAGACCACTATGGAGGAATTTGAGAGTACCAAGGGGATATAGAAGTGATGCAAGGATAGTAGGTTTAGGTGATGATGGAGGATCATGGGATGGAGATGATGGGATAGCAACATCTTGATCAAGAGGAGTGAGTGGTAAGGGATCAAGAGAGGGATTAGGTGATAGGATAGTATCAGGATTTGTGACAGCGAGTAATAAGGGCTCATATGATGGAGTGATCGGATCTTGAGTGGAAAGGGGATCATGGGATGGAGTGGATGGGGGACTGTGATCTTGAGATGGACTAAATGGGACAACATGATCTTGATCGAGAGGAAGGGATATGTTGGTATGCTTTGGATCAAGCTCTTGGCATGACTCATCTTGCATGGATGGCATAATAATGGAGTGTTGGAGGGAATATTTAAGTGGAGATGGAAGGATGGGGGAATTCATGAAGTTCATGAGAATGGATTTCAATGCTACTAGGAGTGGAAGGAGTGGATTGGATTTGTGTGTCTTCAATGGATTGGGTGGATCTAGGAGTAGGAGGAGGAATTGGATTTGGTTATCTATAATGGATTGGGTGGATCCAGGAGTAAAATATGGTGATTGGGTTTGATTTTCTTTCATGGGTTTGGTGGCTTTCAAAGTAGGAGATGAGGGTTCAATGGATTCAGTGGGTTTGACGATTTCAATAGTTTGAGTGGTGATAGGGGTGGTACCATCAATGATAGGTGTGGCATGGAGAAGGGTCTCATCACTAGTGACCATGGATGATGGATTGAGATGGCATGGTTCCATGACTTCAAGGTGTGGAGTTGGGGATGTCTTCTTTTTCATAAGTCCTTGGAGAAATTTCAGAGTGAGAATTGTGCATATTCTAGGCTTAACTAGGGTGATGGGAATAGATGAAGGATTAGGGATTGGTGAAGGATTGGGATTATGGATTGGTGGACTAGGATTAGATGGGGGAATGGGATTGGATGTAGGATTGGGAGTAGGTAGAGGATTAGGATTGGATGGAGGGTTAAGGTAGGGGTATTGGGATGGTGGATTGATGTTAGAGGAATTAGATGAGGAACTAAGATAGGAATATTGGGACAGTGGATTAGGACAAGAGGATATGGGTGGTGGATTGTAATAAAGGTATTGAGATGGGAAATGGGAAGATTTAGATGATGGATTGATATAGTAGGATGCAAATGATGGATCAAGATAGGAAGATTTGGATTTTGGATTAGGATAGGTTGATGGGGGTGTAGGATTAAGATAAAAAGGTGTGGATGTTGGACTAGGATAGGCAGATTGCTAAGGAGGATTAGAATAGGGGGACATGGATGGGGCATTGTAATAGGAGTATTGGGATGGTAGATTAGGATGGGAAGATTGGAATGCTAGATTGGGATAAGAGGATGTGGGTGTTGGATAAGAGAAAGATGTTGATGAAGAATATGATGAATATACAAGTGGGGAAGATAATGGATATCCCTTGTCAAAGGTAGCATAAGGAGCATTAGTAGGTGTGGGTGAATATGTGATTGGATAGCTTGGAGGGGTGATTATATTTTGGAAAGCGGTTGGGGAAATCTTACTAGAAATGACAGCGTCAAGAGGATCTATGGCGTATACTTCTTGATCAACAAGACTCTCGTTATCATCATCAACGTAATTAGGGTTTCCCTTGACTACAATCTTTGGTTGCATTAGCGAAGGATAAAGACTCATGATGTTGGATGGGATGGATACAGATTGAAGGTATGGGAATAAATGATTAGAAGGAAAGAAAAGGTGATGAAAGGATAAATAGGATGGATTGGAAGAAGTTGGAGCAATGGATCTTAAGATTTGTTTCAATATCAGAAGATTTGTTTCAATATTAGAAGATCTTGGATGTAGGTGGACTAAAGCTAAAATTGGGATTTACGTTAAGCTCATATTAGGATTAGATTAAAGCTTAGATTAGGAATGGGTGAAAGCTCACATTCAGATAATTAGATGATGTGATGGGATTGGATTACCACAGGATGATTACGACCTAGAATCTACCTCAAGATGGAAGTAGATTGATTGGGTGATCGGATAGGGATGTGGTTTGATTAGATTGTATAAAATCGATTGATGAAACGATTTGTATGATCGAATGATGGATTAGATAGGATGATGAAAGAGATTCTAAAGCAAGTTCATAGATTACCTTATGTGACATAGGGTGTTGATTGATTGGATTAAAGGATAGATAGATGATTATGGCACCGAATCCACCTCAAGATGGAAGTGGATTGATTGGGTTAAAGATGATAACTAACTAAAGATTGATGACAATCCTGAGCAAATGTGGATTATGACGATCATATTCATACACCTAAGACAATTCAGATAAAACCTCATAAATGAAGTCTAGAGGGACATGGATCGAGGAAATAGGGGAAACAGACTCAGGCAATCAGACTCTCCGCCCGAGGAAGCGGACTTGACGAATGGGAAATCAGACTTGAGGAAATAGACTCATTGAATGGATGAATGGATTGATTGAACAGATGAACGGACTAACTGAATGGATGAATAGACTAACTGAACAAATGAAAAGACTAACTGAACGAAAGAAAAGATTGGTTTTTTAGGGAGAAAATTCACCAAAACTAATGATAGGCTCGCTCAAAAAGGTGGAAATTTTGTCTGTTCTAGAAAATAGGTGAAAACGACTGGAAAAATGACTTAAACAGCAAGCAAAATTGCTTGTTTTAGGGTCAAAAATTCCTATCTTGGGGCAGAATCACCCTTATTGAGGGAAAGGTCACCCAACTTAGGGGAAAGGTCACCTATTTAGGAGAACAGGCAAGAACAACTGAAAATGACCGACAAATTTATCGAAACAAGTAAAATCACCTATTTTAGGTTCAGGGATGCCTATCTTGAGGGCAGGTTCACTTCTATTGAGGGAAAGGTCACCCAACAAGGGGCAAGGTCTCCTATTCTAGAGAATGGGCGAGAACCATTGAAAACAACCAAAAAAATAACAAAATGACCAAAACAGCAAGCAAAATAGCCCATTTTAGGGTCAAGGACACCTATCTTAAGGGTAGGTTTGCCCCTGAAGAGGGAAAGGTCATATATTCTAGAGAATGGGTGAGAACAATTGAAAATGATTGAAAATGATTGACAAAATGACTAAAATAGCAAGCAAAATCACTCGTTTTAGGGTCAAGGATGCCTATCTTAAGGGCAGGTTTGCCCCTATTAAGGGAAAGGTCACCCAACTTAGGGGAAAGGTCACCTATTCTAGAGAACAGGTGAAAATGACCGAAAATGAATGACAAAATGACTGAAATAGCAAGTAAAATTGCCCATTTTAGAGTCAGGGATGCCTATCTTGAAGACAGGTTCACCCCTATTGAGAGCAAGGTTGCCCAACTTAGGGGAAAGGTTGCCTATTCTGGAGAATGGGTGAGAACAACTGAAAATGACTAAAAACGACAGACAAAATGATTGAAACAATAAGCAAAATTGCTCATTTTAGGGTTAGGTATGCCTATCTTGAGGGAAATTTCACCTCTATTGAGGGAAAAGTTCCCTAACTTAGGGGCAAGGTCACCTATTCTAGAGAACGGGTGAGAACCACTTAAAACTATTGACAAAACGGTTGAAACAGCGAGCAAAATCACCCAATTTAGGGTTAGGGATGCCTATCTTGAGGGTAGGTTCTCCCCTATTGAGGGAAAGGTCACCCAACTTAGGGCAAAGGTCACTTATTCTGGAGAACGGGTGAGAACAACTAAAAATGACAAAAAATGACTAACAAAACAACTGAAATAACAAGCAAAATTGCTCGTTTTAGGGTTAGGGATGCCTATCTTGAGGGTATTTTCACCCTTGTTGAGGGAAAGTTCACCCAACTTAAGGGTAAGGCTATCTATTTTGGAGAGTAGGCGAGAACAACTAAAAATGACTAAAAACAACTGACAAAATGACTGAAACAACAAGCAAAATCACTCTTTTTAGGCTCAAGGACACCTATCTTAAGGGCAGGTTCACCCCTATTGAGGGAATGGTCACCCAACTTAGGGGAAAAGTCTCATATTCTGAAGAACAGGTGAGAACCACTGAAAATGACCAAAAACAACTGATAAAATGACTGAAACAGCAAGCAAAATCACCTGTTTTAGGGTTAGGGATGCCTATCTTGAGGGTAGGTTTTCCCTTGAAGAGGACAAGGTTTCCCAACTTAGGGGCAAGGTCACCTATTCTAGATAATAGGCTAGAACAACTAAAAATTACTAAAAATGATTGATGAAATGATTGAAACAATAAGCAAAATCACTCGTTTTAGGGTCAGGGATGCCTATCTTAAGGGAAAGTTTCCCCTATTAAGGGAAAAGTTTCCCAACTTAGGGGAAAGGTCACCTATTATGGAGAATAGGTGAGAATGAGTGAAAATGACTAAAAACAACTGACAAAATGCCTATCTTGAGGGTAGGTTTGCCCCTATTAAGGGCAACATCGCCCAACTTAGGGACAAGGTCGCCTATTCTAGAAAACGGGCGAGAACAACTGAAAATGACTAAAACAACAAACAAAATCTTTTGTTATAGGTTTAGGGACCCCTATCTTGAGGGTAGGTTCAACCTTGTTGAGGGAAAGGTTGCCTATTTTGGAGAACAGACGACAACAACTGAAAACGACTGACAAAATGACTGAAATAGCAAGAAAAATTGCTCGTTTTAGGGTCAGGGATGCCTATCTTGAGGGAAAGTTCACCCCTATTAAGGTCAAGGTTTCCCAACTTAGGGGAAAGGTCGCCTATTCTAGAGAACAAGTGAGAACCACTAAAAATGACAAAAAATGACTAACAAAATGACTGAAATAGAAAGAAAAATCACTCATTTTAGGGTCAGAGGCGCCTATCTTGAAGGAAAATTCACTCCTATTGAGGGAAAGGTCACCCAAATTAGGGGAAAGATTTCCTATTCTGGAGAATAGGTGAGAACCACTAAAAAAGACAAAAAATGACTGATAAAATAACTGAAACAAAAAGCAAAATCACTCGTTTTAGGGTCAGGGACACCTATCTTGAGGGTAGGTTCACCCCTGTTGAGGGAAAGTTCACCCAACTTAGGGGAAAGGCCACCTATTTTGGAGAACAAGTGAGAAGAACTAAAAACAACCAAAAATGATTGAAAAAGTGACTTAAACAACAAGCAAAATCACTCATTTTAGGGTCAGTGACGCTTATCTTAAGGGTAGGCTCGCCCCTATTGAGGGTAAGGTCACCCAACTTAGGGGCAAGGTCAGATATTCTAGAAAATGGACGAGAACAACTGAAAACGACCAAAAACAACTAAAAAAAGTCTAAAACAACAAGCAAAATCGCCTATTTTAGGGTCAGGGATGCCTATCTTGAGGGCAGGTTCGCCCCTGTTGGTTGACTTGGACTTAGCTAGGTGAAAAAAGCTATGGAAAAGGACCAAAAACACAAAAAATAGAAAGTAGAAGGTAAGGCTAACTTGACTCAACAGAAATTCACTAGTTTCACACAAAAAGATAGTTCAAACAACACAATCCTAAGATTAGTATGAAGGGTATGTCTAACATGGTCCTCTAATTAGGTTGAACAAGGAAAACTACGGAGTCTTCAATATACACATGGTACGTGAGGCACAACTGTGAACACCAGCCCATCTACAAGCATGAGTCAGGAACCCCAATGAGGTACTGAAGGCTCAAACTAACTCTCCACATCTATCTAGGTATCACCCTAGTTTCGATGCTCCACTAGACACGACATGACTGGATTAGGGTATAGCTTTGGCTCCCCCTCTTTATATACCTTGTCAATAATCCTCAAGTAAGTCCCACTAAAAAGAGAACACTAACCATTTTTGGCTACTCCCAAGGCTCACACGAAGTGCAAGGGGAAAGCTTGAACAATGTAGTGCCCCTTGGGTAAAATAAAGGACTAAGTAAGCTATGATTTCTCTTCACATAGGATTGGAAAATGGCATAAGGGGATTGGATACATCAATAGCTTACTTGACAAGCAAAGCATACAATATATATTGACTCCCCCTAATTAAAACTATGTGCCTAATTAGTATGAAAAATGAAAAGAAAACAAGCTAACTAAGAACTTGGCTCATTTGTCCTACAACAAATACGTTAGAAGTTTTAGCCTCTATTCCTTAACAAGATTGAAACAACTTCACAAACGTTAGTAAAAACTAGCACATTCAAAGACAAGGCAAGTTAAAGGGTCAGTAATAAGCAAAACAACAAGAAATGGACTCTGAAAATGAAGTTGTCACTGTTTTACCTCACAGATGCCTCTATCTAGGTCAGAATCACCCCTGTTAGGGAAAGGTCGCCTATCTTAAGGGCAGGTTCATCTGTCTTAAGGGAAGGTTCACCTATCCTCAGGGTGGGTTTACCTCTCTTTAGGGTAGGTTTTCCTCTCTTCAGAGCAGGTTTTCCTATCTTCAGGGTAGGTTTGTCTATCTTCAGGGCGGGTTCGCCTGTCTTAAGGGCAGGTTTGCTTATCTTCAAGGTGGGTTTGCCTATCTTTAGGGAAGGTTCGCCTATCTTTAGGGCGGGTTCGCCTGTCTAGATAATAGAGGGCAGATTTTCTCTATTTCACATATGGGCAATTCTGCAAGGCAGAATCACCCATGTTGAGGGCAGGTTCGCCCAAATTGGGGTAGGTTCACCCAACTTAGGGCAAGGTTTCCCTTGTTAAGTTTAGGGTCACCCAACTATGGGTAGGATCACCTCTGTCAGTTGCAGAGTCGCCTTTGTGTAACCTGAATCTGTAAAACATCAAACAATAGAAAAAATAAAAGAAAGGGACCCATTTGTGGGTCCCACCGGGCGTGCCAGAAATGTGATCAGTATTTTTTACCTATCCTAAGTGATGCAAAATAGAATGCAAAAAGAATGAAACAAGACTAAAACACCTCAAGATAGGGCTATGTTAACTCAAAAAAAAGAAAAGATAAACAAGAGACATACCTTTGTTCAAGTTGATAGGTTGGTTGGCCCTTTGATTGTTGATAATGTGTGCTCCTTGATGGAAAATGATGTAGAATGATATGCAAAATGATGAGGATTTGATGGAGATTTCAATGATTCGAGTGGGTATTTTGATAGATGTCTAAAATGGATGCAAGATTAGCTTGAAGGTGCAATAATGGTGGATGAGAGCTTGAATGCAAGAGAGTTGAAAGTTGGAGACTTGAATGTGTTTTGAGTGAAAAATGTGATTGTGTTGAATGCATAATGAATGAATGAAAAAGAAATCCTCTATATTTAGGGGAGAATTCTCTAGAGAATTGAACAGTTGGGATTTTTCCAACATGGGAAAGATGAAGGATTGTGGTGAGTTGAGGACTCACAAGCCCTCACATCTTTCCATGTGGAAGAGGATGTGTCACAAGGACAAATGATGTTGAAAATGACACATGAGGTGGAGGTACTTGCAAGTACCTTAGGATGAGAGCGATGGTGACAAGTAAGGACCATGGGAATGAGAGAATTGTTGGGAGAATAAATGTGAATTTTAAATGCACATGATGAGAAGTGCCTTGTGGATAAGACAAGTTGCTTATAAAGAAAGCTAAGAATTACCTTGTGGATAAGACAAGGTCCTTAAAAGGGAAAGTACTTGTCCTCATGTGAGTGATGTGACAAGTGAGGAGTTCTAGAACTCCTAACAACTTGCATGGGGAAGAGAAGAGTCTTGGAGGGATAAAATGGAATTTAAAATTTTATTAGGAAGGACATGGAGCTAATACAAGGAATTTAATATTCCTTGGGAGATGAGAGAGTTGACTAAAATGTTGATTAGACTAGCTAATCAATGATTAGAAGACAGTTAGTAGCAAATGAAGATTAGAAGCCAACTTGCAAAATTTGTAGGATGTAACACATCCTAATAATGGATTAGACATATGCACATCCTTAATGATGGGATTAGGAAGTGGATTAGGATTAAGAAAAAGTGATGGAGGATGTGACATGTGAGGAATTAAATAAATGTATTTAATTCTTTGAGGAAAAGGGGGATAAAGGGTAAAGTATTTAATTATTTAACTAGATACCTTAGGGGTTTAGAAGACTTTAGGGGTATTAATTAAATAATGGTAATATTACTTAATTAATGAAAGTAAGTGGATATTTAGATGAAAAGGGATAAATTTGGACCAATGTAAATGTCCAAATTTAAGTTTCTACACATGCATTGAGTGATCATTTGATCATGCAGAGCTGTCATGTTGTGCATTTGTATGACGGTGCATCGTAGCATGATGGTGATGCACCTATTGCATCAGTTTTGACTGGTACACCCTCCTTTTTGACACATATTTTTATTCCCCATTACTGCATCATTTGCCACAATATATGTTTGGGTCCTCTTCAATAGTACAGTGAGGCTCCAATAGACACCTCTGGCTATGAGGTCCATGATATGTCTAATGTAGGAGTTGATAGGGCACGGAGTGGACCATTTCCAAGAGATACATCAGGTGGAAGTGATGATGTGGAAGCACCAGTGAGACTTAAAGTAATTTCATAGTGTATTTTATCTAAATTCTTTCATATTTTATAAGAGATATTTGTACTAATATATGTTTATGTGCCAGAATCTTTAACAGTTGTTGATAGAGGACCAGATTTCCCAAGTGCAGGAACCTACACAATCGACCATTTCATTTGGCCTAGAGACTCAATATACAGTATCATTTAAATTATTATTTAGATGCTAATTTTTTAAATCTACTATGTTTAAATACATGTACATAGATTGATAGTTTAATGTAATCTTGTCTTTTTATGCAGCAGCCTAGTACTTTTATAGCCATGTTGACTGAGCCTAACCCATTGGAAGAAGTTGCACAACAGGTATATTTTTTTTATACTCTCGACATTATGATTATATGTGCATGTTTATTTAATTTGTGTTACATTCTTGTCATTTTTTATATAGGAAACCATCTTAGCTACTTCATCCATCATGAGCCTATCTAGCGTAGAAGCATCACAAAAGGTATGTGTTTATTTTATATTGTAGATATTTATGTTTAAATAGGAGTAGATATATGTATAGTAAATATTATTATTTTTCAACAATTATATGTTAACTCGTATCATTTTTGTTTTACCTATTATAGCCCTCTACCGATTCAACAATGTGACGAATGTGGGACCATTTAGTTATACAAGGACTCTTGATCATCCTAAGGATAATAATATGCAAAACAACTTGCAAAAAAGAGAGCAAGACTTGAGGTAAACAAAGAATTGCATTTTTTATATAATATAGTTCACTATAGTGATTTTGATGTTAAATTGATAATTTTTAAATTATATAGTATATAAGTTTCTATTTACTTGTCTATCTTTTCAACTATTCACATAATTAATCTAATTTGTAGTTTGAATTTTTATTGTGCAAGAAACTTCAGAGCCACTAAGTTCTTTGAGGAGGCTCAATTTTGATGATCTAGCATAGGATTAAGATTCGATATAGATTGATACATTTAGGGTTTGATAGATCTTGAGATTTCATATATGCCAAATTTTTATATGCACAAACACAATTATTCTACATTTTGATATATAATAATTGATATTCGATCTAATTTTTTCCTCATGTGCATGTCTTTCTACCTTCAATCTTCAAAATGGAATGTATAATTTTTTAGAATGGTTTAAAGTTATAATCAATAACATGTTATAGATTAACGAAATTGCATTTTAATAGAACTTATGAATTACAATTTGTAATCTATCTATGTTAGAGTTCATTCATATTAAGGTTCACATACATTACATTCCACCATGAGACATCATTTCTTTGAGGAGTTTTTTCAAAAAATTCACTACCTTTTCTATTGTAGCACATTTTTCATACATGTCTACCAAAGGATTTTATCAAATAGTTTACAACCTTTTTTTATGGCTAAAATCCTAAAACAAGTGCTTTCAAACAAGCTAGTAGACATTAACAACATAATATGAATTATTTGAGCTAAAACTACCAATGTGACTGCAGACAAAGTTTCATAGGGGTACCAACAAAGAGGAAGAGTAATAGAGTTTTCAAATATTTTATTACCTCCATATGTTGCATGTTGAATACTCAATTTGAGAATACACATGATTTTAAGCTCTCTTGAATGAATTTACATTTGACATTATTTTGTTTTTTTGAACTCCTGTAATGAAGTGGGCAGCTGATTTTATTTCAAAAGAAGCTAAAATTAATGAAAAATGGTATGAGAAGCATTGTATAATATTTATTGAGAACTGTTTGAAAAAATGCCTCAAAGAATTGTGGTCTCATAGACAAGGCAATAAAGATGAAAAGAGCAGCTTATGGCAGTCTTATGGAATTGATTATTTTGATTGATTAAAAACTTCAAACAAATCCCATAAAACTTAATAAAATATGTCATTATAGTGTTTATTCAAAATTAATATAATCATCTTGATAAAAATCAATGTCACTTAGCAGTGCTAAACAATCTATACAAACCATATGAGTGATGCAAACATAAAAAAAAACCATTACAACTCAATTCAACATTCATTCCATTAAAACCTTCAAACTTAATAACATGTCACTAGATCCTTCATGTAAAAGGTATAAAATCATCATGAATAAGAATCGCTATCTTTCAACCATGATACATAAACAAGAACATTATGTACACCATAGGGGATTGATGCAACCTTCATACAAATTCCTTATAACTGAACAAGATACATATTCAATAGATTGTTTGTGTGAAATCTATACAATAATCATGATCAAAAATTAAGACATCACTCAACCATGATGCATGAACAAAAACAATATATGCACACCATATGAGTGTGATACAACCATTAAACAAACCAAATACAACTCCATGACATGCACATTATTTGACCTTCCACATGCAATTTGTATTATGATAATGCACAACAATGAATGTTTCTAACCATAATGCATGAATAAGAAAACTAGGGATACCATATGGGCTTGATGCACACTAGTTATAATGCAAACTTTGTGTACAAAAGAAATAACACTCATATGATATTGTCATATATGTCAATCAACCTTGACCCACACCAAACTTGCTATATGAGCTTGATGCAATCATCAAATAAGAATATATAAGTGTAATACAAATGTAATACAACCTTTGAACAAAACCCAACATACAAAAAAATAATATATATCATTAATTCCTTCATGCAGATGTCATACAGTCACATAGAAGCATCAATGTCACTCAACCATAATGCATGAACAAGCAACTTTCAAAAAACTTCCATACATAATAATTTGTAACCATCAACTCAAATATATACAAGTTAGTGGCATATATGTTGTTAGAACTTTCACTCAAAAAATCATAATCAACATGCATGAATAAACACACTAAGCACACCATAATGAACACTAGTTATGATGTATGATTAACACAAAATCCAAAATCGATAGGATGTTGTCATATATTCCATTCAACCTAACGCAATTGTTGTCATATATTCCAATCAACCTAACACAATTGTTGTACTCCATTTTGAGAAGTTTCAAGGAAGGTTCTTGTGTAGTATGTGGAATGGGAAAATGGCAATGGAGAAGTGAAAAAACTCAAGAGGTTTTATATTTGGTAAGAATTTGTGCAAGAAAATAAAGTGAGAGATGATGCTATAGATGGATTTGAACAAATGAAGTCAAATATTCTTAAACTTAAGACTTTCATGGAGCAAATACAATTAGAAATAGATGATAAGGAAGAACCAATATAAAACATAAGTGTAAAAAAAGAGAATCAATGTTGTGGACACATGAAAGTATTCAAGACATTGAAAACTCTATCAAACAAAGGGATGTTGTTTTCCTAAGCATTGAAATTGTAGAAAAACAACTAAAGACTGAAATTAACCACTTAGAAAAAGCAATTAAAAGATTAAAATATAAGAAGAATATTTTATTGTAAATGAAATAGAGGTTAGTTATCTCTAAAAAAACTTGAAAAAGAAGCAGGCCAAAATTAATGAGATAGATAATGTATTCAATAAAGAGATTCTTCCTGCTCTCGAGAAGTTGAGGAAGGTGTGTGTGTAGATTCTTATCTATTCATCATGTGACAAAACTAATACTTCCAACATGTTTGGATGGGTATGTTTAGGCTAGGCATGGTCTTGTTTCATACCCAAATATGTTGTAATAGTTCAAGCTACATTGGACCGTTGATATCCCTTAAGAGTTGAAAGTGCAAAAAGGTAGCAATCTTTGACAAGTTATTACTCAAAAACTATTTCACTCAAAAAAAATCTATTTGAGGCTACGGGATCATATAGGGCCCCTCTACAATAACCTCTCTTTGTTTTTGATATCTCTAAGGTGTTTTCCCATGGTGTCGAGTTTTCAACTGATGGAAAAGGGGTCAAATGCGTGAAACATAGAGTTGCAAAGGGGTGTAACTTTCGTTCTTCTCTTCATGCAATCAAATCAATAGTTCCAAAACATCTAGATTGATGGGTTTATTGTAGGCGTGGTTTTGTTTCACACCCAAACACATAAAAATAGTCTAAGCTACATTGTACTGACGATATCCCTTAAGAGTCCAAAATGCAAAAAGGTAGCAATCTTTGATGAGCTATTAGTCAAAAATCGTCACTTAGAAACAATCTACCTAAGGCTACGAGATCACATAGGGCCCCTCTATAATAACCTTTCACGGTTTTTGATATCTTTAAGTTGTTTTCTTGTGGTGTCAAGTTTTTAATTGATGGAAAAATGGTTAGATGCATGCAGTGTAAAGTTGCAAACTAGTGTAACTTTTTTTCTGCTCCTCATACAACTAAACTAACAATTCCAACATGTTTGAATTGGTGGGTTTATGGTAGGCCTAGTCCTGTTTCACACCCAAACACACTAAAACAATCTGAGCTACATTGTACCGATGATATCCCTTAAGAGTCCAAAGTGAAAAAAGGTAGCAATCTTTGAAAAGTTGTTACTCGAAAACTGTGCCACCTAGAAACAATTTGTCTAAGGTTGTGGGATCACTGAGAGACCCTCTATAATAACTGTAGACACCTAAATTTGGACAATTACATTTGTCCAAGTTTGTCCCTTTTCATCTAAACATCCTCTTATTTGCGTTAATTGGGTAATATTGTTATTATCTAATTAATATCCTTAAATTCCTCTAAATACTTAAAGTATTTAGTTAATAATTCAATATCTTACCCTTTTTAATCCCCTTTTCATCAAATGAATTAAATAAATATGACATTTATTTAATTCCTCACATGTCACATCACTTTTCCTTAATCTTTATTAACCTCCTAATCTCATCATTAGGGATGTGCACATGCTTAATCCTTGATTAGGATGTGTCACATTCTCCAAATTTTGCAAGTTGGCCTCTAATCTTCCTTAACCACTAATTATCTTCTAATCACGGATTAGCTAATCCAATCAACACCTTGGTCAACACTCCCCATCCCCCAAGGAACTTTTAATTATTTTTTATTCATCCAAAACTCCTCTCTTCCCCATATGAATTTTTAATTCACTTTTATCCTTCCAAGACTCTCCTTATCCCCATGAAAATTCTAGAACCTTTGACTTGTCACATCACTCACATGTGTCAAAGTCTTCTAGAATCTTTGACTTGTCACATCAGTCACATGTGGGTAAGTACTTACCTTTTTTAAGAATCTTGTCTTATCCAAGGTACTTCTCACATCTCTTTTTGGGATTCTTGTCTTATCCACAAAATATCTCAATCATGTGAATTTTAAATTCACTTTTATTCACCCAAGATTCTCCCCTTCCCCATGTGATCATTGAGAAGTCACATCACCCTTCTTCAAAAGTACTTACAAGTGCCTTCTCATCACATGTCATCTTCCACCGCATGTGTCCTTATCCACCTTGCCCATGGTGGCAAGAGCTCAACCCTTCATATTGCCCATGGTGGCAAGATCTCAACTGTTTGTTTCCCTAGGGTGTCTCTCTATAAAATGAAGGATTTTTCTTTCATTCTATTCATGATGCATTCTCATTCACAACCTATCTCATCTCAAGTTCAAGCATTCAACCAAGCTCTCATACTTTCATAACCTTCATCCACCATTATTTCATATTGAAGCCTTCATCCTATCCATTTTAATCTTCTAAACCACCCACTTTTCTCATTTGAATCCTCATCTTGCATAGATCATTTTGCATCCACTTTCATCATCTCTTTCCATTGAAGGAGCATACATAATCAACAATCTAGGGCCTACCAAAATATCGACTCAGGACAAGATAAAAATCTACTTTTTGTTATCTTTCTTTGTTTTTGAGTTCAACTAGGCTTAATCTTGAGGTGTCAGTGTTGTTTTCCTTCATTTTGCATGTTTTTTTGCATCACTTAGAATAGGTCAACTTCACTGGTTCACATTTTTGGAATTCCTGGTGGGACCAACAAACGAGTCCCTATCTTTCATGTTTATTGTTGTTTCATTCTTGTAGGTTCAGGTTTGCAGAGGGATGTACCTACCCTTGACAAACATAGAGGGGTGTACATGCCCTCCCAGAGGGGCATACCTACCCTTGATAGACATGGAGGGGCGTACCTGCCCTTGAACAACATTTTTCTTTTAGTTTTTAATTATTTTCTGCAAAAGGGTGTACCTGCCCTCCCAGAGGGGAATACCTACCCTTGACAAACACAAAGGGGCATACCTACCCTCCCAGAGGGGCGTACCTACCCTTGAACAACTTCTATTTTTAGTTTTTAACTATTTTCACTAACTATTTTCTATAGAAAGGTGTACCTATCCTCCCAGAGGGGTGTACTTGCCCTTGACAGACATAGAGGGGTGTACCTGCCCTCCTAGAGGGGCATACCTACCCTTGGACATAGCCTTTTGTGAGGTAAAAACAGTCATTTAAGCTTCATTTTGGATTCCATTTTCATCGTTTTCATATTCTAACCTCCTAACATCATTTGTTTGTGAGTTTGTTTATGTTTTTGCTAACATTCATGTAGCTTATTTCATGCTTGATGAAGAATAGAGATCAATATAGCTAACTTTTTCTTGTAGGATGATCGGTTTATCTAGTTTGTTTATCATTTTCCTTATCATTTTCATGGATTAATCTAGGAACATAGTTAAATTAGGGGGAATCAAATCTACTATTTGTCATTTATGTAAGTACATTGTGTCACCCAAGGGGGCACTATTACATTCACGATTTCCCCTTGCACTTCATGTGAGCCTGGGGAGTAGCCGAAAATGATTAGTATTCTCTTCTTAGCGGGACCTGCTTGGGGATTTCATCACCCCAAGGGACGATCCCAACCATGCATACCGGTGGGGTATACAAAGGGGGGAGATCCAAAGTTGTACCCCAATCTAGTCATGTTGTGTCTAGTGAAGCATCGAAGCTAGGGTGATACCTAGATAGACGTGAAGAGTTGGTCTGAGCCTTTTAGTATCTCGCCGGGGTTCCCAACTCACGCTTGTGACGGGTTGGTGTTCACGGTTGTGCCACATGTACTGAGAGTATATCGAGGACTCCCTAGATGCCTTGTTCATCCTAGATTAAGAACAGTGTTGGCCACACCTTCTTACTACTAATCTTAGGGTTGTGTTGCTTGAACTATTTTCTCCATGCAAAACTAGTGCATATCTTATCAGTCAAGTCAGTCTTTTCCTCTTGCTTGTTGTTTTTTGTGTCTTTTGTTCCTTGCCATACCTTTTTTCACTTAGGTCAAGTCTAGGTCTATGGTAGAGGGGCGAATCTGCCCTCCAAAGGGGCGAACCTTCCCTCTGTCTCAGTCATTCCTTAGCCTGTTTTTGTCTAAATTGTCAAACTTTTCACTGAATAGGAAAATCTACCCTATCGAAGGGCATACCTAGCCTCCAAAGGGGCATACCTGCCCTCCAGAGGAGTGAACCTGCCCTCCAAATAGTCAATTTTTCCTTTTGTTCAGTCAAACGGATTATTTCTTAAGTTGGGAAAACCTGCCCTATCTTTGGGTGTACCTACCTGTAGAGGGGCGTACCTACCCTCTAAAGGGGCATACCTACCCTAATTTGGGTGAACCTACCCTCCAAATGGCCTTTTTTATCATCTGTTTAGCCAATTTGAGCACTCGTTTGCCTGTTTTGAGCACCTATTTGCTCATTCCAAGTACCCATTTGTCCATTCCAATAATTCATCTCTCCATTCCCAATATTCATTCCCCATCCCAAGCATTCATCTCCTTGATCCAAGAAGTCATCCCCTCATTCAGAGTACCCGTTTACCTAAGCCAATCACCCATCTTCTACCTATCTTTCACCAACGAGTGAACCTACCCTACAGAGGGGCATACCTACCATGAACATGGGTATACCTACCTTGTAGAGGAGCATACCTACCCTCCAGAGAGGTGTACTTGCCCTTCAAATAGTCAATTTTGCCTTCTATTCAATCAAATAGCTTATTTCTTATGTTGGGCGAACCTGCCCTATCTTTGGGCATACCTACCCTGCAAAGGGGCATACCTTCCCTTTAGAGGGGCATACCTACCCTATAGAGGGGTGTACCTTCCCTACAAAGGGGCGTACCTACCCTCCAGAAGGGCGAACCTACCCTCCAAATAGTCATTTTTTCCTTTCATTCAGTCAAACAGCTTGTTTCTTAGATTCAGGGAACCTCCCCTGTCTTTGGGCGTACTTTCCCTGCAAAGGGGAATGCCTACCCTTTAGAGGGGTGTACCTACCCTTCAGAGGGGCGTACCTACCCTACAGAGGGGAATACCTGCCCTCTAGAGGGGCGTACATGCCCTCCAAATGACCAATTTCACCTCCCATTTAGTCATTTTGAGCACCCATTCATCTATTTTTCCCATATGTTCCCTCATTCCAAGCATCCATTTGCTCATTCTGAGAATTCATTCCCTTGTTCTGAACATCCATTCCCTGATTTGAGCATTTGTCCCCTCAGTCCAAGTCTTCATCGTATCGTTTTGAGCCTCTATTCCCCCGTTTCGAGCACCCATTTGCCCGTCATCAACACTTTTCCATAAGTCATCATTTCATTGACAAAATCACATAGGTGCTTCTTAAAACATCATTAGATTCCATATCTATCGTCAAATCATCCATCCCAATCACCTAGACTTTGTTTTGAGGGTTTTGATTTTTATGCCAAAACTTTCGAAGGCCATAATTTTTGACTCGGGTGTCTAATTGGGCTGAAATTTTATGGGCGGTTGTGTTATGAGATGGCATGTGGATTTCCAACTGACTGTAGCCCATATTTTGGTACATTTTCGGGGCTTCAAACTTTCATCTTGACCCTCAAAATCGCAATTTAGTGGTTTTTTAGTCTTTGAAAAATCATTTTTGTTAATAACATAGAATGCATGTCTCAGATTTGGGATGTTAGTTGGCAATTCATCCTACCTTAGTTTTGGGTATTTTTTGGGAAAAAATTGGACTCTCAAAGGTATGTCTGTGAAGTTTCCTAAAATGGCAAAATTTAACAATTTTTAAAAACTACCAAATCTAGAAAACTCTGATGGTTAGCATCTTACGTCCTCTAGTTAAAACCCCTAAACTTGGTTTAGAATCAATCCTATCATGTCCTTTGATCCAATCCAAATCTGAGCTTCAGTCCATCTGCATTCTCCCAAGGTCATTCGTTCATCATCTAAATCATATAGGTACATCATCCAGAAGCATCTCTAGGCCACACATCCCTCATCGTTTTCCTTATTCAAATCCTCTAAACTTCATTTCAGGCTATTATCCAAAGTGACCTAGGTGTCTGAATCCGATCATCATCATCAAAATCTACTTAGGATTAGCATCCATCCTAAGTTAATCATCGACATCACCCCAATCAATCGACTTTCAATCTGAAGGTGGATTTTGTGCTGCAATCATCTATCTATCCTTTAATCCACTCAACTAGCATCCTAAGTCACCTAGGATAATCTTTGAATGGGGTTTACAATCCCTTTCGTCATCCTATCTGATCCATCATTTGACCCTATCAATCCTCCCATCGACCGATCTTATCCAATCCAATCCAATCACATCCCTATCCAATCATTTTAGACCTAATCAATCTACTTCCATCTCGAAGTAGATTCGGTGTCATAGTCATCCTTTGATAATCAAATCCAATCATTGGAAATCAATCCCATCATATCATCCAATCATCCTAATATGAGCTTTAATCCAATCCCAATCTGAACTTGACCTAAATCCTAATTTGAGCTTTAGTCTGTTTCCATCCAAAATCTTTGATCCATCCTATTTATCCTTTCATCATCACGAATCATTATCCTCCATCGATAGTGGTCAATGGAAACCCTAATTATTTTGATGATGATAATGAAATCCTTGTCGATCAAGAGGTATATGACATCAATCCCCTTGATTCTATCATTGCTAGTAAGCTTTCCCCAACCACTTTCCCTTCAAGATATCGCGTTATGTCTTCATCCATGCCTAATCACACTCCTTGTGCTACCTTTGACAAGGGATATCCAGTCTCTTCACCATCCACATATTCGTCATGTTCTTCATCTACATCATCCTCTTATCCGACACCTGCATCTTCTTATCATAATCTACCATCCCAATACTCTTATTACAATTCGCCATCCATGTCCCCTATCCTAATCCTCCTTCCTAGTCTACCCATCCTAATCCTACATTCACACCTTTTTACCTTAATCTTACATCCCCATCAATCTATCCTAATCCAAAACCCACGTCTTCTCATCCTAATTTTCCATCCCAATACCCTTACTACAATCCACCAGTTGTATCCTCTTGTCCTAATCAACCATCCATGTCCTCCTATCTCAATTCACCATTCCAATATCCCTACCTTAACCCTCTATCTAATCCTAACCCTCCATCTACTCCTGGTCTTATATCCAATCCCATTCCTCCATCTAACCCTAGTCCACCAATCCATAATCCTAGTCCTCCATCAATCCCTAATCCTTCATCTATTCCTATCACGCCATCTCAGCCTAGAGTATGCAAGTTTCTCACTCCTGAAGTTCTCTAAGGACTTATGGCAAAGAAGGAATCCCCAACTCCACACCTCGAAGTTGTGGAACCACACCATCCCAATCCATCATCCACGGTCACTAGTGATGAGACCCTTCTCCAACCCATGCCTATCATTGATACTACCATCCCTAGCACCACTCAAACCATTGAAACCATCACATCCACTGAATCCACTAAGCCCCCATCTCCTACTCTAAGATCGGTCAAGCCCATCGAAGATAACCAAATCCAATCCACTCCTCCCGCACCTACATCCACCAAAATCCCCTCTCATGAACTTCATGAATCCTCAATCCTTCCATCTCACCCACTTGAAGAGCCCATCCAACATGCCTCCATTATCATGCTTCCCGCACACAATGAGTCATGCCAAGAGCTTGATCCAAATCATTCCAACATATCCCCTTCTCCAGATTAGGATCCTACCATCCCATCTAGTCCACCTCAAGATCACAGTCTCCCCTCCATTCCATCCCATGATCCCCTTGTCACTCAAGATTCCACCACTCCATCTCATGAGCCCTTATCCCCATCTCCATCGCATGAGCCCTTATCACCCACTACCACAAATCCAAATCCTATCATGTCACCTAATCCCTCTCTTGATCCCTTACCACTCCCTTGTCCTGATCAAGATGTTGCTACCCCATCATCTTCATCCCATGATCCTACATCATCGCCTAAACCTACTATCCCCACACCACTTTTATATCCCCTTGGTACTCTTACATTCTTCCATGGCAGTCTCCTTGTAGAGGAAAAACAAAGCATATATACCACCCCTCATCCTCTATCTAATAATGGACTCACATCATTCTTCCAGAATAACAAAAATCATGTCATAGATCAAATGCTCAAGAACATGAACTATCAAGGAAAAGGTTTAGGCCTTCATGAGCAAGTTATTTTAGAGCCCATCCAGGTCAAAGAACAAATCTATACACAAGGTCTTGGACATACTTCTCAAGAATAACAATCTAAAAATGTTGGTACAACCTCTATACATCCTCCATGAGCCTCTTCCAAAAGAAATATAGGCTCTTCCCATCGCTCCACTAGATTGTTTTCTACTATCCCCCTCCTTTATCGTATCACCTCAAAACAACCATCAATATTCCTCCTTCATCTGCTCCATCCATTTTGGGTCCTTACATCCTTCCATCCATCATCTCCCATCCTCCATCTACTCCATCCATTTTGGGTCCTTATGTCCCTCCACCCACCATCACACATCCTCTAGGTACTACGTCTATTTTGGGCCCTTATATCTCAAAATCACCTCCTCCATCTCATCCTATTCATCCTTTTATCCACCACTCACCTATCCATGTCACCCACCATAAAAATCCTACTCTCATGTCCCCTAATTAGGATAAAAAAAGGTGCATACCTACACATCCTCCATCCACACATAATCCCTAAAATCCTACCTCAATCACTACACATCATCCATCTCCTCGCACCCAACCCATTGCTACTAAAATCACTTTGGATGCTAAAGGAAAAATGCATGAATCTAAACATTCACATGAATCAAAAGCTCCTCATGTCCCCTCTAAAATACATGTTGAAAAAAAGAAAATCCAAATCCAATCCAAAATCAAATCCAGGATCCACATCAAATCCATAGGCCACAAAGGCCCACCTGTTAGAGTAATAAGTTATTTCACTAAAATAATTACATCATAATGGTTAATTATTTAAGTCACTTATCACTTTAGTTACTTAAGCTAAACTTAGGCACATTAATAATTAATTATTATGTGTGCACACTAGGGTTTCCTTTACGGTTATGCATACATTGCTTTTATAAAGCAAATCAACTCATGTAATTTCTTAATTCCTGAAAAATATCAATTTGCACATCTACATGCAAAGCTCTGCTTTTTCTAATTTTCTCTTATGTGGATGGATTTTTTGGTTTGCATGTCTGAACTTGGTTTTTAACATGGTATCAGAGCCTTGATTTGCAGCCCCTTCTCAGATTTTGGAGAAAAACATTACAAAGTACATTCGAGATTCCTCGAGGGTTTCATACCTTTAGTTCATTGATGCAGTGTTTTGGATTAGATCAGGCATCTCCATTGGATTAAAAGCACTATAAAAAGTTATGATTGGCTTTTATTTTATTGAGTTTGGTCATCATTTGTCAAATCTGTGAGGGTTTCAAGCTTGGTGATTTTTTGCAAGCTCTGGGGGTATCTAATTTTTTGAGGAACTTTGGGCTCAAATGGAGGTCACCATTGTGTTTGCAATGGAAAAAAACCCTAAGAATTCCTTTTGTTTCATCGATTTCAGAGAAATTTGATTCTAAGGCAAAAAAAATTGCTAAGGAGGCCTCCCTGGCATGCTTCCCGAGGCACAATTTTCAAAAAAAAAATTAAAAATGCATTTTTTAGTTTGGTTGTTGACGCCTCTAGTTCTGAAGCTAGGCACCACTGCCACACCACCTAGCAGTCACCAGGAGTGGAGACCACTAGGTGGCGCCCCATGCAACTGCCCGACCTCCTCTACCAGCCCGTGAGGGCTTTAGCGCCTACGGCTGCGGTCTTATGGAGGACCACGACCTCTGCGCTCGGCCCCTAGCCAACACCAGCCCCCACATCAGTCATATGGATGACCAGGGGCTCTGCCCCATCCCCCTACCCACTATCCCCTAGTCACGCATAGGACCCGAGCCCAAAATTTTTTTAGTCCCCTAAGCTACCTGTAGGCCAAATTGGCCATTTTGGAGCACTTTTACAAAATCAGGTGTAACTTTTGCGTACCGTGTCCTTTTTTCACAAACGAGATACCATTGGAAAGCTGATTCTAACACCAATCTAGTGATAGAGGTAGTTTTTCTTATTTTTCTCTATATTTATTTTTTAGGTCCTTGAACTTAGATAAATATTTTTTCGCTTCGGAGGGCATATCTTTTGACTCAGTTATCCTTTTTTCACCATTCTCACGGCATTGGAAAGATGGTTCGGTCCTCTACACAGATCTGGGGTCCATTTTTATTAGGGAGGTATATGCAAAAAAATTCTTGTGCATGCACTCTTTTTTTGTTTTCATGCACTAGTTTTGCATTTTCTCTTTAGTTTATGCATGTTTTGTATTCTCTCCTTTTACAATCATGGGTTATTGTAATAAATGAACTGATATAAAGTTCCATCAGGGGATTTTCTTGCATAATAATTTCATTAGAGTGTAGTTTCACTTTGATCTCATCTTGATCTTGATGACAAATCACATGGGTTGTATCTGGTTTTTGTTGTTTCTTTTGGCCACGTCTTGCTCATAGCTTGACACATATCAAATTCACATCAGTTCACATCTCAAATTGAGAGCCTATGGTTAATGATCTTGAATTGTATCAGATCCACATTGGGTCACATCTTAGTTTGAGGGCCATTAAATTTATGGTTAATGTTCTAGAATCTTCATGGTACTTGCTCCTATGGATCAGTTTTAGTCACAGTTTTGCATCGGCATCGAGATACACATAGCTTCCAGATTCTTTCATTATATCATTCCCCCTTATGGGGGGCATCTTTTATCATCTACTGTTGCTTCACAGATTCCAAGATTGTTCCAGTCTGTGATTTTTTTAGTGTTCTATTGCATCAGGTCTATTGTTGCATTATCATGATTTCACCTGAGTCCTTCAGTGACTCTCATATGGTTTCTTGTAAACAAAAGTATATTTCCTTGCTTGCCAGATTTAGGTTCCAATGTTACTCCACAGTGTTCTTCTAGTGCTTCTTTGTAGCAAGTCATCTCATTGTAGGGGGTTTTCTCCCACTAGGTTTTTCTTCTCTACCTCATTCATTGCATTTGTAAATGGGTACCTAATCAGGCCTTGTTGTCGGGACCCATCTTTGATTTCATGCATCTTAGTGTTTTAGCTACTTCCTAAGTTCATCTTAAGGGGGGGTGTTAGAGTAATAAGTCATTTCACTAAATTAATCACATCATATTGGTTAATTAATTAATTCACTTATCACTTTAATTACGTAAGCTAAACTTAGGCATATTAATAATTAATTATTTATTAATTATTAAGTGTGCACACTAAGGTTTCCTTTTAGGGTTTCCTTTAGGGTTATGCATACATTGTTTTTATAAAGAAAATCATCTCATGTAATTTATTAATTCCTGAATATTATCAATTTGGAAATCTTCATGCAAAGCTCTATTTTTTTCTATTTTTCTCTTATGTGGAAGGTTTTTCTGGTTTGCTTGCCTGATCTTGGTTTCAAAGTAAAGATAAAAACCATGTGGATCCCAAAGGAAAAAAATGCAATGCCTTTAAATGAAAAATTTGTAACAACATCCAAAGTTGCTAATCCCAACATTAATCATTCTCATCCACCATCTCTTAAATCTATTTTGGGTCTTTATGTCCCAAAATTCACTATCCTATCTCCTCCATTATCCCCACATTCTCCATCCATTAATTCTTCTATCCTTTCACATCCACCACCATATGTGCCAATGTTGGTCCTGAACTCACCACTCCATCACACATCCACTCCATCATCCCATCCATAAACTTTCTAATATCCCATCCATTATCCCACATATCTCCCCCATCAAATCCCTCTAATTCATCATCTTGCTTAATCCATTTATCTTAATAAGGTTGTACCAACATCCAATAGTCATTTCAAACATGGGCTCTTAGTATCTCATATGGAATTCAATTCTTGAGTCCTCCATCCACCTCCTTATCACATGTCTTCCAAATCCACTTATCCACATCCCTGCCCCTATCCATCTCCATCCACAGTCTATCCAAAAGTAAAAAAAAATTAGAAAAAGTCAAAAAATAAAATAGTAAAGAGAAATAATTTGTCCAATGGTGAAAACTTGGCAAACAAGAGCCTTGGATAAGTACCATGATGAAAACTTGGAAAATAGGCATCATGTGTAAATCCCCCATCTAGTTTCCTTCCACACTTGGGGGCAACTCCATCCCCTTCATCCATCAACTGCATCTCCTTTTCCCATCTCCTCCATCCCACCTATCTTACATATCTTGTCTGTCATATCCTATTTTCCTCCATCATCCATGTGATCTTGATGTAGATAGGGGAAAATGTATATACATGCTTTGGATACCTTTTGGCATACATTCCCCTCATCCACACACTATCCCAATCCTTATCCACATCCATATAACTTCTTTTTCCACCCCTCATGCTACCATCAATCTCCCCTCCTTATCCATGCTTCCTACCTATATCCATCTCACTCCATTATTTACCTATCCTTCTATCTTCCATCCCTCATGCCTCATTATACATGACATATCTAGAGTAGGGGTATCTACTTCCTTTGTGACATAGTCCTTTGAGGCACCCTTCTTCTATCCATCTGGTAATCCCTTCCATCTCCCCATCATTATCTTCCTGTCCAACCTAGCATACCTTTTCATTTATCCATCTGGTAACATTTTCCTCATCCATCTCCTTATCCCTCTATCCAATCCATCCAAACAATCTTTTTCATCTCCCCATCCTTATCTTTTTATCCATGCATCATAGCATCCCTTCCATCCCCCATCCTTATCCCCCTATCCCTTTATCTCTATCCTCATCCCATCTCATAATCCCTTGTCATTGGTATCTAGCTATAGGCTTCCCTCCATGCAATCCAATGTCATCAATTGCATCGTCATCTCTCCCCCTTCTTTCACACATCTTTCAAATCTCCTATCACTTTTCATCACTCATCTCTCCATCATATCATCATCCCAATTCATCTTTTACTGATTTGGATAACTATCCCATCCCTAAGCTTTGTGTAATCACCCTCATCCTATCCAATCCACTAGGTCAGTCTTATCTTATCATATCGGTCCCGTCATTTTATCCCCTTATCAGGGTTATCTCATCATCCCTTATTCATTGTTTATCTTTGGTATTTTTTCAAACTACGTTGCCCCTGCGCTTTTATGTAGGCAAGGTCGATCATTTGATCCACCCCTAAGGCTCTTTCTTTCCATCCTATCTTTCTCATCTCTCATTGGTCTTCATTGCTCTCTTTCCACTTTTATCCATGGTCAGTCATCATCCTTTTATCAAACTACGAAGGCTCTACGCTTTCACATAGGCAAGGCTAATCTTTGATCAGCCCCCAAGCCCCTAGTACTTTAGGGAATGTTAGTCTCCTATCTTTTGTCATGTCGTCAAGCTATGCCCTTATCTAGTTGGTTCTTAACAACCAAGATCCACTAGTATCAATAGATCCAATCAGTTCCAAATATCCTGCATCATAATGATCTTTTAGTTTAGTATCCATCATCGGTCTGAACAAGATGCATCCTTCCTAACAGACCTCATCAATTCCATCCACCCCCTTGATCTTATGGCAAAGGATGTTTGAAATTGATTGCGATCTTTTGATGCTTTTGTCTTTTGTTTATCATTTGAGCTCCCTATCATCACTTATCATTGTTACCTAGATCCATCATATCATGGTGTTCTTTGACTGGTAAACATAGGGGCATATCTTGATCTTTTCTTTTTTGTTGTCTTCCAGGTTGTCCCGCGTAGTACCCACCAAGACCCTCGCAGTCTTGTGTTATGTTGGGGTATCCTTTTGTGCTTATGGTTATTCCAATGCCTAGCCTAACCAAGGTCTTCATGACTTTGGGGTGTTGGAATAGCCTTCTTATTTTTTATGTTTGTTTTATGCATTAGACACAAATTGGCCTTGGTTCTTTATACCCTGATATCTTCCTCCTACAATGATTTCATAATTGGGCTTCTATGGCCACAATTTAGAGATTAGACATCTAACCTAAATAGTCATTCAATCACTATGAAGGTGCATTTAAATTTTCAACCCAGGGATGTGAACTTGAAATGGGTCGGCACCATATGTGCACTAAGGGCTCAAGTAGTCATTGTGTCCTACAGCTAAGAAACACAATGTTGAAAGTAAACTGCTAAAAAGGAAGTAAAGAAAATACTAAGCATCAACCAACAACTATGTTGAACTGAAATGCAAGCAAGAATGAAAGATCTGAGAAACAAACAAGAGCTACTTTGTCTACTTTAGCTGCAGGAACAAACACAAAATGGATTTCTAGTGGTTGTAGGAATAGTCAATGTTAGATTTCAAACTAAGCATCAAACAACAAGTAATACTAAGCTACTACTAAACTAAGAGGATGGATTAATCACCAAGTGGGCACCCTTGGATAAGTATCCTTTATACTAATAGCAACTCAGATGTTTGAACTCAGAACTTTATTTTCATTCACTATAAATTGTGCATACAAAGATTGATGTATTTGTATTACTGAAATGAGAGTACAAAGTAGAATCATGCAACCTCTCAAAGAATGAGCATCAAATTATTATTTATACTATAGCTAACAAGGCATTCAACTCCATGACTGGGAGGATGCCATTTAGGGAAAGCAGGGAAAAGTGGAGCGATAGCGGTTACACGCAGATGGAATTCGGTCAAACATGTAAGTCAAGCGCAAATTTAGCACAACAGTAATTCCCATGCATGCTCGATCATTAAGGTCCATTGAAAGGTGGTTACATTCAGTTGCATGAAGAATCTCTGCTGCCGGCTATCTTTGAGCTGGAGTAGCTCCTCAACTAGACATTATGGTGCATGCCTAGTTGGTGGTGTCCTCCATAACTTGATGTATTAAGTCTACAGTCCAAGGTTAGTATGCACAATAACTACACCTCAATAACACTCTAATAAATATTCATTAACTACATGCAAATCAATATAGATGATCCACATATTATGCCAAATATCATCAAAGCCTACAGAGCTAGGGTAATGTCAAATGTCAATGGTTTGAGGGAAACATTATGCCAATATCAACACTTAGGCATCAAAATTTATGACATCAATGAGCAAATAGACTATAGATTTTACTCAAACTAGACCAAAAACTAGGCTCATCACTCCCCCCAACCTAACGTTTTGTTGGTCCTCCAGCAGGGGAAGAGTTGTTCTTTTGCTTGCTCAAAGCTCTAAAATTTGTAACTGAGAGTTGTCCAACATCAGTGGCCGCAGTACACGAGTCAGGATCCCAATAGAATCCCCCCAACCTAAATTTGGACATGTGTCCACACATGTGAGATGGGAGTGTTGATTGATAAGCAATAATGGCATTCATGTGAATACCTATGCTAACGTACAACGATTAAATGAATGTACTTAAAAGATGATTAAAGATAGCAATTAATGCACATATACCTAAATGTGTGGAAGATTTACTGCAAATATCATGGATAAGTAATGCTCACCTTGCGGGAAAATGGATTGAGCAATGAATGAAGATGGGGTGGAATGGAATGAGATGGAATGAAGTGATGGAAGAGATAGAAAGGTGGTACGGATGGGTGGATGGGTGGATAATGGATAAATGGACTTCCACATAAGTGGAATTATTTATTATGAAAATTATTTACCTCAATTAGGCCGAAGGAGGGACACTAGGTCCACTGCCTTTGGCTACAGGAAGCTCTGAGTGTTGGGTGAACTGCTGCAGGAATTCTTCTTTAGAAGTTGGATTATGATATTACCTGTGATGACCATTGACAAGTAATTTAAACTTGATAGGGTCAATGGTGGTAAGTTGGATAGCTCCATTGGGAAAGACCTTAGCAAGCTCATAGGGTCCTAGCCATCTCGCCTGCAATTTTCTTGCATTGTCCTGATATCTGGAATCATAGAGCAAGGTCCAATCTCCTCGTTTGAACTTATTTTCTTTGATAAATCTGTCATGCCACCTGATTCTTTGGTTCTGCACTACTTAAGTATGTTGCAGGGCTTCTCTCCTTATTTCATCCAAAGCATTTAGTTGCATGATTCTTTCTCTCTGTGCTTCAGAAATGTCCATCCCTAAATCCACTGCAATCTATAGAGTTTTGTGTTCAAATTCGATTAGCATCATGGCGGTCTTTCCATACAACAACTCAAATGGGGTGAAGCTTGTAGTTGTTTTCCATGTTATCCTATAGGCCCAAATAGCTTTAGGTAATTTTTTTGCCCAATCTTTTCTATGAATAGCTACCGTTTTGGTCAAAATAGCTTCAATTTCTTAGTTTGTCACCTCAACTTGGCCATTACCCTAGGGGTGATAAGGAGTAGACTTTATGTGTCTGATGTTATATTCATTCACCAGTGTTACAACAAGGGTTGATGTGAATTGTGGCCCTTGGTTAGTCACTATTTCTCTTGGAACTCCATATCTTCTGAAAATATCCTCATAAAGAAACTCTGCAACTTTGTTATCCTTTGCATGCTTCATGGCCTTGACTTCTACACATTTTGTTACATAATCAATGCATACCAATATATAATACTTACCATTTGATGGAGGGTCAATTGGTCCCACAAAATCTAATCCCCATTTGTCAAAAGGAGTGATCACTATTTGAGGGCACAGTGGCATCTCATCAGATCTAGTTGGTCTACCCATCCTCTGACATCTATCACATTTTCTAGTATACCTTCCTAAATCTCTATGGAGTGCTAGCCAATAGTACCATGTGTTCAAGATCTTCATTGTTGTCCTTTTGGCCACAAAATTTCCTCCACATTGCTCATTATGACATGCATGCAAAATGTCATAAGTCTAATCTTCTCTCATGCATCTTCTCATAACATGGTCAAGTCCATTGTAAAATAAACATCCTGTAATCCAAGAGAAAGGAAAATATTTTTCAATGAATGTCCTTTCTCTTTTGGGGAGGAATGAGAAGAAACTCTACCCATGACCAAGTAGTTGGCTATGTCAGCATACCAAGGTATTTTCACATTGAGAGAGAATAGATGCTCAACAGGAAAAGAGTCATCTATGGGTTGGTTGTCTTCTAATGTAGTCAAACTTGAAAGAAAATTTGCAACATTAGCTCTTCCTGGCTTATCAACAATAGTTATATCAAACTCCTGCATCAATAATAACCATCTCGCCAATCTCCCTATGATCAAAGGCTTATTCATGAGATATCTAATGGCTGCATGATCAGTGTGTACAAAGATTTGATAGCCCATTATGTAATGTCTGAATTTATTCAGTGCATAAACTATGGCCAGCATTTCCTTCTATGTCATAGTATAATTGAATTTAGCTCCTTGTAAATTTTTGCTAACAAAGTATATTGCATGTTCGACAACTCCCTCTTTTTTTCCTAAGATTTCTCCTATGGTATAATCTGATGCATCAGTGTGAATGTGGAAAGGAAGCTCCCAGTTGAGTCCCTTAAGTACAGGAGCATTTGTCAAAGCTATCTTCAAAGCAGAAAATGTCTTGTCACAAGCTTCAGTCCACTAAAATTTGGCATCCTTAGTGAGAAGGGTATACAACGGTGTTGCTACCTTGTTGAAGTCTTTGATGAATCTTCTATAATATCCTATATGACCAAGAAACTTCTAACATCCTTTTTTTTGCAGTTGTAGGCAGATTTGTGATTACCTCTATTTTGCAGGATCTACTTGAATTCCCTTGTGGGAGATGTAGTGGCCAAGAACTACACCCTCTTGCATCATCATAAAGAATTTTTCACTATTTAAGGACAAGTTTTGATCCTCACATCTTTATAAGATTCTTTTGAGATTCTCTAATGCTTGATCAAAGTCAACATCATAACTGGTAAAGTTGTCCATATAAATCTCCATGCAATCATGAGAAATGTCTAAAAATATACCAATGACTGCCCTTTGGAAGGTTGCAGGTGCATTGCACAAGCCAAATGGGAGTACCGAGTAAGCATAGGTCCCCCATGGATAGGTGAATGTGGTCTTTTTCGTGTCCTTTGGCGCAATTTGGATATGGTTGTAGCTATTGAATCCATCTAGAAAAGAGAAATATTGCTTTCCTGCAAGTGTATCTAAGACTTGATCAATGAATGGTAAAGGAAAGTGATCTCTCTTGGTGGCAGCATTAAGTTCTTTGTAATCAACATAGACTTGCCACTTCCCTTCTTTCTTGGGCACAATCACCAACGGAGACACCCATTGACTATCTGAAATGGGATAGATAAATCCTGCATCTATCAATTTCTATAGTTCTCCTTTCAAAATTTCTCTTAGTGTAGGGTTAATCCTCCTTTGTGGTTGTCTTACTGGAGTGCAATCATTTCTAATATAAATTCTATGGGTACAAATTTTAGGATCCAGTCCCTTCATTTCATGATAATCCCATGCAAATGCATGTTGATGGGCTCTTAATAGATTTTCCAACAATAGTTGTGTTTCACTCAATTCATTATTGATATTTAGATATTTTCCTTCTGACACATGTATTTGTGTAGTTAGTTCTACCATGGTTGCTTCATTGACACACGGTACCTTTATTTCACATGGAAGTAATGTATGGAATGCACCTATTGATGTAGGAAGTCTATCTGTAGGAACAACATCTGTAGGAACAATGGCTACAAGAAGAACATATGCAAGAAAAATGTCTGTAGGAACAGTGGTTGTAGGAAGAACAGGCAGAAGTGTACTGACTGAAGTAAAAGATGATGTGCCATCTGCTCCATAATGATTATGAATGATGTTAACCAACACCTCATCCTTGTCTTGGAGTTGCATGAAAGAGCTTCTACCTAGCATCATAAGCTGTGCCACAGAATTAACTTCTTTGGCCTCTTCGCCAACTTTTGGCCATACAAAATCTTCATCATGAGATGGCTGAACAAGTGGATAGAGAACAAAAAATTTAGTACTCCTTCCATCTGAAATGGTCATGTCACCTAACGACATCCAATTTAGGTGTTTGTAGTTGCCAACCAAGGTCTTCCAAGGATAATGGGACACCCGCCTAATGTGGCCTTAGGAGAAAGAATCATAAAATCTATTGGATATTCCCATGAGTGTAACACTACCACAAGGTCCTCCACTACACCATCAGGCTTAACAGTAGAGTTGTCTACAAGCTGCAGGACAGTAGGAGTAGATCTCATGCTTGCAATATTTAGTTGTTGCAGGATGTCTTTGGTCATTACATTGATTGCTACCCCTAAATCAATCAGAGCATTCTTCACTTGAATCCCATTCATGACAACTGCTACCACAGGATTGCCTGGGTCATTATACTTGGGAATAGTCACTTTTCTCAACATGATATTATCTAGATGGCCCACCACATGAATTGTAGTTGTGTTTTTCTTCTTCCTTCCTGGCTTCTTAAGAAAAGCTTCCTTAATGTCTTTGTCATACATTGGAACATCTTTTTTAGCCTAAAATAGGGGTATTTGAATGCATATATGCTTTAGCTGATCTAGGATGTCAAAAGTAGTATCCTCCTTCTCTTCATTATTCTTAGTAACTTCCATTCTCTAGGGAAATCATGGTTCTTGCTCAGTCTGTTTGGCTTGGACTGGTTCAAGAATTTTAGGTGCATTTGGCTGGATAGGATCATTTAGAGGCTCCTCCTCCTCTTCCACCAAAATCTCAATAATGATGGGCTTGGAAGGGGCTAGTAACTTGGTTCCTAAATGCAAATGGATATTACTTACACTCATAGCATATGCAAGAAATTGGTTTGAATCAATAGAATATATAGGCTGTTGTTGTGGTTTATTATTAGGATTGGGTGTGGGCTAAGCTAGTAGCTGGGTTGGTTTAGGTGCATTAGGATTTAGGTTAGCAGGTGGAAGCATTATAGCAGGTTGTTGGGGCTAAGAAGGTGGTTGCATGTAGGTGGTATTCTAGGTAGGTCATTGCTACCCTCTTCTCCATTGGTTTGTTTGTTGTCAATTTCCTGGAGGTGGTTGCTAGTGCCCTTGAAATTGTTGTCAATTCCCCTGAGGTTGCTGCCACTGAGGTGGAGGACTCTAATGGATAGGCCAAGCATTTGGAGGGTTACTCCAAGGCTTTGGTGGATATCCTCCATAACTGGGTGGATATGGGGGTTTCCATTGGTTGCTAGATGAATAAGAATTAAAATATGGTCCAACATAGAATAGTGGATCTGGTGGCATACCTTGTCTTGGAGCCCATGGCTTCCTCTGCGCAACATAGTAGACTTGGTCTTCTTCAATCTAAATTGGCTTAAACTCTGGTGGAATTTTCTTACTTTCTAGATCAACGACCATCTTACATCTGCAATCCCTCTTCTTTTGTCTGCAGTGAGGGCAATATTTTGTTAACATCATTTTTGCCTCCTCTTGCTTATTTTTGGCTTGAAGTGTATCTAGCTAAGTAGTTAGATTGTTAATAATATATTGCTTGAAGTCTTCCAACAAATTAGTGATCTCCATTCTTGAAACTCCACCAGTAATTGACTTACCCATGGATGATTGATAAGCTCTCCCCTTTTTTGAAGTTGCCCTGGAGTAATTCTAGCATATCTTCTTGATATCTTCCCAAGGAACTTGGGAGATATCTCCTCCTGCCATGAGATCCAAAGCATCAGTACAACCTTCATTGAATCCTCTTAGGAAAAGCAACTTTTGTGAGTCCTTGTTAAGTGCATGGTGTGGAGATTTTTGTAGGAAAAATATAAATCTTGCAATGTAATCTTCTAGGCTCTCATCCTCCTTTTGCTACATTCTGAAAAAAATTTCCTCCTCTCATATCACTACCCCTACAGTATTCCTTGTACTTCTCAAGGAATTTTGTCTTCATATCTTCCCAAGTTTCCACAGTATCTTTTTCTAGGCTCATGAACCATCTTAATGCAGCCTCTTTCAAAGTGATGGGAAATAACTTGAGCCTATGGGCATCATTAGTATAATCATAACTCTTGTAGAATATGTCAAATTCAAATAAGAAGGTATTAGGATATTCTATCATAAGTCCATAGAACATGGGGAGTGTTGAGGTAGGGATATTCTTAATGTTGTCAACTTCATTCTGATGGGCAATGGGAAAAGGAAAAGTTGATTGGTTTTGTCTATTCCCATTTGCATCACCCATGCCTGCTTGATGTGGTTCAAGGACAAAGGGGTTCTCAAGTTGATTTTGATCTTCTAAGGAGACTTTGGAACTAGTCAAATCAGGATATGCATCTGCAAAGGGGTTTGGATCTCCTTCCTCTTCTGATAAGTTTTGGTACTCAACTAACTGGAATGGATGAGGATTTGTAGGAATAAATCTCCCATAAGCATCCCTTCTCCTTCCTCTATGCATGTGGTATCACCCACTATCAGTCAGCTCACACAAAAAATTGGTAAATAATCAGGAGGTTCATTACTTCCTATACGAGATTATGATAAGAACAACTTCCAAAACTACTACAGCAAAACTACCAATGACTCCAAAAACTTCCTAGCTTAATACCATCTCTGGCAACGGTGCAAAATTTTTTTTACCTCCTACAATGATTTCATAACTGGGCTTCTATGGCCATAATTCAGAGATTGGACATCTAACCTGGATAGTCATTCAATCACTATGAAGGTGCATTTAACTTGTCATTCCAAGGATGTGAACTTGAAATGGTTCGGCACTATATGTGCACTAGGGGCTCAAGTAGTCATTGCATCCTACAGCTAAGAAACACAATGCTGAAAGTAAACTGTTGAAAAGGAAGTAAAGAGAATACTAAGAATCAACCAACAACTATGTTGAACTGAAATGCAAGCAAGAATGAAAGATTTGAGCAACAAACAAAAACTACTCTATCTACTTTGGCTATAGGAACAGACACAGAATGGATTTCTAGTGGCTACAGGAATAGTCAATGCCCAATTTCAAACTAAGCATCAAATGACAAGTAATACTAAGCTATTGCTAAACTAAGAGGATGGATTACTCACCAAGTGGGCCCCCTTGGATAAGTATCCTCTATACTAACAACAACTCATATGTTCGAACTCAAAACTTTATTTTCATTCACTATAAATTGTGCATACAAAGAGTGATGTATCTGTATTACTGAAATGAGAGTACAAAGTAGAATTGTGCAACCTTTCAAAGAAGAAGCATCAAATTATTATTTATACTATAGTTAACAAGGCAGTCAACTCCACGACTGGGAGGACGCCATTTAGGGAAAGAAGAGAAAAGTGGAGTGGCAGCAGTTACACACACATGGAATCCAGTCAGACATGCAAGTCAAGCGCAAATTTAGAACAACAGTAACGCCCATGCATGCTCAATCATTAAGGTCCAATGAAAGGCGGTTACATTTGGTTGCATGAAGAATCTCTGCTGTCGGTTGCCTTTGACCTGGAGTGGCTCCTCAACTGGACATTGTGGTGCATGCCCAGCTGGTGGTGTCCTCCATAACTTGATGTATTAAGTCTACATTCCAAGGTTAGTATGCACAATAACTGCACATCAATAACCACTATAAGAAACATTCATTAACCGCATGCAAATCAACACAGATGACCCACATATTATGCCAAATATCATTAAAGCCTGCAAAGATTGGGTAATGTCAAATTTCAATGGTTTGAGGGAAACATTATGCCAATATCAACACTTAAGCATCAAAATCCATAACATCAATGAGCAAATAGACTATATATTTTGCCAAAACTAGACCCAAAACTAGGCTCATCACCTAGCATCTTGTGTCTTATGCTATAGCAAAAATTAGTGCTCCAAAAATGGAAAATTGCATTAGGATTGCATTTCATCTCCCATTCCATCCTCGCATCTATCACAAATCCCCCCATCCATTCATCCTTCATCAATCTCCCTCCCCTAATCTCTTACCATTATCTCTTCAATCTTATTAGAATAATATAGATTGGTTATTCTAAGCATCTTTTTAGCCATCTCACATCTCAATCTACTCCTCATCCATTCAATCTAGCAGAACTCATCTAATCAAATCTTTGGTCTTGTCCCTAGCCTGGCTACAAGCCTCGATCCAATCATCATCATCATCATCATCAGGATGTATCCTTCCCTATCCTTTGGTGTTGCTTCGGGATGTATCCTTCCCTCATCAATAACCCCTTTCATTGAGATGTATCCTTCCCTATCCTTGTGTTGTTTTTGGAGGTATCCTTCCCTCATCAACAACACTTTCATCATCATCATCATCATCGGGATGTATCCTTCCCTATCCTCATGTTTTTTTAGATATATCGTTCCCTCATCAACAACACTCCATCCATCATCAACCCATTTTGGCTTGTAGCTTGACTAGGGAAACATCACATTTGTCCTTAAATCCATTTTTTCTTCATCCATCTCCTATCGCTTATCATCCTCTCTTATGCATTATTTTGCATCATTTTCCTCATCTACCTTTTCATCGTCACATCCATTTCAAAATCACAATTGTGTTCTCTTGAACCCACATGTCCTCTCAAGGGGGCATCCTTCATCCCTAATCCTCATCTTCACTCCCATTATCTTTCTTCATAGTCACTCGTTTGATGACTGGGGCATCTTTCTCAATCTAACAATCTTCTTTTGGGTTCTATGTTTTAATATTCTTTGAAATGATGTTACTTCGTAACACCATCTCAAAGAGGGAAAAAATGTAGACACCTAAATTTGGAAAATTATATTTGTCAAAGTTTGTCCCTTTTCATCTAAACATCCTCTTATTTGTGTTAATTAGGTAATATTGCTATTATCTAATTAATATCCTTAAATTCATCTAAATCCTTAAGGTATTCAGTTAATAATTAAATATCTTACCCTCTTTAACCCCCATTTCATCAAATGAATTAAATAAATATGACATTTATTTAATTCCTCACATGTCACATCACTTTTCCTTAATCTTTATCAACCTCCTAATCTCATCATTAGGGATGTGCACATGCCTAATCCTTGATTAGGATGTGTCACATCCTCCAACTTTTGCAAGTTGGCCTCTAATCTTCTTTAACCACTAATTATCTTCTAATTACTGATTAGCTAATCCAATCAACACCTTGGTCAACACTCCCCATCCCCCAAGGAATTTTTAATTCTTTTTTATTCATCCAAGACTCCTTTCTTCCTCATGTGAATTTTTAATTCACTTTTATCCTTCCAACACTCTCCTTATACCCATGCAAGTTCTAGAACCTTTGACTTGTCACATCACTCACATGTGCCAAAGTCTTCTAGAATATTTGACTTTTCACATCATGTGGGTAAGTACTTACCTTTTTAGAGCACCTTGTCTTATCCAAAGTACTTCTCACCTCTCTTTTTGGGAACCTTTTCTTATCCACAAGATCTCCCAATCATGTGAATTTTAAATTCACTTTTATTCACCCAAGATTCTCCCCTTCCCCATGTGATCATTGAGAAGTCACATCACCCTTCTTCCAAGGTACTTACAAGTACCTTCCCATCACATGTCATCTTCCAACTCGTGTGTCCTTATCCACCTTTCCCATGGTGGCAAGATCTCAACCGTTTGTTTCCCTAGGGTGTCTCTCCATAAAATGAAGGATTTTTCTTTCATTCTATTCATGATGCATTCTCATTCACAACATATCTCATCGCAAGCTCAAGCATTCAACCAAGCTCTCATACTTGCATAACCTTCATCCGCCATTGTTGCACATTGAAGCCTTCATCCTATCCATTTTATTCATCTTCTCAACCACCCACTTTGTTCATTTGAATCCTCATCTTGCATAGATCATTTTGTATCCACTTTCATCACGTCTTTCCATTGAAGGAGCATAAATAATCAACAATCCAGGGCCAACCAAAAGATCGACTCAGGACAAAGTAAAAATTTCTTTTTTGTTATCTTGCTTTGTTTTTGAGTTCAACTAGGCCTAAGCTCAAGGTGTCAATGTTGTTTTCCTTCATTTTGCATGTTGTTTTGCATCACTTAGAGTAGGTCAACTTCGCTAGTTCATAATAACCTCTCTTAGTTTTTGATATCTCTAAGGCGTTTGCCCGTGGTATCAAGTTTTCAATTGATGGGAAAAGGGTCAGATGCATGTAGTGTAAAGTTGCAAAGGGGTGTAACTTTTTTTCTGTTCGTCGTACAACTAAATGGATAGTTCCAACACGTTCAAATGGGTAGTTTTACGCTAGGAATCAGTGAATAAGTGAAGCATGTACTCAAATACACGTAATTTATGAAGTACACACATGAATACAAAGTATATGCATGAAAAAACGTAAGTTGCAAAGTATACATTGGAATACATATAAGTCACAAAGTATACACGTAAGTTGTAAAGTATACACTTGAATACATGTAAGTCATAAGTCGCAATTCATGATCAACACCCATGCCTACAACATTTAAGATACAATTTATGCAATATGCATGATATCATCATTCAATAATTTCTATCAAATATAGGATTTACAAAATACCACTTAGGCATACAACAAATGACCCTAATACATAGTCATTTCCCACTAGGGGAAGGAAATAGATCATGTGTTTCCTTCATAGTCGATAGGATGGAGTTTATATTGAATCTTTTGTCTTTTGAATGTGCCCACTAGTCCTCTCTTCACTCATCTAGAGAAGAAATTGATAGAATAAGAAGTATATACATTAATATATAGAAATTGAAAATTATGGAATGGCATATAACAAAATAATCACAAACAAATAATCATCACACTCTTCCACAATAGTAGCGCGTTGACATTCTAGAGTGACAAGTACCTGTAACAACCATCAAAATAGTAATTAAACTACATACAAGTATCACGAAAATTTTCAATAATAGACCATAGAAGAGCAAATATAATGTCAAATTTACTAATCTATTGCATACCTTTTCCAAAGGATTAGAATTGGTCATTGTTGCAACAACTCCATGGTCCATCGTGCCACGAACATCGCAATATACTTAGAAGAACAAATTTATATGGTCATTAGTTTTTTATCACTTTCATTAGTTTCTTTATTTAACTAAATATAATTAGAATAACAAATCCATATTATTCTAAACAACCTAAATGATAATGAAATGGTAATGCAAACTAGAAATGATGATAAAATGGTAAATCAATCTAGAATAACAAATCTATATTATTCTAAACAACCTAAATAATGAACCTTAGCAGATCAAGAAATTTAATTATTATGAACATTAATCAAAATAAGATGAACAATATCATACATGTCTCATACAACAAACGATCCGCTACTCAAGTGTTCCTAAAGGGTCATCTCTCACCTTCAGAGTATTAAGTAATGTTGCATGATTAGCACTACTAATTGTTCATAGTTCCTTTGTTTTTGGTTTAGCATGATGTCTCAATAACTTAATATTTATTGCTATAACAAGGTGCAAATACATGAGAATGGTTTTGTATTTCTCATAGTCTTCAAATGCAAGTATGCCATTCTTTCCAATCATATATGTTTACAACCAAGTTCTGGAAACAACAACTAAACATGTATGATCATTAGCTTTTTATCACTTTCATTATTTTCTTTTTCTAACTAAATATACTTAGAATAACAAATCTATATTATTCTAAACAACCTAAATAATAATGAAATGGTAATGCAAACTAGAAAATATTCTTAGAATAACAAATATTTATTCTAAACAACCTAAATGGTGATGAAATGGTAATGCAACCAAGTTCCAGAAACAACAACTGAACCTATAGGATACATGAACCCATCATCATTTTTCATCGGTTGTGTTAGCTTCTTCTTTCCCTGTACACATCATTCCAACCAGTAGTCTAATCCCTCTTCATTACCCTATGGTGCTATAACTACATAGACATGTCCCGGATATACAAGATCTGAAAGATGGTCATGTAGTCAAGTAAACTTTCCATTTCATCTTCTAAAGAGGATTGTGTTATAGATAAAGGGGTTAGGTACTGTGGAATCCATGTATCTACCCATCACTTGAATTGCATTGATCCCAATCACACTTAATATAATTCTGAAAAAAACAAGCCAACTCTCATGTCCATATGGTCCATGCACCTGCATTTGAGCTTCAAAATGAATGCATCTTTGAAGATTCTCTAATTGTTTGACATTCCAATTTGTCTCCCACTCTCCTCAACCAACCAAAAGAACCTACACACTTGTAAATCAAGTATCCCTCATCTCGATAATGCATAAGTACACCAATCAACAATAAAATGTGCATCAACAAATGTTGCACCACCTTTGATCATCATTTGTTCCTTAACCAAAGCTCTCTTCACACATGCACATGTGCCATCATGCTCGTATTTTTCATGCCCAACTTCAAAAAACTCCAAACATGCGGTACATCCCTCTCTATATGCATCTTGCTCAACCAATAAAACATGCGAGCATTCTTGAATTTCCCTGTGCAATTATCTGACCAAATGAGATGTTGACCCATTAAATATTGCAATACCTTTTTTCTTACAAGAACTCAAAAAAAAATTCAAAACAATGTTGCACAAACTCATATGAATGAGATCTATCATCACTCATGTAAAAATGGTACTCCCTGAGTATCTTCCTATCCTCATATACTATTAGGGGCATGTCTATATATTATGTGGACAAAAATTGCAATTTTAATATTGTGATTATACCTCATTTTGTGGTTGTAATGTGTAATTTTAAAAAAAATCAACCACAGATATAATAGTTCCAATTGGGAAAGAGTCCTTACACATCTTGAATTTTCAATCCAACCACTGGGACCTATGGATATGCCTTGCATACTTGTAAAAAAAAAATCTTAAAATCAGAAATAAAATCAGCAATACTTACCTCTCTTGTAACCAAGTCGCATCTAGAACCTTCACCTCAACTTTTCAATGTATATTTGACTGTCTCAAACCTTTTTTTCTCAACAATCTTGTTAGAAAAATCATGTTGCTTGCCCTCATGAAAACATGTTACAAACTTCAATAAACCACCACATTGCAAACATATTTCATTTAAACAATCATTTATATAAAATAAGCAACCATCACCTCTAACGCATAAAAATGAATCTAACAAGTTCTTGGATGACTTGGGAATTTGCATTGCATGATACTCCTGTAACATTTTGTTAGTATGTATAGTAGAACGAATACAGCATAATAATTCATGATACATTGAAAACTCAACATGGTATTTACAACATGTATTACAAATATTAATAGGTACACAATAAAATGGCTTGCAAGGATCAAAAGCCCTTTGTGAGATTTGCAAATTTGTATTTTCTTCACAAAATTGTTTGTACAATATTGTTTGGATACATTCTAAGAAATGTTTAGGATGCAGTGTGCGATCTCAATTACCAATTCTTAACTTTAAAACATCTTTTACATTCAGTGGTACTCTAGAGTGAGAGTTACAAAATTGTTTAATTTGCATCTTTACATTATCGATTAGCTTCTTATCAACACGTGGAAACCTTCCATTAAAAGCCCAAGTATCATTTTAAAAAGGACTACCCAGTCTTCCTCTTCTTGAGAGTGTTTTATTCAATGTTTTACAATTTATATTTAAATCAATATAAGTTTGTCTCATTAAATGATATTTTCTCAAATGATGGCTTACTAGTGAGGTTGTGATCACTCTATGAGTAGCTCTTTTATCTTTTTCCTTACTATTCTTTCCAATAGAAGTTAGAGCATTAAAAATATTTTTAACAATAATACTCTTTTTTTTCTGACTTTTTGGTGACACAAATCTTCTATTTTCTTAATAATGGTCTCATTTTGTAAGACTTTAGAAATTGCACAAAAAGTTGACATTGTTCAGTTAATGTACTATCAAAAAAGTATTGATTAAACATATTGGTAGCCCACAACCAAACCATTCGTGATTACCTTTTTCCATCAATATTATCAATTATGTTCTCATCTATTTCAAGGAACCATTTAGGGGTCTTCATGTAATTAGATGATACATAAGGTTTATTTCCAACATTTTCAATGTTATTAACTTTTTTCATTTTCAATGCTATCAACATTTTCAATAGCAATTCCAACATTTTCATTTTCAATTTCAACATTTTCAATATTATGAACATTTTCAATGTTATTTTGACATCTTCATTTTCAATACCAATTTCAACATCTTCTATATCAATTCCAACATTTTCATTTTCAATTTCAACATTTTTAATTTCAATGTTTTTAATTTCAATTTCAATATGATGTTCAATATTTTCAAATTTTATTTCATTTTCACTTGAATTAACATTTAGCGGTGGAGAAGAAGCCTCAACTTGAGTATTTGTCATACCTTATCTTCTTTTCCTATGAATTTCTCTATCTTTTGCTCTATATGCTTCAATTTGATCTACAGTTAGTTTTCTCTTTCCTTTTCTCTTACAGTGACTACTATTCCCCATTGCACAAACAAAAAGGAGCACAAAAATTATTGTAAAGGTTAAAAATTTGTAAAAGGATCTCCCAAAAGCTGAAATTTATCTAATACAGATAGAAAACACAGGATTTCAGCAACAAAGAGAATGTGGGGACCGTTGGAATGCTCAAAACGGTCCCATTTTTGTTTTTTAATGTAATTCGATAAACATATATCCATTTGAAATGGATATTTGTTTTGTTTAGTTTTAAAAAAACTAAACTTCATGAAATTTCATATGAATTATTAATAGCATAATATTATTAATATGTTATGTTATGATATATTTTATATTATATATTATGATATATATATATATATATATATTTATTATATATTAATTTATTGAATTAATATATTATATATATTTATATAATATATATTATATTATTATTAAGGTATATATTATATAGTATATAAATTATATTATCTCTCTCTCTCTCTCAGGTCCCTCCCACTCCCTACCTCCCTCTCTTAGGTCTCTCCCACTCTCCCTCCCTCTCTCTCAGGTATCTCCCTCTCAGGTCCCTCCCACTCCCTCTCTCCCTCTCTCAGTGGTATTTCTCTCTCTCAAGTCTCTCTCTAGTCTCTCTCACTCTCCATCTCCCTCTCAAGTATTTCTCTCTCTCTCTCTGGTCCCTCCCACTCTCTCTCTCTATCTTAGGTCTCCCACTCCCTCTCCCTCTCTCTCTCAGATCTCTCACACTCCCTCTCTCTCTCTCTCTCTCTCTCTCTCTCCTCTTCATCTATCCCTCCCAAACCCCTCTCTCTCAAGTCTCTGCCTCCCTCTATCCCTTCCAAACCCCTCTATAATATATTTATTATATATTAAATTAATATATTATATATATTTATATAATATAATATATATATATATATTAATATTATTATTATTAAGTTTAATATTATATATTGTATAGTATATAAATTATATTATATTAATATGTATGCATAGGGGAAGCTTCAAATCTTATATAATAAACAACAGATATTCATTATAGACAGATAACCGTTATTTTTAGATTTCTAACAACCAAATAATATGTATGTATAGGGGAAGCTTCAAATATTATACAATAAATAATGGATATTCATTATAATTAGATATTCATTTGTGTTTGATTTTGATAAACATAATAATACATTAAACCAATGTTATGTATTATTAATATATAATACAGGTATTATAGTAACTATATTATATATTAATATATCATAAGATAATATATATTATATATTATGATATATATTATATATAGTATATTTAATATATATACTATATATTATATAATATATAATATATATTTTATACTATATAGTATATAAATATTATATTATATATTATATATACTATATATTGTATATCTTATACTCTTTCCCTCTCTAGCTCTAGCACTACTACTAATATCCAACTGATATTTTATATTAAACTTTTGAACACAGTAATTAAGAATTTTGTTATCAAAATCATGACCTCCCAAATGCATATCCCATCTAACGGCCATGAAGGAAATATTACCCTTTCGAATAGAAAGAACTAACACATCGAGCATACCTCCATCCAAATTGAAGACAAGAACGCTTCTTTCTCCAGTGAATATATCATGGAAGCTATAAGTTATAGCTACAACCATTGGCTCAATAATTGTTCACATGACATTGAGGCCTACAATCTTACCAACATCCTTTGTGGCCCTCTTTTGTGCGTCATTAAAATAATCAAGCATATTAATAACCACATTCTTCACCTTGCACTCACGGTATTTTTCAAAAATAGTCTTCATTTTCATGAGCAGCATGGATGAGATCTCTTCAAGCATAAATAACTTAGTTTCTTCTTTGTAAGTGGTCCTTGGATGAGAGGCTTATCATCCTTCCCTTGGATGATCTCTCTCCCTCTCCTCTCTCTCGCTCTCTCTCTCATGTCTCTCCCACTCCCTCTCTCTCTCTCTCAAGTCTTTCCTCTCTTTCTCATCTCTTTGTCTCCCTCTCAAGTCTCTCTCTCTTAGGTCTCTATCTCACTATATATATAATACTATGTATTATATATATTATATAATATATATATATTAATATATATTACATAATATTAATATTATATTTAATATTTAATATATACTATATATATAATATAATATATTATACACAATATGTAATATATAATATATATAATATATTAGTATATTAGTATATATTAATATATTAAATATTATGTATTATAAATAATAGAAGTAATGAATATCCATTCCAATCGGATGTCCGCTTTTCTGACAAAATCAGTAGGCTCAGGATTTGGCTCGAGATATGGTTTGGGATTCCCAAACCTAGAAAGTCAACTCAAAAAAAGTGTTTATAGAATTTCCTTAGTTTTTCGAACTTCACCCTTGTGGTTGATGACTTTTTTTATTCGAATTTGATGAAATGAAAAGGGTTTATAGAAAAAAAAATCATTTTTCCACTAATATAAGCTATGCCTTATTTTGAATTTAATAAATAATTATTATTGATTTTCTACATATATTACGACTAAATTCTTGATTGATTGGTTGATTGAAAAACTTTTATAATTTTTAAACTATTTCACTTTTTTGAATCTAAAAGATGTGTCACATTCTATGTTTTGCATACTTTAGGATTAAAAAATAATTGAATTTCATAAAATTTTGACCAAATTATGGTGGTTAGACAAACACATTTTAATAATTTTGAAATGTTCTAATAAAAAAATTATAACTAATTATTTACATGCAAAAAAGTTACCAAAAAATTCTGGCACATCTCGACATGTGTCCTCTACATATATTGAAAGTTTCAGAAAAAATATTATTTTTTTCTTGTACTTAGGGTGGTCAGACATACACCTGTTTTTATCTTTTTCTTGAAAATTTAGTACCATTGCATTGAAATTTCAAATTTTTGTAAAATAGATTTACTTTTTTCCAAAAAATAACTAGTAGCCTAGAAAATATATTCAATTTGTTACAAGTTTTGTTCTTACATATTTTGCAAATTATGTTAATAACCTATTTAAATTTTTATGTCAAGTTGCCTAACTTTGTTTTTTCTGAATTTTCATTACCACTTAGGACCCCCATGATCCTACACTAACCCAAACCAGTAAATATTCCATTTCCAGTTGGTACTAAGTTGAGTTTAGACATGTGTCCTAATTCTGATGATGATGTTGAAGAGATGTCTAATGTTCCTTATGCTAGCACCCTCAGTAGTTTAATGTATGTAATGGCTTGCAGTAGGTACAGCCCAAGCAATGGGAGTTTTGAGCAGGTTTATGTCTAACCCTGGTAGAGAGCATTGGACTTTTGTTAAGAGGGTGTTTAGATATTTGCATGGTACTTCTGATTATTGTTTCGTTTAACATGGTACTGATGATGTGGATAAGTCATTGGACATACAAGGTTTTGTTGATGCAAATTGGGCAAGTGATTTGGATAGTTGGTGGTCTGCTAGTGGCTATGTTTTTACTTTGTTTGGAGGTGTAGTGAGTTGGATGAGTAAGAGGAAACCTACAATTGCATTGTCCACCATTGAAGCAGAGTGTATGGTAGAATCTACACATGCTTCTAAGGAAGTAGTTTTGTTATAGAGACCTGGTAATGGCATTAGTTTTGATTACAGGATAGTGAGGATAAGATGTGATAGTTAGAGTGCAATATATTTAGCTAAAAATCCTATGTATCATGTTTGTACTAAACATGTTGATGTTTAGTATCACTTTGTACGAGAAATGGTAGAGAATGGTAAGGCTTTGATTGAGAAGGTTGACACTTTGGATAATGTTGCAGATTCTAACGAATGGTTCATAAGGCACAACACTTGCTGAAGGTTTTGCAAATGGGGTAACAACTCAAGCGGGCTTAACCTTGGAGAAAACTCCCTGGTTAAGCGTGCTTGAGCTGGAGCAATACTGGGATGGGTGACCTCCCGGGACGGACCAGTGCTTCACCTCAGCATCACCTAGATGCAATGAGTGCTAAGTGGACCATTCGATATCATGAGAGATGGGTTCTTGTTGAACCACTACTCATGAAACATGGGTCAATGAGTTTGACTTGAAACTACACAGTTGAATACTGATAGCAATATCATAATTTGACACGCTGTGGAAAAATACCTCCTACTTATCGATTCTAACGAAGCCAGTGACCATGGATAAGTTCTCTTGGTGCAGGAAGGCCATGGGCCTTGATCACTATACTTAATTGTATATTTTTATCTCATGGATGTAATTGCAATGTATAATATCAAGTGGGAGAATGTAAGGATAGGTAACATTATAATTTCTACCCTAAGTTGATTTATGTGTCTCCACATTCTTTGGAAAATGTTCTTGAGGATATGAGGGACAAAATATTTATTATTTATTTTCCTATGACAAATTGCAATTGCATTCAAAGAGGTGGACCCTTCATGGTGGCGATTACAAGGCATCCCGAGAGAATATTCTTCCTAGGCGTCCAATTTTCTGGGTTGGGACCACTGAGTGTGCACGTCCTTGCATGTTATTTACATGTTTTGCATACTCTTTCATGGTTGGGCACCCAAGTTTGCAATGGTGTGTGAGCTTGCATGTAGTCATTAGAGCTGTTAGAGACTTATGGAGCACTCGAGTTTGACTCACTCAAGTTTGACTCATTTTGATTGGTTGTGGGTTAGACACCCATGTGAAGGCCATGTGAAGGCCATGTGATTATTGAATATTTTATTCCATGTTTATGGGTTGTCCATTGAGGGGAGAATGGGTTTTTCCAGGTGGTTTTGCTTGTTGTTTTGAGATACAATTTTTGGTATTCTCTCCCACAAACTTCTATATATTGGAGCTTTAGGATGGTGGTTTAGTATGAGTTCTTTGCAGGTTATCAGGATGACAAAGTTCTACTAGATTGTAGAGACGATTGGTGTATTGATGTACTTCCTTGAATATTAATACAAACATTGGATCTATTTGGGTGTGGATTTTTCTCCTACAAGGGTTTCTCCACGTATATCTTGTGTCACTTGTGTTGATGACTTGTAGTATTGCAAATTTGTATTTCTTTGTTGTAATTGTCAATCACTTAATATTGTTATGGTTATCTTGAACATATAATTTCAAATTTGCAACCACATATTTAAGTTCATATTACTGCAAGTTATACCTTGATCTCCAACACCTTCAACAAGCCCATCATCTGAAAATGTATTAATGATGTCAATGATGCCAACCTTAGTACTAGTGTCTACAACTTCATTGGATAGCTCTAAAGGGGTAATCAAGGATATTGTTTTTTCAATCTCATTACACACATCCTCAATATGTATAAATGCATGCACTTCCAAGGAGTCAACTTGGGGTTTTTTCAAATACCCATCATGAGGTAAGGCATTCTTGTCATCAACAACTTTTGATTTAAACTCCTCTTTTGTAAGTATTTCTTTGAATTAGTTGTCATCTTAGCAAAGTATGATTTCAACTTATGCCCATATTGGTCAACCACCTATTGTGCTAATGCCTTTGCAGTTGATGTTATCATCCATCCATCTTCGCACACATAATATTGCAAAACTAATCAAAGCGGTTGAGGAATATTGTCACTCTCATCTATGATTATTGCCATGATTGTTTGCATTGTAGCAACAATATTACTATAATGTGACATCTTGATGGTTAAAAAGAAGTATTGAAACATCTTCACAATAAGATCATGGAAACCAAGATCCAACATCAAGACACACAACCTAACCTTTGCAACCATCTCAAGAATAATAACCCTCTTAGCAAAATAACGAACTGTTGATTTCATCTAACTCTTGGAAATTTTCTATAATCAAGTGAAACACTATCCTCATGATGACACTGTTATATGGAATTTTTGGTGCAATTATCCATGTGATTTCATTGATGCATGTGATAAATAATAGTTTGGCCTTCTCATCATGGTGTTTTAAAAGTTCTATATTTCCCAACTAGTCAATCAATGGATTCATTAAAAATTGTATCATACTAGAGGAAGACTGAGTTACCTTGGATAAACATTTTTTTTCTTCTTCTAATGTGCAAAGGAGTGTCCCTTTCAACAAACTTGGTTCCTTGAGTTTTATACCTAATTGTAAAAGCTAATAATAATCTAGTTTTCTCATTCTATCATCCATGATTCACCACTGCAAAAGGATGTGCAATTGTTGAAAGCCTGCAACAAAAGTTCATACACCAACAACCTGGCTGGAAAAACCAACTTTGATACCACTGTAATAACCACCCCTGATTTTTTTATTTGATTTGTTGCATGTAATGTGAAGTGCAAGTTTGATTTGCATTCAGTTGTTTGCAACATAACATGGCATTCATTAAAAATGAAGGAAACCAACCATAAAAATGCATTATCTTCATATTGCATCATTACAACATATATTGATGATAACATCCAATGAAACCAAACTTATAAAAATAATTTGTAGACCTTATAAGAGTAGTTTCAAACCTAATAACAGTCCTAAATGAAGCTCTTATAGACATAAATTGAGCAGCAATACATTCAAATGATGCACCCAAACCAAGCTATGATGTAGGCCAACCAACCAAAGCTCTTAATCTTCAATGGATAGTTGCATGAATATTGTAGAAGGTAGATTGTAGGTCTATACAACAGTAGACTTGATTATGCACAACTCCCAAGTGGAATGACTCCCTAGGAGGGGTGATTTGCACCCTAAAATCAAAACTCAACCAAAACTTGCAAATGGATACTTAAAATGTGGCACCCAGTTGTGAGGATTTCTTTGCAACAATACCCAAAACGAGTCCTCGATCACCCACTGAGCTATGAACAATTTGGTAGTTCTAGCCATTGTGAAAAGTGAGTTTCCAAAATTTTGGAAATATAAATCAGACCTTTGTCAAAGCATCTTTAACACCTCTAATCATCATCCAAATGAAGCAAATCAACAAGCACACCAAAATCTTTGAACCCACATCAAAAGACTAAGAAATTTTTCATATTAGAAACCCTAGAATGGTTAATCTTCTAAAACAATGATGATTCTTAAGGTAGAATCACTCCAACTAGCTAGGGTGGGTCTTTCACCACCGAAACCAACAACTGAAAGAGTGGGTTTTCATCCTCGACCAGCAATGTATAAGTTTTGAAAACAATCCAACAGAGTCTCATTAAGTTGTCAAATCATTCATATTCAAATGAGAACTTAATAGCTAATTAAATGGAGCTGGAAGGAGGAATTAGGGAAACCACCATTTAAAAAAGCTTTTCCCTCCAAAACCCTATGCCCAACCATGCCTTTTCCACATTACTTTAACATTTTTAAATATAATCAAATATTATGTCAAAGGGGGCATCCACTTTTGGGGGCACAATATTTGCCTAAAATGTATGAAATAAACCTTTATTATATGCGTTCACTTAAAGTACATTGTCCCCTCTTTAAAACAATGTTGATCAACTAGGCCAAGGGGTCCTTTTGTAACCCACACTTATTTCCTCACTTTATTAAAAAAAGGCAACTTTATTAACTTAAGTGATAAATTAACCAATAATAATTGTGATCATTGAGAGAACTTACCCCTACCAAGAATGGAAACTTTGCATTACTACCAAGACTAGTTACTAAATATAGCATTTACTAAAAATAGTAAGTGAGCCAAATCACCCAACTGGCCCAAGTAAGGAACGTCAAAAAAGGGGACATTACAATTTCTCACAAAATAAAATATAAAAACAAAATGAAATGCTTTTTCCCTAATTACCCTTTTTTGAAACCCAATTAAAATCTAATAAAATTCATAATTTTTCATTTCATCGTTTGAAACTCCCTCAAATTTCCCCCAAATTCAATTGGTCAATTAAATCCATTTCCAAACATCATTCAACATATGATTTAACCATTAAATCCATATAAGCATAAAACTGAATTAAATTTGTGAAAATCGAGATTTAAATATATCAACATACACGCTTTCACTGGGCTTCCACAATAAGGGCATAGTATCCAAAATCATGCCAAAGACGATATCTGATCCTCATAGGTAGGATAACGAAAAGTCACACTTGAATCGATTGTGATGGGTGATGCTAACAATTTTGGCCAATGTGACATCTCCCATATAACCACCATTGAGGAATAACTCGAAGACATGTGAAGCTAGGTGGAAAAATTCCCTATACCTATATCCACTCAACACACATAAAATGTACTTGTGCATATACATAATAGCCAAAGCACATACAACTCCCGAACGAGGTATACAGGATAATCATAAAACACTCATCCAAATATACATGTGCATAATCATCAAAATAAAACAACATAATCCATCATAATATAACTGTATCAAAAGGTGCATCCAAAACTCATGCCAATACAAAATAATGATGGTACGAATAATCTTAAATCAAATATACACTTGTATAAGCATACGATCAAATCCAAAATATATACTAAGGATTGCAAATGTGAGAGGCACTACAAATTATGTACGAAGGTCTTTAGAGGGAGTAGACTTTGCTATTATTATTACCCTAAAAATATTGCAAGGAGGTAATGTCTCTTTTGTCTTATTATAAGTGTTGTTTGTGAACAAACATAGCATGGCCTTGTGTGTTTTGAAAGGGCTATATAGTTATATTATCCATATGTTGGTTTCCTTTGCTTGTGTGACACTTAGACACCTTATGGCTTAGGGGTGTTGAGACCATCAATGGGCTTGATGAAGCCATTAGGTTATGTAAACAACCCTCGCCTTACTTGGCTACTAGTGATGGATTTGTTGGATACTAGTTGGATATTAACTACATTTTAAAAAGAGGGGCAACAATTATATTTTTATGAGGAATCATATATATATCCTCAATGTAAACCATTGTATAGATAAGTTGATGTAAAGAAAGGTATAATAACCTGGTTGCTTTGAACATGAATGTTACATTCTATTTCATAATTGATGATGATTTGAAAATTTATATTTACACTACAAGAAATATAATGAAATATTGTTTCACTAATATGAATGGTCATATTAATATTGTTAGCTTGAAATGACCTATTGTTATGTGGAGTAAACTAATAATCCCTCTTGCATTACTTTGTATATATATATATATATATATATATATATATATATATATATATATATATATATATATATAGGTAAATAGTATTTTCCACTAATATTCTAGACATCTAAGTATTACTTTGTGAATACTTAACTTAGAATATTCTCCCTTGAAGAATTTAGAAGTCAAATAATACATAATGTCAATTACAAAATCAATATTTGTTAAATTAACTAGTCTTGAGTATAGATTTAGTGTTTGTTGTAATTTGTTATGTTGGTCTTTAAACTGGTAAAGGCCTTTGAATTTATAATTCTTTTACAAACAGATTCTTCCATATCAAAAGAATTTAACTCCTCTTATTATATTTAAACCCATCTTAGAAGTGTATTTAGACCCATCTTAGAAGTGTAGTGCTCCCTCTAGTAGTGAGACATGATTTTGGACCAGATTGTTTTTACTTCATTATGGTGTTGTAGAACCTATATCTCGTATGTTTACTTCTTCTTAATAGAGACATTCTCTCTACCCAATCATCCCAATCATTTAGACCACCTCAAAAATTAAATCATATTTGATATTGGCCATTATTACTGTAGACACTAAAAAATGTCTTTGGCCTGCGAACGTCATTTTCCATTTCTTCCCCCATATAATTTAGTAATTTTAATCATTTAATTATGGTATAAGGTCATATTCCTTTATTAATTAAATAAGTAATTCACTTTTCCCCTTTATTCTTCCTTTGATTAATTAAATATGTCTCTAATTAATATTCTCTCTATAATTAAATAGATTCTTATTTATTTAATTATTCATTTTCATTATCCTTCTATAATTAAATAATTAAAATAATTATTTAATTATTCATTAGCTTTTTCTTTTGCAATTGAATAAATCCTATTTATTTAATCCCCAACTTTTTCCTAAATAATTATTTACTAATTTGTCCTTTTCCCCTACTTTTAAATTAAATTGTTATTTAATTTCAAAGTCGAACTTCCCCTTTTCTTCTATAATTAAATAATTGTTTTAAATTATTTAATTATTCACTTTACTTCCTAAATTAACTAATTTATTTAATTATTTAATTTACTCCACCAATCTCTTTTTCTATGCCAACCTCTTTATCCGTGTCATTCTTATCTCTTCACATCTCAATTAATTTCCACCCTTAATAAGGTTTTACTACCTTTTAATCTCCACCATCCATCCTTATCTAAACCCTATTTCTGTCATAACCCTATTCCTCTTTGCTTCTAAACAATCTCATCCATTGATCATCATCATTCTTCATCCTTCAATCATAGCCCTTCATTTCAAATTGACTTTCTATATATAAGAGGCCTCATATCCCAATTTTATATAACATCTTTTATGTTACTATTATGTTGGTGGAGTCATGAGCAACCACATTCAAATCTTCAACAATTCAATATAATACATTCAATCTTTCAGATTTACATGTATTTAATTTCTTTTGAAGCTTACATACATTTTGATTTGATTTAAGCTATTTTTATATATATTTCCATTATATCTATTTTACATACATACAAATACTTTCCCTTCCATGTAAACTCCAAGACCAAGATGGTCATTAGTCAAGGACTTTAGTTTCATTCCTCAACTTCTTTCAAGATTATTCAAGGTGTTAAATTGGGTGTTTTTAATTGGGCTCTCATAGTGTAAGCAGGGCTTAAATTTGATGGTTGACCCTGCCTGTCAAGCAATTTTTTTGTGACGGTCATTTATTTGAAGTTGCCTTTCAAATATTAAAGGTTATCTATTTTAAGAAAAATATATGTAGATTGAAAAAACATATATAAAAATAATTACATAGAAATTTTGACAGTTTAACTAAAATTTTGCCTTTGAAGTGATAGTCTTTCCTAAAATTTTAATTATATTTTACAGCTAAAATGACTAAATACGGCCATACAGCCATCAAATTTAAGCCCCGAGTGTAAGGATATAATTTCAAAGAATTGCATCCATGTGTTTGTTGTTGTCGAGGATTTCGCTTCGAATTTTTGAATTAAATGATAGGTTAAGGTTTTTTTCTTCTTAGGACACCAAAATCCCAAGCAAGAATAAATCCTGAGATCGATTAGCACCTGCTATCACCAGATTTCACTTAATGCTTGGCGATGTCTTAAAGGTCCGTATCAGGCTCAAAGGTATTGGCAAGCCACTCTGAAACGCATTTGCATACCGAGTTATGTGTGAATGAATTCACATCAACGGTCAACTGGAAATGTTCATTGGCTTAAACAAATTTTCTTGTTTTCTGAAACCATCAGATAGCCATCAGAGTTACCTTAATGCCCAGTTGATTCGAGATTGTGACAATTCATTGTGGAGCTATGGCATTATCAGAACCATGGAGAGAGAGAATTGTTTGTCCGGATTGCAAAGCCTCCGATAAACCCTAATTAAACTTAGGTTTCTTAATTGCTTTGGACTTGTAGGTTTTCCAGTAGTCGTCCGTACGTTAGCCAGATTTAACTGGTTTCTCAAAGTCGGCCGCGTCTAGAGACCTTATCGCAAGCCTCTGGCATTCCGAGCTACGTTTTTTTCCTGATTTGTGCAGCGGTGCCAACAAAGATTACAAATTGATTCATTTTCCTATGTTCAGTGGAAATTTAGGGTTGTCTCACTACGCCCTATTTGCATAATCTGGTGTTGGCGGATTGGCAAAGTGCGGTTTTCTACCAAGCTTTTTTCACAAGGCAGAAACCCGTGCGCTACGAATTTTGAACAACGTAATTGGTTAGTTGCAAAAAGAATTGGCATCGCATACCCAAGGGGGGGGTCTCATATGGCCAATTGGTGTTCGGCTTGGTTGTGACCTAAAAACTGATTGCATAGTTCCATACCCGATCAAAACTTGCATACCATGGATATCAAGATTCTAGAATCTGCAACAGTCAAGCCATTAGTGTTCCGTCAGTGTGGTTCTACCCCATATATTCTTGCATACCACTTACATATTCTTGCAAATGAAGACACGATGCAGTCAATTTTGCAGAGGAGAAAGTAGCGGCTGAAATTTCAAACTAAAAGTGGAAAAATTGTGAGATGATTTTGCTTTTAGCTAAAAATTATTCTAATCCCAGATGATATCATGTAATCTAATTAATCAATCTTGGAGATCAGTAAGAATAACGCTTACAGGTTGTTCAAGTTCCCTCAGGAAAACATGCCAAGTTTAGCTGAAACCAATTCAAATCTAGGGTATACAAGAAGTTGAATTATCTACTAGCCTATTATAAGCAAAAGGTAAAGGGCCTGATCCAGGAACCTATCTAATTCTACGGTTTAATTTAAAGCTGCTTTTATCTAAACAAATGCAACATCACAGAGATTCACTGGCAGTATCCCTGACAGGTCCTCTACAATGATATTAATTATACTCTAACCAAATGCAGATATACAGAATTATGGTTTGCCTTGAGCAAAGTAAATAATGTATATTGAAAAAAGTAATAGCTTAATAATAAACTCAAGCCCATTCTTACTTATAATACTAATGTTGACATCTCTGTTCCAGCTGAAGGAATCGACAAACTACATGATGTTGTCACGGGCAGAGGGTCCAATGAAAGACTGTAGAACCATGCAGTCCACACTAAAGAAAACAACCAACACAGCAGAAATTTCACACAAACAAAAGATTTATCTTGGGAAAACCCTCAATGAGGGGAAAACCCAGCCTCCAAAACATATTTTATTATTATTATATTGATTCCATAAACACAGTTACAATCTGCCACAATAGATTCTCACACACACTAACACAACCTTCGAAACACTATTTCCAGACTTCCTGCAAGTGGCCATATAATGATTTCCAGTACAAGAACAACACTCCTACATGCCACTGTCACTCTTTCAGATTGTACACCACATCATACTTGTCTCACACACCCTCTCAATCCTCACCCCCTCGCTGTTGTGCTTACCTGCTACGCCTCTAGTCTTTCCTAGTCTCCTTCGCTTGTTCACAAATGACTTGAAAGTTGAAACCACATATATACCCTTCCTGAGCTTCCCACACAATCTGTGTCAGCCTCAAGGTGGCACAAAGCTCGAAACCACATGAAACATGTTGCTGACTGAAACAATTTCCAACAGGTCCAACAGTGGTGAATTTCCATGAAGTGCAACACACACCCCTTCAATGGTTATCACTAACCTTCACAAATATTTACCCTTGGCACAAACCCAAAATAGCCTGTTGCAAACAAAAACAACTCTAACTGGACACATTGTCAACCCATAGACACTTCACAATCCAAGTTACCAACTTTTGCTCATCCACTTGGCCTTGATCATCAACATAAGATAAAAAGGCTACTAACAGAACTACTACCACAACTGCAGGAGCTAATTCCTCAATATGGTGAAATAAACTGACTTCTTCTACCATAGACTGTTAACCACAAACTTATACATATACAAACTGTCAAACTAAACCACAACTTCCACTTTCTTAGACATGATACCACATTTCCATGACCCAGGGATGTACCTGCATCAAGACCATTGCAATCACATCTACGAAAAGTTGAAACGAGGCAAGGATGCCAATGGAAAACTAAACCTTTACTAAGAACAAAAGTATATACTTGATTCAGAATTTGTATTCAGAAATTTGAATATATGGACCTAATCCAATTGGATGCTAATGTGTTCTTTAAGACAGTTCATGGCTAGCCAATAGAAAAGAACAATAATTGTTTTCTTTTCAACAATAAGAGAATGGAAAGAGACAACCCATCTTACATCACAGATGCTCCACCTTTTATACCAGAAAAATAGGCAAATTTAACTCGATAGAAAAGCTGATATCTGAAGGTCAATCCTTGGAAATGCACTAAAATGTCACGGTAAAATAATTCAACGCATCTGGCATCCGACTGAGGATTCCATAGATGGCAGTATTTACAATAAACCCACAGGATAAATCACAAAAAACTGCCACATATTTTTCGCGACAGTTACTCATTTTAGTAAGAAAAGAAAAAATCATATTAGTAGATCATCTGACCATGAACTCCTTGATTGCAACCATGAAATTGCTGCATCCCTTGTTGTGAAAAACCACCCGATTCTTTCTGTGCTTTTCTCAAAAGGAAACTCCATTTCCCTTAAATGAGATCCAAAGAGAGCTACTAAAGCCTGTTCAGGAGGGTATATGCGACTTCCACGACCCGTCTGGATCCCAAGTGATGGAGGTATTTCTTCTCCAGTTTTCATAGCTTTTGATAGATTGCTTATCCAATCATCAAATGCAGTTATTGCAGCTTTAAAAGAAAGGCCTCGTAAATCTAAGCACCATTCTGTAGGAGACTTGGTGTGAAGATTTTGGTAGAGTCCGAATTGCATTCCCAGATAGAGCAAATTGTGAGCTCTTTCTCGAAAATTGAAATTGTAACATAGATCAATCAAAGAATTGCAAAATGGTCTTTGTACTGTCTTTGACGCTTGCTTGAGGAAGGTTTGAAGTGCTTCTTGGAAAACAGGTAAGTTGATGTCCTCTTCTTGCAGCATCTTGACAACTAGACCCAATTTAGGATTGACCTTTTGAATGCATTCAACAACCTTACCTATCTCTTCCTTCTCACAGAAAGTGAGAATCCAAAGGAGAGATGAACAGAGTTTGTCATCTGGGATGATTCCATCGTCAAGAAGAGCATTAATTGTCTTCCCAAACTCATCAAATCTCTTCAATTTACCATAGCATTGTATAAGGCAAGTGTAAACCATCAGACTGGGCCTGAATCCATGTTTTTTCATCTCATTGAACATCTTATTGGCTTCTTCAATCTCTTCTCTCCTTGTATAGAGAGTTATCATGGATGTATAACTCCAGCTATTAGGTTTACAATTGTCTGATTGCCGCATATCTTTGAAAAGCATGACAGCCTCCTTCACACAGCCTAGATCAGCAAACATACTCAATAATGAATTGTTAACGGACAAGTCCTTGTTCCACCCTTTCTCTTTCATTTTGTTCCATACCTTCACAGCATCAACTGCCCACATGGATTTACTATAGACTCTAAGAAGACTGATTAGAGTTATCTTATTAGGACTCACTCCCATACTGGTCATCTCCTTGAAGAGAGTTTTAGCCAGTGATGGTTTCCCTATTTTAGCTAGCATGTTAAACATTATATTATATGCAACCAAATTAGGCTTAACCGCCAATGCTTTCATTTCCTGGAAAGTGTTAAGTGCACCATCAAAATCTTCAGAAACACTCAAAATTTTTAATAGGGTACAAAAGGCTCTCAGATCAGGACACCAGCCATCTGATCTTGCTCGCTCATACAAATTTAAAGCCTCCTGTACTTTACCGGCCCTACCGTAAGCGTCTATCATTGAAGTACATGTAACCTCATCAGGCACACACCGATTCTCATTCATTCTCTCAAACCATTCTACAGCCTTGTGGGGAAGATTGCAAAGCGTCGCACAACTTATGACAGTGGAGTAAGTTATGTTATCAGGCATTATCCCTTGATTTTGCATGTCCTGTAGCAGCTCCTCTACTCTATCCCATTGCCGTCCCCTTCTCAGAACTTTCATGGTGACATTGTAGGTCGCAGAATCCATTTGGAAATCTTTTTTCTTCTTGAGCCACTGAAAGAAATAATAGGCTCTCTCCCAACCATAAATATTATTCATGACAACTAAGGCATCCTTGGGATTTAGGGTTTCTTCAAAGGAATCTAGGACCTCAAAAATGATATCCTTGCTTGGCTCAGAGAAATCTAGTTTCTTTGCAAGAATCCAAAGAGCTGCAATTTTAGGGCTCCATGTGTGGTTCCTGCTGTGCTTGAGGCGTTGCCTTGTTGAAACTGATACTCTGGAACTGCTTGGATTGACCCATTTTAGTTCGTACTGTGGCAAGCCCTGGTGGAGGTCCTGGGCATCATTGACAGAGGTTTTTGGGTCTAAATTTTCCGAATCAAAGAACTCAGGCTGGCCTGTTACAGATGGGTTTTTGTCTGCGAATTCAGCCTTTGCATTGCTGCAGGCTATTTGGGAAATGATTGAAGATTTCAATCTCTGTTGTTTGCATGAGAATTTGAAGTTTGAATTTAATTTGAAATCGGAAATAATGGTATGGTGGGTTGAAAAACAAGTACCTGCGTCCGTAGGGACAGAGAGTAGTGAATGCAGAGACATTGTCCGGTCCTGAATTTCCTATTATCTTAATAGCATATTTTTCTTCTCTGCAAGCAGCAGAGAGTTCATTATTGAAACACCCTATCCTTTGAACTTCTTTTAGTAGTGATAAGCAGGGTTGTTTTTTCGATTGACATTGCCTTCCAAATAGGTTGGTTTCAATTTTATTTGTTTAAAAATAATAATATTTTATTATTAATTACATATACAAATTAACATAGATATGCATCTATCAAAAATTATCATTGGAGTTTTTTTCTTTACTTTGGAACTATTTTATCTATTATAAGGCCACATAAATTTTATCATATTTATATTTAAAAATTATTTATTTATGTACTATATGTTTTAGAAATATTATGTTTGTTATTAAATATTATTATTTTACATGTAAATGACCATCAAATTTAAGATAAAAGGTAAGAATTTATGTTAACATGTTCACTCTTACACTCCACCCTTTGTTGCCATTGTAGAATACCTTTTGGCATTAATAAATAAGAAAAATTAAATTAAATATTGTATTGTTGAAAAGTATGTGTGTTTTGTAAGGGTTAAAATGTCATTTTTAATATTTATCTCTATTCATTTTATTTTATTTTTTGATTGTTTGTCTCAAACATAATAAATTAGTGTTTGTGGCATTATTTTGTGTGTAAGAATTGGCATATAGCATGTACCTAATTAGATTTTTTAGTTTATATTGTCCAGTGTTGTGGATCATCTTTCACATTTGTTGTTTCCTATGCCAAGTCAAAATCACAAGTGCAAAATTGAACATATGTACTATCAATCTTCAAAATTAAAATTTAACTAGGTATCAAAGCAAATTCACTTCGAACTAATCATTCCCTATTAACTTGAGCACAAAATATTTAAATTGGAGGGATAGGTTATTGTATAAAGGAACAAGACCTAATTCATTATAGGGCATCCAACACTTATCCATCACTAGGATGTCTATCCATTCTAGAACATACACAAACATCTAGGGGCATCGCATCAACATTTGAGGTCATTAAGGATAATATAGGCATATGCATTTATGCTTGGTGTCTTCAAATCATTCAAACTCGTTAGATTGCCTCAAGAACTTAACTAAGGAGAAAGGAAGAGAACAAATTGCATTTCATATCTAGTAAAACAAGCTCTAACTGTATCTCTAGATGTCACTAAGCTTAAATAACATGGACAAACAAATTCCTAAAATTATAAGCGCAAAGTTAAGGTTGCAACATGAGTTCAAAATCACAAATATCATGTTAGACATGTAGGTGTGAGGATAAATTCCATAGGTGCAAGATTGAACCTATACTAAACTCTGTAGAACATCTTCTAGTCTATTAAAGTGTTATCATTTTAGATTTGATAGTAGAAGCTATTGGGATTCAATCCCACCATGTCACTATTATCTTTTGAAGTTGCACCCTTGTTGAACCTGCTGCTCAACACCTCAGTGTAACATGGGAAGACCTCAAAAGCTGTGGGTTACTTGTAAACAGAGGTCAACCTCCGGAGAAGGCTAGCTTCCTTTGGTGTCACCTAAACTACTGATTCTTTAAAGGGAAAGGGAGAAGGAGTGCATAAAAATAAAACTAACGCTATGGTGATACACCAAACTGAGAAGAGCAATGGGATAATTAGGTTACACTTGAAAATTGACAATGACCGTAAGATTACACATCAAATTTTGTAAGCTTAGCATTAATATTTCACAAATAGGTTTGATTCACACACCTTTTCAAAAAAGGAAAAGATTTTCACATAATAGAATCCGTGTGCGATTATATAAACACAGCTTGTGATTTGTATAATGATACTTTCGCAAAGGAAGGCATGAAACACAAGATAAAGTTATAAAGGAATGAAATAAATTCACAAAAATAACTTGATCATTAACCTGAAATGCACGACACTTTGCAAGAACAAGATGGTAATTTGGATCATCCACAGTGATCAAGGTAAACTCTGTATATTATGCTCTGAATGAGTTACAAAATTGTGCTAATCTGAGAAAGGACTGTAAAAGTCACAGACTTTTTGAAAAGCATAAGGATAACTCTTTTACACAAAGGAAAAAATGCCATATATACAAAAATGTGTCAGCCCCTAGGGCTTACAAAAATATCCGCCTCCAAAAGGATCTGCATTTAGATCTTTTGAAGGAAGTTAATGCTGCATCCTCGCTGTCCATGTCGGTGAAGAGTTGCTCCAGGAATGGCCTCCTTGATCTTTTGCAACGCCTGCATTAACTTCTGGTCTCGTGTCTATCCTCTAACCTCCCTGTCGAGCTACTTTGAATGCTCTTGAGCTCAGAGCAGATCCACGTCGCCTTCATTTTGTTCATCTTCTTTGCAGGGGTCAAACCGCCATGGCTCCCCTGTAGCTCACTCTGATTGGTTGAACAGATGCTTCATCGGGGCGCCAGACGGTCAAAGGTCATTTAGATTGAATCGCATGTCGGTGAGACACTGACTGTGTCTCCCCGATGCGATTATGCCCTTTAGCGGTTATTGGCATAGCTCACTACCATCGGCAAGACCTTTCACATTCGGGAAGACCTCACGGCGAGCCCTCATCATTATACCATTGTGCTCCTCCGTCGGCAAGACATCCATGTGTCGGTGAGACCTTCTACTGAAGGCAAAACACTATACCGAGACCTGTCATTGGTCGGCAGGATCTCATACCTTTGCCGAGAGATCATGGTGACTCTACTTTCCTTTGCCCCAAGCTCACATCCTTTCATTTCAACAAGACTCCCCTGCAGTCGAGAAGACCTCATGTCGAATTCATTATGCTTCGGCGAGACCACCTTCGGTTGGTGAGACATTACACCGACTGAGCCTTCTGTCAGCGAGTGCAACTCCTTCGGCAAGACTTCGCCATGTCGGCCAGAAGTTAGACCAATGTCAAACTCTCTTGGCGAGGTCACTTCATCTCGGCAAGACCCTATCGGGTCGGCAAGACATCACGGCGAATACCTTCTTTCGCCGATGCCACTTCCTCTCTTGTCGGGGAGACCACCACTAGTCAGCGAGACCTCTCGCCGAGCTTGTTTCCTTCGCCGAGACCGCTTCACCTCGACGAGACCTCACCCCAACGGTGAGACCTTACAGTGAAGCCCCCCATACCGTCGCCGAGACCTTGGCCTATTAGCCAGACCTTTTATCAGGCTCCTTTGTTTCACTGAGACCTATGTTTATCGATAGGACATCTCCCCAAGATCACCATCCTACGCCGAAGGAACTCTGTTTCGGTGAGACATCATTCGGTCACCGAGACATCTTTATGAGATCCTATTTCTTTGGAGAGACCCCCAGCCTTCGGTGAGACCTTACAGCGACCTCAATCCCTCTCGACGATACTTTCGCTATCGATGAGACCTTTTGCCGAAGCCACCACATTACACTGAAGGCATTCATTTCGGTGAGACCGCCTGCAGTCAGCAAGACTTCACACTGATGATACTCCCTTCCCCGAGACGTCTTTGTGAAAAACTGTCGGCATGACCTTCTTCCAAGTGGAGAGATACATGAAGACTCATGGCGACCCGAATGTCTTGGCGACTGGTTTATTCAACCAAATAGGATGCACTGCTAGTCGAAAAAATAAAAGGAAGGTCTTGTTGACTTCCTTCTCTGATGAGTTTTGTGCCAAAAATGATTGAGGCGAGGCTTTCCAATAGACTTCCATGTGAGGTAGCACCAGATAAGGACCTAAATCTCGATGCAAATGTCCCATTTGGCCCTTATGAATGTCTAAAACATAATTTATCCTGCCTGATTGAGCCTGTAGGTGAAAATTGAGCAACATTTATGGTGACCTCAACTGGATGTTTACCTGCTAAACATGAAAACCAGTAGCCTGGGCTTATCCATTGGGCATGGAGTCATTAGGAAAACCTCATAAACAGACCCAGGGCAACTTTGTACATGGCTACAACTCAGTTGAGATTCATGGCACAAATCGGGACACTAGAAATTTATTGAAAACAGGAAAAACTAAAATAAAACTATTTACTGTGCTGGGACAACACTTAGGGATGAAAACTGCATCTAAACCTACCCTACACTAACCAGTATGAAATTGGTCAAACAAAACCATTTACAAGATGATTGAAATAGCCGCCCTTTCTCTTTAATATGCAATGGCTCTCAAGCTTAATGGCAGCTGAATAGAGATGGTACATTGAGAAATGTTTAAAAAAGAAATGCACTGCCTCATGAAAGAGGGTAACAAGTTCACTTACCTCCTTAAACTGATCATATGCATTTGTATTCAAAGGAAGATAAGTAAATTGAACACACTCTTTTTCAACTGCAAGTACATCCCTTATGCCACTTTCAACTGTGGCTCCATGTGTGAGTGCTTGATTAACCATTGGCACTTTATCAAGCTCCATCTGGGCTAAATCTCTGATCGGACAGCCCCTTGTAAAGACAAAAATTGAGCTCTCCTTGCTGATTTCTTGCTCATGGGCTGCCATTTTATCGCCTTGCTGGCTGGAAAGGTATAACCCCTATGGCTGACTTAGTGGAAAAATGGAAACCTCCTCAGTATGTTTATACTTTCCCAAATGAACACTCATTTCTTCAATGGAGAACAATTAAATAACTTCCTCCAACACACTTTCAATTAATACATCAGCCTCTGGTTCCTTTATACTCTAGAAAGAAAGCTGCTCATAGTTCTTATCATTGCTAGAAGAATTACATTTCGATTCAGGCTTGTTTTCCTCAATAAAGGAAGGCAACAATTCTAGCGGTGATGAAATCTCAAGTTCTTCTGCACAATAGAATGGAAGCTCCTCTAACTAGATATAACCTTGTAAATCAAGATCATGAGGCTTCTCCTGCTATTTCAGCATTTGTTCAAGCTGTTGCTCCATATCATCATGACTATCAACCTTTTCTAACTCTTTTCCATCTAATGTTGAACAAAATTGTTCAATAATACATGTGGAAAACTCTTTAAAAAGCTCAACATTGGCTCCCTCATCCAGAACATGCTTAAAAACATCAAAAATCTCACCTTGGAGGATAGAATCAGGTTCAATTTCAGGCTTTTCTTCTTGAATTAAGGCCCTATTATCTTGTTGATTATTATCAATCAGCAACTCTTCATTGTATTCCTTCTGTTCAATCATTTGCTAATGTTGCTTTCTATATTCCTCCATAGCTAGATGTAACAGATTCAGAATTCTAGTCTCCTCCATGGTGAATGAACTAACTTGATCATTGGGCTACTCTTCTTCTGCAACAACTCTCTTTTCTTTGGAACTCCCCTCAAGTTGCCTCTTTTGAAACTCCTCCATTAGTTGGTGTTGATAATCTGAGTAAGCTTGAGTATTCTGCACCTAAGCAGAGAGCAACTTCATTTGTTCTTCCTTAGTAGCTATTTCCTGTTTAAGGTCTCCCTCTAACTGGACTCTTTCTCCCACTCTTTCTTGATCATAAAAGTAGACTTGTTCAACCATTTCCTGGTGTTGCATAATGATACCTTTCTGCACCTTGATATCAACCAACATCCTAGATAGGCATGCAAGCACCTTACTAATATCATTAATCGTCATATTGTGAAGATCTTGACTTAGCTCCCACAACATATGGTCAATCTGTTGGAGCAGGTCCAATATGTTTTGGTATGGATGCTTTTGAGGCTAATTATATAAATAATCATACTGGTTAACATCAGAAACCTCCTCTTGGGGTTGATTTTGATCAAATGTTGATTGAAACAAAGGCTGAACCGGAGTGGGAAGGTGGGAAACATGATGAAAATACTGATTAGTTGTTGTTGCAAGGGAAAATGGGCTAAAACCAACATTAGGGTTGGTTGAATGTGACTGATAAGGTGTAGGAGCAACATACTCATGATGTGGAGGGTAATAGTAAGCATTTTCATGAATATTTCACATCTTTTCATTGAAAGAGCTAGAAGCTCAGAACTAACAAATTCTTTTGAGACATACCAACACTTGTGCCTATGAAACCAGAAGATTTGAGCTCAGAGTCGCCAGGTGTTGTTCAAACTACCTCCAAAGGCTGAATGATACTGAGGTAAACACCAAATCTCTCAGTATGCTGAATTTCTTATTAATGCACTGGCTTTTCTGCTACTTCCCAAACTTAGAGTCGCCAAATATGCTAAAAAAATGACCTCTTAAAAGGCTATTAGCTCATTGTCAACATATCAAAACAGTAAGACTTAGGAGTTTACTTCTGACTGAGTCCCACCAGGCATTCCAAAACTGTTACCTTCTGAAGTTGCACCCTAGTTGAACCTACTGCTCAACACCTCGGTGTAACATGGGAAGACCTCAAAAGCTGTGGGTCACTTGTAAACAGAGGTCAACCTCTGAAGAAGGCCGGCTTCCTTTGGTGTCACCTAAACTACTAATTATTTAAAGGGAAAGGGAGAAGGAGTGCATAAAAATAAAACTAACGCTATGGTGATACACCGAACTGAGAAGAGCAATGGGATACTTAGGTTACACTTGAAAATTGACAATGACCGTAAGATTACACGTCAAATTTTGTAAGCTTAGCATTAATATTTCACAAACAAGTTCGATTCACACACATTTTCAAAAAAGGAAAAGATTTTCACATAATAGAATCCGTGTGCGATTATATAAACACAACTTGTGATTTGTATAATGATACTTTTGCAAAGGAAGGCATGAAACATAATATAACGTTATAAAGGAATGAAAGAAATTCACAAAAATAACTTGATCATTAACCTGAAATGCACGACACTTTGCAAGAACAAGATGGTAATTTGGATCATCCACAGTGATCAAGGTAAAGTCTGTGTATTATGCTCTAAATGAGTTACAAAATTGTGCTAATATGAGAAAGGACTATAAAAGTCACAGAATTTTTGAAAAGCATAAGGAGAACTCTTTTACACGAAGGAAAAAATGCCATATATACAAAAATGTGTCGGCTCCTAGGGCTTACAAAAATATCCACCTCTAGAAGGATCTTCCTTTAGATCTTTTGAAGGAAGTTAATGCTGCGTCCCCGCTATCCATGTCGATGAAGAGTTGCTCCAGGAATGGCCTCCTTGATCTTTTGCAATGCCCGCATTAACTTCTGGTCTTGTGTCTATCCTCTAACCTCCATGTCGAGCTGCTTTGAATGCTCTTGAGCTCAGAGCAGATCCACTCGCCTTCATTTTGTTGATCTTCTTCGCAGGGGTCAAACCACCACGGCTCCCCTATAGCTCACTTTGACTGGTTGAACAGATGCTTCATGGGGGCGCTAGATGGTCAAAGGTCATTCAGATTGAATCGAATGTCAGTGAGACACTGACCGTGTCTCCCCGATGTGATTATGCCCTTTGGCGGTTATCGGCATAGCTCACTACCGTCAGCAAGAGTTCATAGCGATCCCAAAAGTCATATCGACATCCATAGTGGCGGTCACCCAGACCATCTGCAAGACCTTTCGCATTCGGGAAGACCTCACAATGAGCCCTCATCATTATACCACTGTGCTCCTCCGTCGGCAAGACACCCATGTGTCGGTGAGACCTTCTGCCGAAGGAAAAACACTATACCGAGACCCTTCATTGGTTGGTAGGATCTCATACCTTCGCCGAGAGATCATGGCGACTCTACTTTCCTTTGCCCCGAGCTCACATCCTTTCATTCAACAAGACTCCCCTGCAGTCGGGAAGACCTCATGTCGAATTCATTTTGCTTCGGTGAGACCACCTTCGGTCGGTGAGATATTACACCGACCGAGCCTTCTGTTAGCGAGTGCAACTCCTTCGACAAGACTTTGCCATGTCGGCCAGATGTCAGACCAATGTCATACTCTCTCAGTGAGGTCACTTCATCTCGGCAAGACCCTATCGAGTCAGCATGACATCATGGTGAACACCTTCTTTCGCCGATGCCGCTTCCTCTCTTGTCGAGGAGACCAACACTAGTCGGTGAGACCTCTCGTCGAGCTTGTTTCCTTCGCCGAGACTGCTTCACCTTGGCGAGACCTCACCCCGACGGTGAGACCTTACAACAAAGCCCCCATACCATCACCAAGACCTTGGCTTGTCGGCCAGACCTTTCGTCGGGCTCCTTTGTTTTGCCGAGACCTATGTTTGTTAGTAGGACATCTCCCCGAGATCACCATCCTACGCCGAAGGCACTCCATTTCGGTGAGACATCATTTGGTCGCCGAGACATCTTTTCGAGCTCCTATTTCTTCAGAGAGACCCCCAGCCTTCGGCGAGACCTTACAACAACCTCAATCCCTATCGGTGAGACTTTTTCTATCGGTGAGACCTTCTACCGAAGCCACCACATTACACCAAAGACATTCATTTCAGTGAGACCGCCCGCAGTCGGCAAGACTTCACACCGATGATACCTCCATTCGCCGAGACGTCCTTGTGAATTTTTTTTGGCACGACCTCCTTCCAAGCGGAGAGATACATGAAGACTCATGGCGACCCGAATGTCTTGGAAACTTGTTTATTCAACCAAATAGGACGCACTGCTAGTCAAAAAAACAACAGGAAGGTCTTGTCGACTTCCTTCTCTGATGAGTTTTGTACCAAAAATTATTGAGGCAAGGCTTTCCAATAGACTTCCCTATGAGGTAGCACCAAATAAGGACCTAAGGCTCGATGAAAATGTCCCATTTGGCCCTTATGAACTTTTGAAACATAATTTATCCTGCCTGATTGAGCCTGTAGGTGAAGATTGAGCAACAGTCACATTTTTCTTGAGTCCTAATAGTTTTATGAACTTAGGTTTCATTTAACCCATCACATATAATTGATCTATGAAATATTTGTATGGGTCTCCATTTGCTATATTTTCCTAAGTGTTGTTTATCATTGTTCTTCATAAGCCTACTCATGTGTTGAATGTTGATGGATCTCAAAAATCCTAACTTATGGAGGCTTTGGTTCATTTTATTAGTGCTTTTGTGACCTATGAGATTTCCCTTTCCAACCAGATGCAAAATTTAATATCCCAATTGGATATTGTTCACATCCACTTCACCTCCCCTTTCCTACAAATTTCCCTTTTGGTATTTTTTAACTGGTGTCAACTTTATGGGATTTTGACCTCCAACTAGATATTTTCCCATTCGGTATCCATGTTCACTTTTGTTGGATTTTATTTTTTAACTCCATAGCTCCCATAAATCACTGACAACCAAAACACATCACATAGAGATAAAAAGTAAATAGTGTGCTATGCAACCTTGAGAATTGAATTGATCCAAAATAGCATCATGATCAAGCTTTTGTATTGAATTGATTAGATGTGATGGTTACAATAATGAATAATTAATCCTTATCAAAGAAAAAAGAAACCCTAGATGAAACCCTAGGGTGGGGATTAAATTAGATCATGACAAATGTCACCATCTTATGCTATGAGACAAAAATGAACATGACCTAAAAATAGAAAAGCACTCCTAAGTTCAACTTAAGTGTAATAAAGTAAAAACAAGACCTACTTAATTAATTGGGTGATTTTCATACTTTACTCTTATAATTTTTACATCAAATCCCTGCAAACTTCCTTTTTCACCTATTTCTCCACTTTCCTTCACCTCCCATCTTTTTTAGAATTTGAAGTGCAACTCAATGTCTTCCCACACCCATTTAAAGGTTCAATTCAACATCATTTTCTTGAAAACTTCCTTTTCCACTCATCTTTTCACTTTCCTCCTTTCTCCTTGTTGGAATTTAAAGTGCAATTGAACATTTTCATTTTTGTTTCAATGTTCACTTTAGTACCATTTATCTACATATGTTCACTCCTATGTCTTTTGTCCACATGTTTCCACTTTTCACCTTTGTGGGGTTTCCATCTACATATGAACATGTGAACTTCACTTATATTTTCATGCACTCCACCTTCACTTGCACATGAAATTTCTATATCCATTTTTTGCTTGTCTTTGCATCTCCTCTTATGAGTTTCAACCCTCCAAGTAGATGTGAAACTTTCCCTTCCAACTAGATGTTTACATATCTAATTGAAAGCTTCACTTCAAGCTAATGTCATCCTTTCCACCATATGGAATTCCATTTTCTATGGATTAAAACATAATACTGAGTCCCGCTTTTGGGACAATAAAGTTTTTGGTGGGAGGGTTGAAGATTTAATAGGACACCTTCGTTCGAAGATATTTCTTTGAACGAAGGTCCTTCGAACGAAGGTCTCTATGGAAATGCCTTTGCTCGAAGAAAGACCTTCAATCAAAGGTTTTCTTTGATTTGAAAAATAATAATAAAATAATACCTTCAATTGAAGGCCTTATTTTATTGTTTTTTTAAAATGATATATGAATCGAAAAGCTTAGTTTGTCAGTTCATTTTATCAAAACTACTACCACTGCTAGGGACCTATGGGAGTGCATGACTGCAAAAATTGGAGACCACGACAGAGAGGATAGGTGTTTGAGCGAAGGCCTCAAGCAGTTATAGGTAAGGTCATCATGGCCATGCCCATGAAATTACATTGCAAAATCAATAAAAAATAGGGTTTTCACTGTAATATAGGGTTTAATAGGACAATGTAAATGAACAATACTATATGAAACCATGTTGTATGATTTCCAGTATGATTTGGTATGATGCAAAATTGATGGTAATTGAACCAAAACCTAAACAAAGAGCTCAAAATTATTATGGTCGCTACACTAGGGTCTTCAAGTACCATTTTGTACTTCTCAACCATTTCAGGCATCAGGTTAGGGTTTCTCTCCCTTTCTATCTTGCTTCTTCTCTGAATGTTAGCTTATAGAGCCATAGATAGAATCCTATTAGGCATTCCATCCTCCATGAAGGCCTTCTTGTTTTAATTCATGATCATTTTAAAGCCATGTCGACTCTGTCCCACTAGACCCCTTCCTCTAAAGATAGGGTTGTTGTTAAGGGGAAAAGGAAATCTAGTGTCTCTCCCTAGAAGAAAGGGAAAAGAAAGGTTTCAGAGGACTCTTCTTATGAGATTAGTGAGGAGGATTCGTAGTCGACCCCTTCTTCTGATAATTCCAGTTACCCTGCAATTGACAAAGAGGAGAGGCCTCGTTTTCCCAAGGATCTTAAGGCGGAGGACCATTATTTTAAAGACGAATGGGAATTCCTTGATGATATTCTGGCCATTGCCTGTAATGGGTCTGTGGATTTTTTCAGGTAAATTAGATGGGTCTTTTTTGAGATTAAGCAAATTAAGTTGAACTAGAGAGCGATGAACAATAAGATTGAGAAGGATGACGACAATCAAAACAAAGACAATGTTAAGGCCACTGATTTATGGACAAAGGATGAGAAGAAATACATGGTGGAGTGTCTTAAGAAAATGGTGGAGGATTTACAGTAGTTCAAAAGCAACCATGATGGTAAGCTTTCTGAGATGGAGGAAAATATGAGGAACATAAAAGACTCCCTCCACAAGGTGTTTGTTATGAGTCACAAAATTTTAAAGTCTACTGCAAAGACCATGAACACAATGGTGGAGAATTTGGAAAATGCTTATCAGGTCAGGATGGTTGTGTTCGTGGATGTTGAGAAAGAGGAAAGCCAGCTGGAAGGTGGAGGGTCAAGCAACAAAACTAGAGCTAACCTGAACAAGTTGGAGCAAGAGGAAGCGGAGATTCTCAGGAATCTGGCCTAGCAATTGGATCTTTTGTGGTTTTTGTTGGTTTTTGTTGTGCTGCCATGGATTCCTTTGTTTTCTTCTTTGTGGGAAGCATTCTATTTTTTGATTGGACACTTTTAATGTTGTATCTGTCTCTCTGTTACTATTAGGGGTTTCGGGTCCCCCTCAAAACTTGTTTGTTCCTTAATAAAAAACCTAAACATAATCCTCAAATTTTAGAGGCAATACATTACTTGACTAAACCTATGAAGTCAAAGAAATATTCTCAAATTTATGTACAGTTGGGTGATTTTCATCAATATTAAGACAACTATCAATTTTTATTTTCTCTTTTGAATAAAGTGAATCTTTAAAGTACTGGTTATAGTGCTAAAGATGTTAGAAATCCTTAAGCATACACTTGTTCTCATCCAAAGACATTGAAAGGTATTATTTCATATTGGGGTTGCATGCTTTGTTTCATGCCTTGCTAATGACAATAATAGTGAATATATGACCATGTTTGATATTGATTATCTATCTAATCATAATCAATGTAAAAAAAATCAATCTTTGATACCAATTCAATTTGGATCTTAGGTGGTTGTAGGGAAAAAATATTAAGAAAGATTATTTTGTAGATTATGCATTTAGGAATTTATAAGATATTAGTAAACAAATGCACTATTGAGAAATTCAAGAATTAGAATATAGTAAATATGTATGCTACTTCCATTCATAATTAGAAATTAATAGGCTACAACATATGCTATATAATATAGTGCAAAAATGAATGAGGATTCATGTGACTAGAAGGGGAACAAATGTATCAAAATAGTTTACCATGCTACTATTTAGTTATTGGTCTTCTTGTCATTTCCAAGAGATTCAAATGAATACACATGTTACATTATAGGTATATTTATAAGAAGTAGCAATGGAAAATACTAAAAGTTATTTAACTTCCAATTATTGTTAGTTGAGATTATTCAAATTTGACATTTTGTTTCATGGCTAAAGAAGTCTATGTGTATATATTTTTTCATGTCACCATATGCGTGTGAAGATATTATGAGTCATGCATTATGGCACAATAAAATAATAACTAAATTAAGAATGTTGAACCAAATGGCTTGCTTCTAATGGTTTAAAATTTATGATTTATCTCATCCCTCTTTTGTGATTCTTATCCTTAAAAATAGCAATAAAAAAATTTCAAAAGAGTAATAATATAGAAAAAAACAAGTCCAATTCAAATCTTGTGGCTGCCGGTATTGGCATGGTGTGATGGTTTAAAGGTGGCATTGTTGTTCTTGCCACCAAGGTTCAAACCCCATTGGGGTGGTATTGTTGAATGGTTGTATTCCGGTTCATAGCTCCGGTCAAAAGCGTTTACCCCTTAAATAAATAAAATCTTGTGGCTATTAATTATAACACTCTTTCTTTCAAGCCCCAAATTGCTAAAATATTCACACAAATGAGTCAACCTTTAAGTTCAATTTGCTTAAATTTTTATTAGATGCTAACTTGATCACCATTCCTTCCATTCGTCCACTAGATCCATACACAATGAGTCCCTAAACGGTATAATAAAAATTCATTTTGTAACTATCACAAGGTTTATGGTCATCTCACATAATTGTATGGCTCTCTAGAAAAACTAAATAGTTTTGATTGATAATAATAGTATACATGATGATGGAGTCAATGATCTAGGGCTAGTTATTTTGTTTCCTAACATAATCAAAATTTATAGAATTATACACATCAACTTCCTTCACATTCTCAATCTAATAACATTGATATTCAATAGGTTCCTATGTATATATTTCTAATTCTTTGGATCCTACAAATATAGCAATAGATTCCAGTCACATATGCATGTCGCTTCATCCTCTCATGCTCCAATTTTTTTTTAGTAGATGATTCATATTAGAGTTCTTGTCCTATTGTACATATAAATTTTATTTTATGATGAAGAGATCCATGGAAAAAATTATTATGGTTATCCATGTCAAAAATTTGAGGGACAAGGGGCCACTCAAATGATTTCCATTATGCATGCAATAAGAAAGAGTTTTAGAGACCTATGAGGAACAAGCATGATCAAAGGCGAGAGTGGGGTGGAATGGATGTTGAATACTATGGGAAGAAGTAAAATGAGGGATGAAAATTTTGAGGGGCTTGATGAGAACATATGAATGAAATGTCATGAATTAGGGTAGTCACATAATGCATAGGAGACAAAAGGAAAGATGAGCTTGTCGAGACTCAAGGTTCAAGTTTGAATGATGCCATCTCCTTTTGGGGAAAAGTAATAGAAAAATGTTTGGGAGCTTGATAAGGGTTGGAGCTTGAGGATCGAGTATCTTGGGAATGAGATACCCCAATATTGGGAAGTGAAGTCGAAGGAAGAGGTGTCATGGTAAGAAGAAATCCACAAACCTAAAATGAAGGGAAACATTTGGGAAGTAAAGTAAATGAAGGGGATAAAAAGTGACCAAAAATTTGGGTAAGGAAATACTTGAAAGTCTAAAATACACAAAGGACTTAGAGGAAGTTGGAAAGCATGTCAACAAGGAAAAGTTTGAAAGACCAACAAAATCCAAAAATAGACACAAACAACCACATATTTATAAAGTTGTGGAAAAGTTTGTAGTTTGGGCATGACTAAGATATGAAGGGAGGCCAAGCATAGATCAAAACATAATTTTGACCAAAGGGCTCATTGAAGAAAATCTATGATTAAATATTAACAACAAAGGAGGCACTACACTTTATAAAATTTGGTATTACTAAAATGGGTTCCAACATAAAATCTAGTTGGAGACATATGCCCATTGTGGGCACAACAAAAATATAGAAAGGATCTTTAGTATGAAACCAATAACTTGAAAGGGATGAGAAGGGAGGGGGAACCAAAAGGACACAAGAAAAAACACACATGTATGTACAGGAGTTACAAAATAAAAACAATTAATGGCCAATGACATGGAGTCATAATGAAATTAAAATTGTATGGTTGCAATAAAAACTTTATAACTCTTACAAGTTAGACTTTGTAAAGAATATCCATGGCACAAGGCCATAGGTAAACCACCACAAACCACTTGACCCTATCAAAAATAAGTGTAATGGAAGAACTAAGCACCCACAAGTTGAAAATGTATCCACCACTTAATTGCAACAAAATGTATCCCTTACATGCATACATAATCATGTAAGTGATGCTTGATTAGCCAAGATCAAACTCACTATTAGAGTTACTAGCATGCATCCACAAATAATAAGTGTTTAATCCTTTCCACCCCATATTATCATATGGTTCATGCATGTTCACAACAAGACAAGGTGAATCATAGTAAAATGGGTCAATACCAACATCAAAAACATAGGTGAGTGTAAACATCCACAATTAATGGCCCCAAAATTATCATCCTCACTAACCTCTTCTTATGAACTAAGCCAAAAAGATGATACCTCTATTTTATATGGAAAGGAAAGGTATAATGAACTATCCTTATGAATTTCACAAATATAGACTTCCTATAGGTCAAACTAAAAAGCCTCAAGCTCAGGCATATAATTAGGCCAAACTACAACATGTTGGTCCTCAAGTTGACACATGCATTATAGCTCAACATCACTTTCAATTGTAAGTTGGATCCACACAAAATATTCAAATTATCACACCTTTCCATCATCCATAACATTAAAAACTTGACCTTCATCAAAAGGGAAAGTTTTACAGTCATAAGTGGGAGATTTCATAATAATGTGTCCAACTTTTCAACTTAAGTAGGACACTTAAAATCAACACATTTTACAAATTTTTAATTTGTACATCAATTATAGAGAACAAATAGTCAAGAACTTAAGAATGATGTAAGCTAACAAGTTGTGGCACTTTTATGTAGATTCAAGTTGCATTTTTTTTTTTTAATTTAAGAAATTATTTCTCATTTTTATTGATAATTTTCAATTATTTTTTATTTATTTATATTATTTTTCGAGTGGGATTACATATCACATTGCTTTCACTACAAATAATTTATTTTAATGATTTCTTAGAATTAGACCATTAACTGAACAATGCCTAGTACACAAATCTTTTTGTAACTTTATTATTAAATATAAATAAAAATTTGCATTAGTATTAACAAAATTTTGAAACTTATATTATTCTATAACACATTTCTCTTAGCATATTTATTGAAATTGAACTTTTCATTTTCTGTTGAAACAAATACATCTATGTTGAGTGCAAAACATTTTTTGAAATTTTTTAACAACGATTGTTACATTTTCCTAGTGTCTTGAATATGCCTTTTTTTTGTAATTGACATCTATTCATAATAAAATAAAAAAACATATTAAATTAAACAAATACATATTACTCTAATGTTTGGGGAAGCTTTGGTTGGGGAAGTAGGTTTATGGAAACATGTCTTGAATGATTATGCTATTGCTTATGGTCAGTGCATAAACTATGAAAAAAGTAAAGTTTACTTCTTCAACATTGATCAACAGATAAATGATAGAGTGAAAAAAAAATTGGGATGTAAGGAAGTTGACTTACCTGATGCCTACCTAGGACTCCCTTTGTTTTCTAAGAAATTGGAGAAAATTATTGGAACCAATTGATAGAGAGAATTCAAAATAATCTAGCGGGATGGAAGGGGAAGCTTCTAAGTTTGGCGGGAAAAATTCAACTCCTTAAAGCCTCTCTTCAGAATATTCCAGTTTATTACCTATCCTTGTTTAAAACCCCTACTCATATTGGGGAGAAGATTGAACAGATTCAACAAAAAAATTTGTGGTCAGGAATGGAAGAAAAAAATAGACTATCTCTAGTTAGTTGGGATAAAGTGTGTATGCCTAAAAGATGTGGGGGTATGGGGATGAGAATAATTTCAATGCTAAAAAAATTCTCAATGGCTAAAATTGGTTGGAATCTTCTAGAAGGCTCTAAAGACTGGGTAAAAAATTTCCAAGCTAAGTACTTAAGGAATAGGAATCCTGGCTATTTTCTTTCAAAATCAAATCTTCCTCCTAGTTCAACCTTATGGAACCATCTTGTGAAGTTGAGGAATGTGCTGAAGATGGGGGCAAGGAAGAGAATAGGGAATGGGAATAATACTGATTTTTGGAAGGATCCTTGGATAGAGAATTCTACTCTCTCAGCCTATGATGATTTGAATCCTCTCAAGCTTAGCTTAAATAGGATTTGTGGCAAAAAGGCGTGTGATTATATAAATTGGGACATGGAGGAACCCAAATGGAAGGAGTTTGACACTTTATTAAGGAGAAATAATCTAAGAGGTCAAAGACAGGTGAATTGGGATCCAATCCTCATCAATCTACATAATTTGATAGGGGAGGCTAAGTGGTTTGATAGAGAAAGGGATGATGAGTGGCTCTGGAAAAGTAGCTCTTATGGTTGTTTCTCGGTTAAAAATACCTACGAATATATGGTGAGGCCCTAGGTTGCTATTCCTGATCACTTCTGGGATAGGGTGTGGCTAAATAATCTTGTTCCTAAAATTAATTATTTTTGGTGGACTGTTGCCCATGGAAAAATTCTCACTATTAACAACCTGGTTAAGAGAGGCTTCCAGCTGGTAAATAGGTGTTCACTCTGTAAGTAGGAAGAGGAGTCGATGATTCATGTTTTATTTTAATGTCATTATGTGAGGGAAGTGTGGTCTTGCTTTATGATATTGTTGTCTTCTAATTGGACGTTTCCTAATTCTATGAAGCTTTTTATTGAGGGTTGGTTGAATTGCCCCTTTTCACATAATGTTATTGTGGACCTGTGGAATCAAGTTCCTCCTTTTGTTACTTGGGGTTTATGGAAGGAGAGGAATAATAGAATTTTTAGAGATATGGAGAGAAGTAACTGGGAGGTAAGTCAAATTATTAAAGATTCTTAAAAAATGGGTATTTTTTGGTGTCCTCCGTAGAAAGATTGGGTTAAGTGTAACTTTGATGGATGCTCAAAAGGCAACCCGAGACAAGTTGGGGCTGGAGGTTTGGTAAGAAATCATAAAGGCAATTGTATTTTGGGTTTTGGAGTGAATTTGGGTGTTTTCTCTAACAACAAAGCTGAAGCAATGGCCACTCTTGGAGGTTTCAATTTTCTAAAGGAACTGGGGTACAAAAATGTCATCATTGAAGGGGACTCTAAGCTAATTGTCGACATCCTAAACGAAGAAACTGCTCCTCCATGGGAAATAAAAAATATTATAGATAGATGCAAAGTTATTGAAAAGTTTTTTAATAGTTTTTGGGTTTAATGTGTGTATAGGGAAGGGAACAAAGTTAATAATTGTGCGGCCAATATGGTGTTGAGTTGTAGGGGATGGACACATTAGACCAATGGAAACATGTCATCATCTTTAAGAGATGTTATCTATTGATGGTCAAAATAGCACAGCAACATTAAATAGAATATTACTATTCTATTTCTCCTCAAAGAGAAAGATAATACATGGAGATCTAACTCCCAAGGTCCTAGTAATCGGTTCTTGATTATGCTGATTTCACTCAATGGTTGATATAACCATAATGTTCAAGGGGCCTTTGCTGGTAATAAAGAACAAGGATGCATAACATCAGGTAGTCCACGTTTGGGGGGTTTTAAATAAAAGAAAAAGATGAAACAGAGCTTTAAATCAAAAAAACATGAATAAAATCCTTATGTATCCAGACATGCAAATCAACAATGAGTGTTCACTCTACCTAACCACAACTATAGCAAGATGCAATCCATAGAATAAACTACGCTATTGCATACATCCGTAATGCTAATTCAGATATCATCAACGTTCACTTAAACTTACTTCAAACAAATCATTCACTCATCATCCAAAACATAGATCAAATGAATACCATAACAATTTAATTCACATATAATCCAATGATATGACCTTGAATCTAGTTCCTTCTATTGAATTTCATCAAATAAAGAACAATTAAGCACAACAAAACCACTGGCATATGGATTGATTATATATCATTAACCTTATCAAAATGGATCCAAACTTTTAAAATCATCACATGAAAAAAATGTATGAAAACTGTAAAATAATCAAGCTTTTTACTAAACTTTCCAGAGTATCTTTCTAAAACATTGAAATCCTAGATCTAGTTTTTATCTTCTATCCTCAGGTGGTTGATCTTTCTTCAATTAGCCGACCTTTACAAAGTAGATTCTAAAAATACATATAGGGTGCCACATGCACCAGTTTCTCAATCATTAATCAAAATCCACAATTCATGGAGTTGAAACTAAACATAGAAGTGGACTCAAGAACCCCTACTTTCAAGGCTGATCACTTTGTTGTACAAAAAAGGAAATTTGATACCCCCAAGAAGGAAGTGAAACCCACAGATCGGACTAAGAGTTGAACCTATGTCAAAATCCACAAAAAGAGGAGAAGAGGAGATGGAGTATGACCCAAAGAGTCAGTCACTTTTGCACTGAATGCTCAAGAATGTACTAGTCAAAATTGGAGAACACCTGTAGAAGAGTATCCAAATCTGGCCCATCCAACTAGTCACCTTCAAATTTAATTCTTTCAAATTCTATAGAAACTAACTTTTGCATCTCCTTTAGCTTGATTAGCTCCTTTTTACCAGCTCTTACCTCCTCCCAGATATCCATAAACTGATCTAGCAATAAACTCTCCCCATCATCTCCTTTTTGCATGATTTCTTCAAATCTACTCCTACATCTCTCCCTTAGTTTATCCAATGACATACCTTCTCGATTGGAGGAATCTAAGTTGATCACAATGGCCACAACTGCCTCTAACTCAATCATCTATTGATTCAAGTCCTTACTCATTTCCCGGACTTCTTCTTGATGTCTATGCATAGCCCTAGACTTGTATCTTATGATGCTGACAGTCTTTTCCACAAAATATTCATTACCAAGCTCAAGAATGGAATATTCTATCAAAGTGGATTTGGGTACTTTGCTGACGTCTTCAAGTCTTTTAACATATTCCTTATATTCACCATCTTGCTTGTCCAAATCCTTAGCCTGTTGGTCCAGATCCTCTGCTAACTCAAGGCAGCCTTATGAATCTTAGCACCCTCAACAAGAACATCATCAACCTCCTGGTTGAGCTTATCCAACCACTTTTCCATCATCCCCACCTTGCTTTTCATCTGAATCAAATCATCTTCCTCCCTCTTTGTTAACAAAACCGGGGATTCAGGAGGAGTAGCATGTCAAGAAATGGGATTGGAAACATCTTTTAAGAAACCATGGAGCTGATCCAATTGAGCCTTAAGCTCATCCTTCCTTTTCTTATCCTTGATCATCCGGGTTTTGGTTGAAGAAGCCACAATATCAATCAAAATCATTTGTTGATTTCTTGTAGGCTTTCCCAAATTTACTGCCCCCAACTGATAATCAATGATTTGCATGTCATCCTGAATCTTTTCCATTACAGGTATAGCGCATTCAACAATGATCTCTCCAGCATCAGTGAGCCTAGTGGAGTGAAGAACCTGGGCCTTCTTCTTAGGTTTCTCTTTCCCAATTTCTTTCATCATTTCTTCCCAGTTCAACAGCTGTGGTTGAACAACCTGTTTTCTCTCTAAGTCTAGCTTTAGCCAAGTAGGAGCAATAGGAATAGTGGTTGCTTGGGCTGAAGAGGAAGCAATAGTGGTAGAAGACAAAGGTTGCAACAATATAAGCTTTGGTTGAGAATCAACCTCCTGCACATTTTGTTGATCACTTTGCTCCCTTTCCTATGCTAACTTTTCTACTTCCTCTTTATCCTTTTGCTCTTGCAACCTTTTAGCTTCCAACTCCTGCCTTAAGAATTCCTCTTCTATTCTCTTCTTTTCTAACATTTCATCTCGCTTCTTTTTCAATTCTTCAACATAGTCCCATGCCTCTCTGAACTTCTTTTCATGTTCAGCGATCTCAGTAGCCTCTCTTTCCCTTTTCAAGCGTTCTTTCTCTTCCTTTTTTCTATAGGCCTCTTCTTGTTCCTTGAGTTTATCTTCAATAGATTCTTTTTCTCTTCTTTGCTAAGCCTTTTCTTCCTCAAGGCCATGGATTTTTTGTTGCATTATCAACCTATCCCTTTCTTCTTGCATTTTGAGCTCTTGCTCCTTTTGTTGTTGCCATTGAGCTAACTCATCGACTTTCACCTTATCTTCTAACTCCTTCTGCTTGGATACCAACTCAGATTATGTCTTGGCCTCCTCCTATTGCTTAGTTCATGCCTCAGCTTGTGTCTTAGCATTAGCTTCCCTTTTAGCATCCTCAAAGAGTTTCCATTGATCCTCTTCAGTCAATATGTGCTCAGTCCCTGCATCATAAGTCATATCGAAAGATGTCAAAGCCGGATGCCCTTTATCAGATGCAGTCTTTTCTAAATCAGTTTCAATATTATGTATCTCGATCTGATCCTCCATTTGTTTTAAAACTTCTGCTTCATCATGGAGAGCTCCCTTTGGTAATTTTTGGCCTAATTCTTGTGCCTCAGAGGGCTGAGTAGGTACCTCTCCTGCAGCAGATGTAGAAACACCCACCTCTGCAGTTGTTTCATCTTCCTATACCTCTGGAAGGTCTTGAGGAACCACCTCCTCTTCTTGTGTACTAGAAGGCATAAACTCTAAAGGATCCTTAGGTGCTAACCTTCTTTTTTCCCTCTTATATCCTTGGGTGGTACCTACAACCTTCCTCTTCTTGGATGATGTAGCCTTGGTCTGATTAGCTCTTAAACTCACCCATTGAATACTCCTATCGAGCACTGGTCTTGCAATCTACATTATGTCAATTGTTTCACCCGCACTCCAATCTATTGGATCAATATCCTTAGTTCCAATCTTGTTTGCATCATACCCAGGATCCAAAACTATCCCATCATTGGATAATGTGTCGGGAATGTCTTCTTTTATCCCAAACTCAATCATGAGTGGGATGGGTATCCTTTCATAATTCCTCCTCCTAAGATCATATTCATCTTGTATGCCCTCCCAAAAATCCTCCAAAAGATTGAAGTGTTTCTCAAAGACACTGGGGAGCAAAGCCTTCATCTTGTGCTTGGGGTCATAGCATTTCCTGGTAGTGTACAAGCCCAACTTCAAATAGACTAATTCATCACAAACAGTCTTAGCTACCTAAATGTGTGGACAACAAAAGACCCCCAACTTCATTGGAAATTTATGGCAACCTATCTTGTGTTTGTTACTAAACTGGAGATTCACAGCCAAGGCTTGATAAGTAAACTCCATTAGGATGATTCTATCACCACAACACCTAGGTAACAAATGGGGATGACCATCAAAGCCTGCTAACCTGAAATAGGTGAATGTGGGGTACTAGATAAATGAATGTCCTCATTCATTCATGAAAGCCATTGCCTCCCTGCTAAGCCTATAGCCTGCATCTTCATTAAGCTTGTTAATTATGACATAAATAAAGGCATCATTAACCCTTCTATAATGTTGCTCTGATGCTTCCAAGGTGAGCTGGTTATAATACTACCATACTTTCTTCTATCCTTGGGCATCCCCCAATATACCTACTGTCTGAAGTCCAGGAAAAATCCCCACTCGAGTAGCTGCATAAACCACATAGGAAGTCATAAAGAAACACTTGGTTTCTCTCACCGTTATCATCTGATTGTGAATGTTATGGGATACTATCATTGACCAGTCAAATTGTTGCCTCCCATCCAAAATAGTTTGGATGAAACGAAACATCCATTCTTTAAATAGTGAAGCATCCCTTTTACCAAACACCCTAGAGAGGAACATGATTATATCTCCAATTTCTTTACTAAAGTCCACCCTCTTAGGCTGGTCTGGAAGCTTGATCAGAGACTTCTTTTCTACTCTCATCCAAGTCTTATTCATATGAAACCTATTTCTCTCCTTGTTATCACTGTAAAGCTTCAGCACCTCCGCTTCATTCAATTGCTTAGGATTATTGACATCAAGTATATGAAACAAAAAATTAATCATTTGAGGTGTAAAGTCAATAATGACATTACCCTTCACATCCACACACTGCCTAGTAGCAGGGTTATATGCTCCAGCTACTGCGAGAATCAACTCTGGACATTGGACAGACAGGGGGAAAAGTGCCACATGTGCCAACCCGGATTGAACAATCCTTTCTATCCTTCCTATGATCTGCTCTTCAGTGAATGTCTCCTCATGCAACTCTCCATAATTGAAAGGACCCAAATTGGTGTCAATTATGTCGGTCCAGTCGGAGTCAATTTTGCTAGCTGTGAGGATGACTTCCCTATGCTTAGACCTTAAGGTATATGGGAGTTGTTCCACTTTGATTTTCTTCGGCCTAACTCCTTGGCACAAAGTTTCACCTGGCTGGCTCCTTTGAGAGGCCTCATCTGATGCTCCTGATATCTCTCAATACCTACAGCAATTTCCTGTATTAGATGAACAAAACATCTAAGTTAGTCAATTATATAATCATTGCTCCATCCTCCTAAAATAACATTTACTTGGTCAAACTATGCCTTTATCGGAGGTGGAATCGTAGAAGTTTTAGGCATAGACAATGTTTCATATCATGTGGCGGGGCCAGGATTAGAACTGGACAAGGAACAAAACAATCAAACGCGGGACCGGAACGAGAACCGGACTAGAACATAGACGGAGGTGGGACTGGAATGGGAACCGAACCAAAAAAAAAGTTGGTTACCAAGTTCAACTCCCTCCCCGGACCTCGTTCTGACCAAGAGTAAATACAATGACATCATAATAAGGAATGGGAGTGGATTAATTCAAGCAAACGAAGAGTATTTAAAACGAGGTAATCACGTGAATGAATAAACCTTAGGTCATATGGCCCCCAATGGAAACTAGAAATAGCATAACTTAAACCTCCAACAACTCCTCCATATAGAAGTCATTAAAAGCATGAATAGGCTATATTGTGAAACCCTAATTCGCCTGATACCCTATTTGCAAAAAACTAGGGCACGATGAAAAACCAGTATGAACAACCTGCGCGATATAACCAGAACATGGTCTCAAAACAAAAAAACATTACCCAAGCAAGGAAACCCCTTCAAAATCAAAACCCTAGTCAAAACCAGAGCATGACAAAATGGACCTATCATGAAAGCGACAACAGAACAAACAACAATGCACAAACGAAAAACTAAAACACAAACCCAACAAAACAAAACGGGACGGAAAAGAAAGAAAGAACCAAACAAAACCGAACAAAAAGAATAGAAACAAAGACCAACCGAGCGAACAAATTCATAGAATAAACCCTCCTGTGAATATGCTAAAATGACACAAACAAAAGAACAAAATGGAAGAAAGAAAATCAAAAGAAACCTACCTCGAAATGCTCCTTAGGATTGACCACAAATTTGCCAAGATTCGCTCCGCAATTCGCCCCCGCGATCAAATCAATTCTCTCAAGAGTTTCCTGGCCGTAATTTGCTTAAACACTTCGCATAATAATAACAATGAGGTGGTTTAAGCATAATTAAACCTTTAATCAATAATTCACGCATGTGAACAGGCTACATTTAATGCCATAAATGGGGAATATCGGGGATGGAGCCAACAAAGCGAACAGACAGTTAAGTCAAGTCAACGGAACATCAAAAGGAAAGGCGGAAGCGGAGCCGGGTCTGGGACAGGATAGAGAAACTACACAAAGTTCCCTATTTAATCTCCAACCCTGGATCTGATCCCGACAAAAGGACTGACCAGCAAACAAAAAATGAAGACAGGAGCGAAGACAAAACCGAAATGGAACTATTGCAAAGTTTAAAGTTCCACTCTAGTTCTGGTTCTAGTCCCGACCAAAGGGCAAAGAACAACACAAGAACAAGGGAAGCGGGACCGGAGCGAACACTGGACCCGAACCAAACAACAAAGAAAGCGAGAAAGAAAAGAGAGCGAAAGCAGAGTCGGGACGAGAATAAAAAATGGAAACTTGAAAACTTCCCATGTGAGTTCCAATCCCGTTTCTAATCCCGCACGAGTAAACAAACAAAAACACAAGGAAACGACCAACTAACAGAAGGACGAACCAACCCAAGGGTTAGTCAAAAACAACCAACCAAACAAAGGAGAAAGAAAAGAAGAAGGTGAAGTTGGAGTCGAAACCGTATCCGAACTAGAAACCTTGAAATAGTTCCATGTCTAGATTTGGTTCCGAACCCGCCTCCAGCAGAACAAAAGATAGACTTAGGAGCAAAAACAAAGAACTCCTAATACCCAATAGACAACCCAAAGACAATGAAAACAAAAGACAAGGGGGACCCATTTTTTTCCAAAATAAAATAAAATGGGGTGGTTATGCAAGGCATAACATTATCCTCATTGAAAATTTTGAAAATGAATATCACATGCAAAATTGATAGGTTAGTTGTATGCAGGACTAATGAGTACCAAGTGGTGTCATTAAGATTTATGTGTAATGATGGCATATGGATTATGGGATGGTATGGGAGGATCTTGGAAGGAGATAATGTTATTAATTTCCCTTTAAATATTATTTCAATAATCACATGAAGTTATTTGATTTGATAAAGTTTATTATTTCTATGCGTGTCGAAAAGCCCTCTATCAGTAATTCCCATATTTCTATAGTGGGGAAAAGGATGAATTTAATTAAGGATGTAAATGCTTGCAAGATTAATGATGATTAAATTGCGTTTCAAGAAATGTGAAGTTGGCTTTCTTAATAAGAAACTTCTCAAATTTTCATTATATATTGGTTTTGAGTATTGCTAGGTGTTTGACTATTGGTTACATTTAGGGAAGAAATAAGATTATGGGGGTGAGTATAAAGAAAATCCCGACACAACATAAGAATCTACAGAGGAGTAAAATGGGTGGACCAAGGAAAAGAACAGAGCCGCCAGACTGTCAAGCCCTCAAACAAAATGTGGACCTATGGAGGATGTTTGAGAATGCGGGTATGGTCCCGTTATTCCAATCTCTAAAAGGATGCAATGAGAGTTTAACAACGAAATTCACCAACTCTTGGAGGAAAGGCAATGCCACTATAGGCACTATGAAGTTTGAGGTCACCTCTCATTTCATTGTTGAAGCTATGGGTCTATAGAATTATGGGCTAAAAGTTGCTAAAAAAAGTGGAGCGGACTACCAAAGGTTTGTTGATAATTTCTTCATGAAGGTGAAAATCTCAAGCGATTCCAGAATGGGTATGCCAGACTCGAACTCCCTCCTCTTTTTGTTGTTGTGAGCCTATTTTTAATGCATTATTTTTCTCTTAAGGGTAGGTACATGTCAGTTCATGTGTACCACTTCCCTCTGTTAAACCATATTAGGCATGGGGAGCTTATCAATTTTCCATTTTACATGTTGTCCTCCTTGCAACTTACATAGAAAAAGGAGCTAGCCCTCCCCACCAACAGGGTCTTATGCTCACATTGTATAAATATGCCTATTGTGTAGTCTCACAACATGCCCCATTTTGCTCCTTTAGAAAAATTTGGACCCCCTTTTTTTTCTTTTCCCTTTTTGTTTTGTTGTTTTTGTCCTCCTCGACATGGTTTTAATTGTTGCTTGGTCGATTGCTAGTTGTTTCTTAGTTTCACTTGGCCTCTTTGATGATGCATTTTTTTTACCACCCAGTATTTTGGTCTTTTGGTATGTCTTTTTTGTTTATTTTGTTACCGAAAACCGGAATTTCGAACTCCTGCGTGAGGCAAAAGAGTTTGTGTCTTTAAATAACTTTAGTTCCACCTGGTATTTTATTAATCAAATTGTATAAACTTGGTAATTTTCTCTTTTATTGGAGTCTGATGCCTTATTGTTTTCTTTAAAGTAAAAGTCAAAAACCAAAAAGTTTGCTTTGAAATTTCATCAAGTATATCTTTCAATTTCGGTTTTCGGGTTTTGTTTCTCTTGTTCCATTGTTTTTTTTTTTTCTCTTTTCTCAAGAAGTATTTCTCAGATCCTAGTGTTATGTGATTTTCTCAAAGACATTATTGGAAGCTATAACTCTGGTGATCATCATTAATCTCATATCATTAATGGCATATTCCCTGTATAAAGTTGGCATGACATGTAACTACCATGAATAGTCATCGCACCATCTTTCTTCTCGAATCGCAAGCCAGCTCAAAAATCTAGGTGTTTGTAAGTTGAACCATAATCCATAATGATTACACCTTTATTCTAGGAACTAATACGAAATAACAGGTAATTAATGAAGCTGGAGAACAACCTATGTACTTGGAACCACCTCAAGCATGCAATTGCTTTTACAACACTCCACTTCACGTCATATTGCAAACTTGCGAAAGGCATTGAATTCATGAAGCTACTTTGGTGCATAAGCAAAGGTAAAATTTTCAAGAAACTAAGTTGTAGCTATCCAAGGGTTTTTGAAGTTGTACTTTGAAGAATCATCATTTTAACCAGAATTAGGTATGTTCCGAATAATTAATTTATTGACAAGATTTTCTCAATATAGAAATCTTCGATAATGGTATTTTCTCATTCTAAAATTGGGATATTAATTTTCCTCTGAGTTTTTAAATTTGATCAAAGAATGAATTGAAAGTTTTATGAAATGTACAGTTTGGTTAAATTTAACCCTAACTTGCACACATAGACAAATATTTTGAAAAATTGTAGAGCATATTATATAGAAGATCAACACTTCTGAAGCAAGATCAAAAGACGAATTCAAATACTGCAACTCACAGGTAGTGCCCATTAATGTGGTGGTCATAGATACCCACATGGGATGGTCTTCTGAAATTGAAATCCATTCATAGTTACTGCAAGAAAATGCTACCCAATGTACTAAAAATGTCATATCAAATGGGTTACTTCCTATAGGAGGGTTTCCACCAGCAATGTAAGCTCTAGAATTAGTAATGCAATGTATAAACCATTATAATCCAGCCAAAAGGATTGTTGAAAAGGAAGGAAGAACTTATGCAAACTTGTCTCGGAATGGAATTATGTGTACATTTGGTCTCCCCTCCTACACAAGGATGTACAATGTTGACTTGAAAGCAAAGGCCAAGACATATCAGAGCGCTGAAGAATGCAACAAAGAAATTATGAGCACCCAATGGTGCCAACAACCAATCACACTATAGATCAAAGTAATTCAGAGGTCTGAGTTTAAACAAGAAATGCAAGACATAATAACTTTGCTGAGCAGAGTAGCTAGTTTAAGAGATGTAAGCAGGTTTGAACCCTAGATGTTTGTGATAATATCTCAAATGATAGAAATCCCTATAGAGCTACATTGGGGAAAATTGATAAGCGACGGGTTACATGAACAAATTACTACATTCCCCAAAACCATATGTTTCTACATGTCATCATATGTTATTTACTCTTGTGCTATGAGAGCCAATAAACAAGGATTAAAATAAATTGGTACTCTGGGCACAAAAATTGGCAATAGTTTGATATATGCACATTTACCCCAAATCATTGTTCATGGGTATAAAGGTGATTACATAAAAGTTAATGATTTGTTTTCCATGAAATTGGTAAGAACAATGGAAGGTGATAAATATAAGAGATTATCCTTGGAAGAAAAAAGTGTCATTTGGCCTATGGGAGGCTGGTACATACAGTTCCCAACTTACTCCTACATCGGAGTGGAGGGATTTGATGGACACCCATTTATGTTGCCTAGGTATCCTATAGATAAAATTGTTTTATTGGAATTAGTGAGACAGTTAAAACCATCTCAGGATCTTTATAGCCATGCTCACAAGAAGGCCTCTTTCAAATTTCCTATTACAATAGGGAATTATAAGTGCAGCGCAATCAAGGTGGTTGATTTATGTGAGGAGGAACTAAAAGCTTACAATTTTGAAGAATTTCCACTTCAGAGAATGTACTATGATGTTGAAGGAAATATTGAAAAAATCATAGATGGTTATCGTGCTCATGTACATCATTTAAAATATTATTGGCTTAATTGTGAAGACGAGCACGAGGTTAGAAGGAAAAAGTATGAAATAATGTCTCTTGGGTTTGCTCAAATGCTTAAACTCTATGATATCCCAGACCAACTAGTGGAAGATAATGGTTAGGTGCTAAATCAGTTTTATAATAATGACAGGATATATGATGAACCCATTCCAGACCCAGGTATTGAGGACAAAGACATGACATCAATTGATGATTTTACTAGACTAGTCATAAGGTACACTCAACATTGGATTGGTGATTTTTGTAAAATTTTAAGAGAAAGAGGAATTGAACCTATCTACTTAGAAGATAAAAGAAGAAAGAAAAGAGATGAAACTTCTTTTGAAAGCAGAGAGCCTATCAAGAAGATAGAAAGACTAGTAAGGCTACTCTAGGTGTTAGAATTGAAGAAAGAACCCCTGAAACAACAAGATAGAAAGTTCCCACAAAGTTATCAGAAAAACATAAAGATGCAGAGACTGGTATAGATAAGTCTACAAAAATACCTAAAGGTGCATCTTCTTCTACGGCCATACCAAGAACTAGAATAATTGTTGATGAAGGAATATGAGTAACAAAGAAGGTTGGTACACAAACTAGATCTGTATCTCAAAGAGCTACAACATTATTTACTTCTCCCTCTTCTGTTAATATGGCCAGTATGAAGCAAGCATTGGGTGAGACTCCTATGGCTTTAGAGGAAATTTCTAAGGAAGATGAGGCTATAATTAAGGAACAAGTAGATAGATGGGGTGCTATGTGGGAAAGAAAAAAGAAAAGAAATCCAAAGATAAACCTACAGTACACTCGGTGATAGAAGAAATGTAGGATACAAGCTCTAATCCCATAAATATTGAAGAAGAAGAATTTATTCAAGGAACACTCACCTCAGAGACAGGAAATCCTAGCATACTTGAAATGGAAATAGGGGGAAGTCAAGAGAAAAATCCTGTTGATAAGGGAGTTATTGAAGACACTCTTGATTCTCAATTTTCTTTTGAGAATGTGCAAAATGTTAATGATCCTTCGCAAGTTTTTGATGAAACAGATAAAGGCCATGCTAGAATTGAAATTGAAACTAAAATTTTAGAAGAAGCTACACAGTTCGCAGGAGATGGAATTGAAAATGAAGAGAATCTTGGCGTAGCTGTAAATGAAGAAGATTAGATTCAGAGAGAAGAAACAGAAAGTATGGATAGATAGGAAAATATAAGTCCCAAAATAGAGGAGGCAGTGCCAAATCCTACTAATCCTGAGTCTATGTCAAAAGTTGATAAAGAAATTCCCATTTCACAAAATATGGCAAGTCACAAAGATGAAATTCCTGAGCCAAGTAATAAGCAGAAACAAGAAAGAGTTATAGAGGTACAACAAGATGATGATACACCTGATTGGTTAATTAGAGAATTAGCTTCTCCCATGGAAGTAGAAATATTACCTCTAAACCTCAATAATTTCATATAGGAAGTAAATAATCCTAAACCCAGGCATAGAGCAAAAGCAAGGCATGTCATACAAAGGAATGTAGATGGTAACAAAACCATCCAGATAGCTACTCCAAAAAATGACAAAGATAGACATGAGATAATGTGTAAGGAATATAAAATCACAAGTATTAATCTTGGACACTCATCTTGGCAGCAAGAACTAGAAGAAATAATAGTGAATTTGAATGCTACTGTTGCCAGAGTACAAAAATACAAACAAAAGAAAAGAGAATTGAAAGAACGGGTTGCTACACTGGAGCATTTTATCAAATCACTGACTTTATCTAGTCAAGAACAAGTTAAATTGCCCCTACATTCAGTGCTAATGTCACAAGAACAAGTAGATGCTATTGTTTTAGTTTGTCATAAAATGAATATATTTGAAGAATGGATTGAACATTGGATAAAGAAAGGAGATGAATTTATAATAGATGCAATAAAAATGTACAAGGAAGCATACCGTCATTCAAAGAAATTGAAAATATTTGAAGATGAATGTAAAATTTTCCAGGAGCAAGTCATTAATGAAAGGCAAACTATGAAAATTCTCATACAGATAGATATCCAAGAGTTAATACAAAGCAATATAATATCAAAATCTAAAATTTCATTGCCAGGAAAGTGGAAGAAATAGATGAAATAGGAAGGTGACATGTTAGTACAATGTATTGAAGGATTTGAGAAGGTCAACATTGAGTGCAAAAGACTGATAAGAGAAATCAAGAATTTATTGAGTCATTGTCGTGACAAAGCTTTGATCCTCAAACACTAGGGAAGGACGGGAAGGAAGCTAAATCTTTCAAAGAATGGATAGAAAGAATAAAAATAGATCATGTTCAATTGTTGACAAGGGAGGTCATCGATGAAATAATACAGTGTAGAAATGTTAGAGTCAAATATGAAGCAGAAAAGGCACAGAAAATGATGTTCTACTTCAAGTGACCAAAGAATATATTAGGATCAAACTTACCTAGAGAGCAATAAGAAGGATTTTAAAGGAGCACATGCATCAAATATTGAGAGCTTTCTGAGAGTACCAATCAATGAAAGAAGGAAGGAATTTGGAAACAGAGTCATAGGTGAATACGAAAAGAACTAGATACCGGATACCAGAAGTGTAATAGAATCTATTTGTTGTTAATTTTGTAGGTTGGTCCCAGTATCAGTAGGTGTTTTTCATTCTGGTATTTCAAAGGAAAGTTTGTAGCCTCGATGAAGATAAAGTGTTTGTGCTGAAGTATGGACAAAAGTGTTGTTGTGGATGAAGTCAAAGCTTTGACTTATTCTAGAAAGTTATTGATGACAGTTGGCATATGCCATGTGACGTATTCTAATTTGTTGTTTCTAATTTATTTGAGATACCTTTTAAGTTGAACTTTTGGGGTGCCTTGTTTCTATAAAAGGCCATCTCCTCCCACATTTTTATTTTAAGTTTGGAATTTGTGGATGTCGAAGTAGCAAAAAATTCTTTTAAGTTTTGTTATTTTTTCCAATTTTCTAAACCATTCTAGTGTAAAACTTTGTATGCACGTAGACATTAATTGATATTAGAGCTTTATGGATAGCTACCTATCTAAATATATTTTGTAGTTGGTTTTGTAAGTTCAGCTGAACAAGACTGTATGCTACGCCATTTAAGGGTGCATATAGAACATATTCGTTGTCCATAAAAAAAATCCATTCCTTAAAAGCTTGCATCGTCTTATACATAGCTATGAAGCAATCTAGTGAAGTATAAAGCGGTTTAATCTGTTTTGATTAATTCTTTGGGGCATCCATGGAGAATAACCAGGAGAAATTTTATTTTTTTAATTTTTTTATGTTTTGTTTTAGATTATATTTTTACATTTTTTGAAAATATTCTAAAAAATACAAGTGAATGGAAATAGTTTCATTGAAACTCTTTTATTTTCCATGAAATTGTTGAATGCCTAATGCTAAATCTAATTAAGTGATAGCAAAGAATTTTTTTTATTCATGAAATATTATGATGAATCTTTCGATTTCATGATGTCATTTGATGATAAAATTGAAGTTTTATGTGAAATGTTAGTAATCCTTGATAAAATTGGAAATAACCATATTCCCCTTTGAAATTAACAACAAAATTATCACATCATTACCCGAGAGCTATGTTTAGTGTAATCATGACCTGATTTACAGAGACTTGGGATTAAATGGAAGTCAATCTTTGTTCTGTGAATGTAGATTTCTTTCTTAGGTTGTCTTTGTTTCATATTTTTCAAGAAAGGTAGGCTCTTCGCAGTCTTGTCTGTGGAGACTCTATACGAGTTGTTTACTGTGAGTAAAATTGTTTTCAATAGGAACTAATGCTAGAAGGAGGGCCTATTGTTGTTATTTTTTATTTTGTTAGGTTAAACTGGATTTCCATAGAACCACTAGATCTCAGTCTAGTGATCCTAAGGTGACCTTAGTTGAGCTTAGTGGTCAAACATTGTCCAGACCTCAAAATTTTGTAAGTTCAAGTGCAAATCCAAAGATTCCAACCGTTATTACACCGTCAACCTCTGTAGTGATGGCATTCTTTAATGTGGAATCACTAATTCAATTTTCCGTATATAATGATTTACCAAAAAATCCTAACAAGTTGTGTCCTAAGTACTATTTCCACAAAGATGCTAAAGAACACATTAGTATATTCAAAGATACATGTTTCTGAGTGATAATTCAACATGAATACGTTGTGTGTTGATTGTTCCCATACACTTTGAGTGATGAAGTTTACCAATGGTATATTAATTTTCCTTGTAATTCCATCAGGTCATGGAAAGACATGGAAACTCAATTTTTAGCTAGGTTTAGAACACCTACGGATCCTTCCTTGCTATACCATCAATTTTCTCAAATAAAGAGGTTCGAGGGAGAACCTATAACCACTTTTAATGACAGATTTCAAAAGGCTTATTCTAGGTTAGAAGAACCTTATGTAGTGGATTATTTGTCTGCTATCGCAATTTATTATATAGCAGTAGATCCTTTGACTCCTATGTTTGTGAAGTGAAGAGCTAATCCTCCCACTACTTTACCAGAAGCTTATGTTGAAGTCATAAGTGTGAATTTAGAAATGAAACATCTTGGAAATGGATCATCCGCAAATGGTAGAAATGGATTAAGTATTTATCCTACCCTGAACACAAATGGAGTTCCTATAATTCATCCCATGAATCCCAACATTTATCCTACAGTGGTCTAGAATGGGACATTTCCTCAAAATACTCTTTTTCAACCAGGAAATAGTCAAGCTTTAGTCCCACACCCTAGTCCAACTATTACAGAGCTACATCCTAATGGAAATTCTTTTTTCTCACAGACTCAAGAGAATGAAAATATTAAATTTTTTGAGGAAAAGAAAGACATGAAAGAAGTCATAGCTCAACTCAAAAGATTAACTACAAAAGTTACACAATTAAGAAATCATAATTTTTATTCTCAAAACAATAATTTAAATTCTCAAAATTGAGTGTATAACGCTTCCAAGCCATTTAGACCATGGAATAAATGCCCTAATATTGGGGGAGTATCAACACCTTTGGATAATCATGATTCAACTGATGAAAAGTTTACATCAAAAGTGAATTTAGCCAACCTTGCAATGAAAAATTGGTGTAGAATTCATAATAGAAATGCTCATTTTGAAGTGGATTGTTCACAATTCAAAATTGCTTCAGATATTTTCCTTGCTGCTACTCATCATAATGAGCATTGTGATTCTCAACCTCCTAAAGGAAATGAATAGTTCCGGTAGGATATGATTTTGCCTTAGTTTTAGAAAGTTATGAACATTTCAAACTACCTTCAATTATTACAAATCATACTCATAGATACGAAGGTGATGATTTAACTATGACTTTGGAGACATATACTTTTCCTTATCATGATGAAAATGAGCCTATAGAAGAAATGGATGAAATAAATGCTTTTCAACAATATCAGAAGGGACATAGTTACAACATAAGGAATAATGTTAATAGTGGAGGTAAATTCAATGGACCCCTAACAATGTCCATCCTACCGAATAATTTTAATACTCCACCTGATGAAAAATCAAGCAACAATCCTGAATTACCTAAGGTGACTTCTCAATATAATTCATTAATTATTTCAAAAGGTGAAAAGATTGATCCTGCTAATCAAAATAACTTGACTAATTACTTAGCGGAATAAATCAAGAAAGTAAAGATTAGCCTTTCTTTGTCAGAATTGCTTAAAACGTTTATGATCAAGAAAGCTTTCCTAAATACTCTAGAATATTTTCCTAAAGAGAGAAAATCCAAGGACGTCAAATAAAAGACAATCAAGCTAAAACAAAAGACAAGAACATTGTTCCCATAGCTGACACACAAGTAGCCTTTTATAAAGGAAAACTAGAGTCCACCATTTTTTCTCACTTTGAGAATATTTGGTAAGAATCTTCATAATTGCTTAGTAGAATCTGGAGCTTCTACTAACATGATGGCATTGTCCATATGTCAAACATTAGGTTTAACTCCTGAAAATTCAAAGAAGGTCACTCAACTTGACAAGACATAAGTAAATGTGATAGGAGAGTTGACTAATATACACATGCAATTGGCTTCTGATCTTAGGATCCAATATTACATTTAGATTCAAGTCATGGAGATACCAGATACCTATGGTATGCTTTTGAGTAGAGAATGGTCTAAAACTTTAAATGGATGCATGTCCACTAACTTCTCACATATGTGGTTACCATGGAAAGGAGTGCCTAATCAAATCAGGATTGAAAGATAACCTCGTATGAAATACATGATCACAGACTATAACCAAAAAAATGAATTTCTATATATCGATGTAGAATCAGGAGTTTATAAATTGCGCAATTCAGGAGTTAAAATTGAAGTTTTCACTTGTGATGTTGAGAAATCTAATGAGTTAATTCCTAGAATAGATGTTTTAATTGAATCAGATTGTGGCTCCTCCAAGGAGGAGAATGATCCTTATTATAAATTTCAAAATAGTATTATTGCTAAAGCTCAAGAGAATGATAAAATTAAAATTTCACTGAAAAGTTTGTTATTGCAGGATTGGTGTCGATTGCACAATGTTGCACATTCAGAAAGCAACTGTATGATGTTTTTGGAGACAATCCACAAAATTGAGAGTCAATTTTTTCTAGGATGTGACGATGTCGCGAGGATCAAACCGAAAGCACAGAAGAATGAAGATCAAAATATATAGAATGAAAATATTTATACAATGACTTCGAAAAATGGTAAAATATTGATTACAAATGATCAAGCTTCGATTCTTAAATTTGATGGATCAAAATAAAAAAAAGGAATTGGAATTGGAGTGGAACTGATCAACTCACAAGGTAAGTCCTTTCTTGCTGCATATCAATTACAATTTCAATGTACTAACAATGCAACGAAATATGAAGCTCTTATACATGGCTTTATCCTGGAAATCAAGAAAAGGGTTAGAATTCTCAAGGTGTTTGGCGATTCAGAATTGGTAGTTAAACAAGTCTGAAAGCAATATATCTTCCATTACAAAATATTATCCAATTACTGACACAGAGTGTGGGATCTGATCGAAGAGTTCAATGCATTTAATATTACTCACATCCCAAGAAGATTTAATTAGAGAGTTGATGCTCTAGCGACTACTGCTAGTACATTGGAACCTCTGGAAACTTCATATTTGAAAAGATTCATAGTTGAATTGGTCCAATTACCCTCAGTTCCTGATAATGTTACTAACCTACAAGTATTCGAAGATGACAGACACATATTGGAATTCATTACTAATTCTGGTATTTTTTAGGCACAAATTATTGAAGAGATGATCACCCTGACGGTGAAATTCAAGAAGAAGAATTGACTCAAGTCAAAGATAATAACATTCTGAAAGGAATAATTGAGTTAGAACAATTGCTTGATATTGATCAGATAATCAGACAAAAAGATTTACCTCAAAGTGGAGGATTATCTAAATTATATAATTTGAATACTGAAGAAGATCCTAAGAATGTACTTATAGGGAAGGTTTGTACTAAAGAAGAGAAGAAATATTGCTCAAGCACTTAAAGATTATTGGAAAGACATAGCATGGACCTATGAAGATTTGAATATGTATGACACTTCTATCATCACACATACTATACCATTAAAGCCTGATGCGAAACCTTTCCGACAAAAACAATGTCCATTAAATGCACTTTTAGAGCCTTTAATTCAAAAGGAAGTTCAAAAATTGTTGTTATCTAAGATAATTTTTCCAACCAGACATTCTACTTGGGTGGAAAATTTAGTCCCTATTAGGAAAAAGAATGGAGATATTTGATTGTGCGTAGATTTTCAGAATCTCAACAAAGCATTTGAAAAAGACAATTATCCACTACCTTCACTCGAAGAAGTGTTACAAATAGTTAACAATTCCCAAATGATGTCCTTTTTGGATGGATTTTCAAGGTATAATCAAGTAATGGTAGCGAAGGAGGATCAGATGAAAACAACTTTCACCACTAAGTGGGGAACTTTTGCTTACAGAAGGATGTCGTTTCGATTAATAAACGTTGGGGCTACATTGCAAAGAGAAATGGACTATGCTTTTCAAGAATTGATAGGAAAATGCATCATCATTTACATGGATGACCTTACAGTATTTTCTAAAGATAGAAGAGATCATGTTTAAGATCTCAAAGCAATATTACAAAAGTGTGAAACTTACGGAGTTTCCCTAAATCCTAAAAAATGTATTTTCGGGGTGACTGAAGGAAAATTATTGGGACATATAATTTCTGAACATGGTATTTCAATTGACCCAGATAGAGTGAATGCACTACTCAAACTACAACCCCTAGGAAGTAGGAAAGAATTGAAGTCATATTTCGATAAGATCAATTTTGTTCATAAATTTATTATAGGATTTTCTGAAATAGTGAATCCACTCAATGACATGTTAAAGAAAGATGCCAAAATAGAGTGGACGAATGAAGCTAAGATCGCCTTTGATACTATAAAGACTGCAATCATAGAAGCCCCAGTACTGGTAAGCCTAGATTATATTAAACCTTGTTATATTTACTCATTCGCTTCTAGTCATACTTGTGTTGCAGTATTAACACAAAAAGGTGAAAATAAAGAAGAAAAACCAATTTCTTTTATGAGCGCTTCGTTCAAGGAAGTGGAGTTGAGATATACAGATGTTGAAAAACAAGCCTTCGCTCTGGTCAAAGTCGTATGCAAGTTTAGACATTATATCCTCAGGAGTGTTTTTAAGGCTATTGTCCTGGATTCAACTGTCAAGATGTTGTTGACACAAAGTGAGCTCGGAGAAAAGAGAGCTAAATGGGTTACTATATTACAAGAATATGATTTAGACATCATACCTATGATGTTGGTCTGCGGACAAGCCTTGGTCAAATCCATTGCAGAAATAGATCCCCAAATTTTGAGTCAACAATGCATGTTAGATGAAAAGGACCAAGAAGACTAGTATTCAAACATTTGGCATTATTTGGTCAGCCATACTGGTCCTGATCATATGCAAATAAATCAAAGAAGAGCCCTTAAGATGAAATCACATAGCTATATGATTAAAGGAGGAGCTCTATTTAAAAGAAATCATGAAGGAATCTATTTAAGATGCTTAAATAGAACAAAAGTTGATAAAGTGTTACAAGAATTACATGATAAATTTGGAACAGCTCATGGAGGGCCTTTGGCTACTGCACACCTCATTTTAAGAGCAAGCTACTACTGGCCCAAGATTTTTAAAGATACTTACGAACATGTTAAACATTGTCATACATGTCAAACAACATCAAATAAAGGAAGATTCAATGCTCACCCATTGCAATCGGTGATGGAGATGTGTCCCTTTTCACAGTGGGAATTATACTTTATTGAAAATATTAATCCTCCATCCTTAGTTGGACACATATTCATATTGACTGCTACAAATTACTGTACCCGATGGACAGATGCGTGCTCCAACAAAAAATGCACTACTGATGTAGTCATCAATTTTTTGGAAGAGAACATTATCACCAGGTTTGGAACATTGTATGCATTGGTATGTGATAATGGCCCATCCTTTGCTTCATTAAAATTTTCTAATTGGGCATTTGAATATGGCATAACATTAAAATTTTTCTCTAATTATTATCCACATGGAAATGGATTACTTGAATCATCAAATAAAAATTTGTTGGATATAATTAAAAAAATTGATTGAAAAGAACCCTAGGGAATGCCATTCTTTGTTAAGGTTCGCCCTATGGGTAGATCATACTAGAATGAAAGCTACATTAGGGAATTCTCCTTATCATTTGGTTTATAGGGTAGATCCTATACTTCCAATTAATTTAAAAATCCCTACCTAGTAGTTTGCACAAGAATATATTGGATTAGATGACCAAACTGAGGCTCAATTGTTGCAATTGATGCATTTGGATGAGAAACGAACATGAGCCATAGATCATTTTTCTAAACATCAATCTATAGTTAAAATATGGTTTGGTAAACATGCCAAGTTAAAGACTTTTAAAACATCTGATTTGGTCCTATATTGGAGTAAAGCCCATGAACATAAAAATGAACATGGAAAGTTTAACAGATCATGGACAAGCCCATACCAAATTTCTGAAATTTTGGGTGAGAGTACATATAGATTAAATTCCTTGACTGGCGAAGATGTCCCATTACCTATGAATGGGCAATTTCTAAAGCATTATTTTCAGTTTTTTGTAAACGGTTTTTTTGTAAATAGTTTTTTTTTGGGTGTTGCATCATTGGACTTTAGATCGATTAGAAACTTTTAAAGGTTTACAAGTCAATAGAATGTCAAATCTAGAAGTTTAATCTCTTTTCTGACCGGAATTAGTTTTTCATGCATAAATTGTTCGAAGATTGTTCAGTTTTATGTACTCTAGTTAGCATGAATTATTCAGTTGATGTTGAGCTACAAAAGAACACATTTAAATCATTCTACTGAAATTTGGGATAGCAGTTGTTTGCATTAATTGAAAAATCAAAAGACTACCTTTGCTACCACTGTAATTCCCAACCTAATAGCGGTGCTTCAATGCTTGCAAGTTGATAGATGAGCTATTATTGCAAAATCAAAAAAGTGAAAATGAGCTATCATTGCTATATCTAAATAATAAAAAAAGAGTGATATCAACTCTTTAGGCTATCCAAATAACTCTACCGTGGCTATGGATGCCTGACCGGTAGTAGAGCTATGTTTGGGGGGAATTACAGAGATAACCTTGTCGGGGCTATGGACGCCTAACTGGCAACAAGGCTCTATCCTTGGTTGGCTTAAAAGGAATTGTCATATTATGTAGGTTAATGCAAACAGATGATATTTCTAAGTTTACTGTAGTGGAAATAAATCAATTGCACACACGTGAGCTTAGTAATACTTAATTGTGCATGCTAACCAAAGTAAGATTTGGAAATAGAATAAAGATCCTATGATTTATAATTAGAATACTAAACAAAGCTAGAACATTGATGTTAGATCTGGAATTGACTTTCTATTGTTTTGTTTTGTTTTGTTGGTTGCTATTTGTTGTGTAGTCTCACAACATGCCCCATTTTTCTCTTTTAGCAAAATGTGGACCCCCATTTTTTTCTTTTCCTTTTTTTGCTTTGTTGTTTTTGTCCTCCTCGGCATGGTTTTAATTGATGCTTGGTTAGTTGCTAGTTGTTTCTCAGTTTCGCTTGGCCTCTTTGATGATGCATTTTTTTTTACCGCCTAGTATTTCAGTGTTTCAGTATGTCTTTGTTGTTTATTTTGTTATTGGAAACCAAAATTTTGGACTCCTACGTGAGGCAAAAGAGTTTGTGTCTTTAAATAACTTTAGTTTTTCCCAGTATTTTATTAATTGAATTGTATAAACCTAGTAATTTTCTCTTTTATCAGAGTTTGGTTCCTTATTGTTTTCTTTAAAGTAAAAGTCAGAAACTGGAAAGTCTACTTTGAAATGTCATCAAGTATTTCTTTCAGTTTCAGTTTCCAGGTTTTGTTTCTCTTGTTCAGTTGTTTTTTTTCTCTTTTCTCGAGAAGTATTTCTCAAATCCTGGTGTTATGTGATTTTCTCAAAGACATTATCAGAACCTATAACTCTGGTGATCATCATTAATCTCATATCATTAATGGAATATACCCTGTATAAAGTTGGTGTGACATGTAATTTCCATGAATAGTCACCGCACAGTCTTTCTTCTTGAATGGCAAGCCAACTCAAAAATCTAGGTGTTCATAAGTTGAACCATAATCTATAATGATTACACATTTATTCTAGGAATTAATGGGAAATAACAAGTAATTAATGAAGGTGGCAAACTACCTATGTACTCGACACCACCTCAAGCATCCAATTTCTTTTACAACACTTTACTTCTTGTCATATTGCAAACTTGCTAAATACATTGAATTCATAAAGCGACTTTGGCACGTAAGCAAAGGTAAAATTTTCAAGAAACTAAGTTGTGGCTATCCAAGGGTTTTTGAAGTTATACTTTGAAGAATCATCATTTTAACCAGAACCAAGTATGTTCTGAATAACTGATTTATTGACAAGAGTTTCTTAGGATAGAAATCTTCAATAATGGTATTTTCTCATTCTGAAATTGGGATATTAATTTTCCTTTGAGTTGTTAAATTTGATAAAATAATGAATTGAAAGTTTTATGAATTGTAATGTTTGGTTAAATTTAACCCTAATACGCATGCATAGACAAATATTTTGAAAAATTACAAAGCACATTATATTGAAAATGAGCACTTCTAAAGCAAGAGCAGAAGACGAATTCAAATACTACAACTCACAGGCAGTGCACATTAATGTGGTGGTCACAAATACCCACATGGGATGGTCTTCTAACGTTGAAATACATTCACAATTGCTGCAAGAAAATACTACCCAATGTACTAACAATGTCGTATCAAATGGGTTACTTCTTGTAGGAGGGTTTCCACCAACGATAGAAGCTCCAAAATTAGTAATGCAATGTATAAACCATTATAATCCAGCAAAAAGGATTGTTGAAAAGGAAGGGAGAACTTATGTAGAATTGTCTCATAATGGAATTATGTGTGCATTTGGTCTCCCCTCCTACACAAGGATGTAAAATGTCGACTTGAAGGGAAAGGCCAAGACATATCAGAGCACTAAAGAATGCAATAGAGAAATTGTGAGCACCCAATGGTGCCAACAACCAATCACACTATAGATCAAAGTAATTCAGAGGTCTAAGTTTAAACAAGAAATGCAAGACATAATAACTTTGCTAAGCAAAGTAGCTGGTTTAAGAGATGCAAGTAGGTTCGAACCCTAGATGTTTGTGATAATAGCTCAAATGATAGAAATCTCTGTAGAGCTACATTGGGGAAAATTGATAAGCGACAGGTTACACAGACAAATTACTACATTCCCCAAAACCAGATGTTTCTACATGTTGTCATATGTTATTTACTCATGTGCTATGAGAGCCAATAAACAAGGATTAAAACAAATTGGTACTCTGGGCACAAAAATTGGCAATAGTTTGATATATGCACATTTACCCCAAATCATTATTCATGGGTATAAAGGTGATTAAAGAAAAGTTAATGATTTTTTTTCCATGAAATTGGTAAGAATGATGGAAGGTTGTCATTTCTATGTGTGTCGAAAATCCCTCTGTCTATATTCCCCATATTTCTATAGTGGTTAAATGAATGAATTTAATTAAGGATGTAAATGCTTGCAAGATTAATGATGATTTTTGGGTTTCAGGAAATGTGAAGTTGGCTTTCTTAATAAGAAAATTCTCGAATTGTCATTCTATATCGGTTTGGAGTATTGCTAGGTGTTTGAGTGTTGGTTACATGCAAGGAAGAAAGCAGATTGTGGGGGTGAGAATGAAGAAAAGCTTGACACAACATAAAAATCTGCAGAGGAGAAAAATGGGTGGACCAAGGAAAAGAACAAAGATTCCAAATTGTCAAGCCCTCAAACATAATGTGTACCTATGGAGGATGTTTGAGAATGTGGGTATGGTCTCATTCTTCCAATCTCTCAAAGGATACAATGAGAGTTTAAGAGCGAAATTCACCAACTCCTGGAGGAAAGGCAGTGCCACTATAGGAACTGTGAAGTTTGAGGTCACCTCTCATTTCATTATTGAAGCTACTGATCTGTAGAATTATGGGCTAAAAGTTGCTAAAAAAAGTGGAGTGGACTACCAAAGGTTTGTTGATAAATTTCTTCATGAAGGTGAAAATCTCAAGTGATTCCAAAATGGGTATGCCAGACTCGAACTCCCTCCTCCTTTTGTTGTTGTGAGTCTATTTGTAATGTCTTATTTTACTCTTGAGGGTAGGTACATGTCGGTTCATGTGTACCACTTCCCTCTGTTAAACCATATTAGGCATGGGGAGCATATCAATTTGCCATTTTACATGTTGTCCTCATTGTAACTTACATTGAAAAAGGAGATATCCCTCCCCTCCACCAGGGTCTTATGATCACATTGTATAAATATGCTTGTTGTGTAGTCTCACAACATGTCCCATTTTTCTCCTTTAGCAAAATGTGGACCCCCTTTTTTTTCTTTGCCCTTTTTGCTTTGTTGGTTTTGTCCTCCTCGACATGATTTTAATTGATGCTTGGTCGGTTGTGTTGTGCAGTTTTTGCACACACGCCCCACTTGGAGTGGGGACCCTCTTTTCGATGATGTCTTTTGGCCTTTGGTTTTATTGGATTTGTCTTTTTAAGGTCTTGAGATATTGGTCTTACTGGTTTTTTGTCTTGCCTTGAGGCTTGAATTGGTTAAAATTGGCTTTTAGTGAAAATCCGGGTTTTGACCTGAATCTGGGATTTTCCAGCTCCGACGGATTTTCCCGGGCGGTGGTTCACTGTCCGTTAATTGCTGAATTTTTTGAATCCGAGTTTCTGCTTGACTCCAGGATTTTCTGGTTCTGGCAGATTTTCCCGAACTGCGTTAAAATCCCAAACTTCGTTCAAATCCCAGTTTCTGCCATTTTCGCGGAATTCGTGTTCATCCGGATTTTCCGCGTGTCTTGGGATTCTCTGAAATTTCGTCTTGGGCTCGGGTTTCTGGATTTTTTAGACATGTCTTGTCGCTCATTAATGCCCGAGGTACCTTTGGTCAGATGTGATTAGGGATGAGTTTAAGGTCTTTTGAGCATCATTTTAACTTCAATATTCACTTGTCTTCTGCTTTGACATCTGAGTGCATTCTTCATTCAAGCTTTGAGCGTTGATCTTGAGCTGCTTGCGTGAGGTCTGGTTGGGCGCTAGTGTTAGGGTTTTCATTGCTAGGACGCACTCATTTTGCAGTCGCCTCCTTCGAGTCTGAGCTTCATCAGCACTAATCCATGGTGAGTCATCTCTGATCCTTCCCTTTGTTGCATCATGATTGAATCTTTCCAAGTTGATTGGTAGCCGTTCCAGGTCGGCCTTTGCTTGATCATGATTTTATATTTATCGAATTAGGGTTGGACTTAAATCCATACCAAAGCTTTGTCACCTATGCTTGTGTTTATCCATTCAGTGGTGGGTGTGTGAGTATGAACCAGTCTGAATAGGACTTTGCCCTTAAGCGCACCATTTGTTCTATTTTGCAAAAATTAGGGTTTCGGTTTATTTTCTCGAATTTGCCAAGGTTCAGTAGGGTTATCGTGATTTCATGATTTATGTTCAGCCCAACCTGCTCGTACCTTGAGAAATCCCTGTGCGCATTGATTGCCTTGAGAAATCCCTGTGCGCATTGATTGATCGCCCCAATGTTAGTTTTCCTTGAAATTTTAAGCTTGTCCAGACTCTCATGGCGGGGGTCTAGTTATGGGATTTAGGGCATCGTTGTTTCGACTTGAAGGTTAGTTATTCGAAGGTCTTTTGAAATCCAAATTCATGTGCATTCTGAATTTGTTGATTAACATCAATGTTGGGACCATCAGAATCCAAGTAGAAAGGTTTGCATGTTCATTCAATCGCCGGTTCACGTGTTGTCCTTCGTCGGGTTTCCGAGGTGTCCGCAGAATTCCTGCTCACCTGGAATTTCCCGGTTTCGGCCAATTCCGTGGAGTATAGCAAATTCTGGAATATTTGAACTATCCGCGAAAATCCTTCCTGTCTGGACTTTTCCAGTTTTCCTGTCTAGTTTTATTTCTTTCGATTTTCTGAAGATAGGATTCATGGAGTAAAGGTTAAATGCTAATTTCTTGTTGCCAATGAATGAATTTCATGATTATCTTATGATCTTTTATCCGTACTAGCGATTTATTTGATTAATGATGTTTTGGCAACAGGAATCCGTCTGGGTCAGATTTTTCTGAAATTCTGCCCTGACTGGATTTTCCCGGTGTACCTTGTTTTCCCGGATTGCTTTATTTTTTTCGGATTTTTGAGGATTAGTGATTTGTGATAGTTCTTAACTGTTTTATCTGATTTTATGCTAACCTTTGGTTGGAATATGCGTGATAATGGGATACTTATGACGATCTTTTGTGAGTGCAGGCTGAGTCAAGCAAGGCCGCTGCAGGAAAATCCAAGGGTGACATGGAGGGGTCCTCCATTTCAGAGGCCGAAAGATTAAGATTGGACACTAAGAGTCAATTCCCTGAAAGCAAGATATCTTATGTGTGGTCCGAAGTGTCTGACACCAATGTTGGGGCCTGGAGATACGAGGAGTTTAAATAGAGGACAACTAAGAAGGATTTGTCGGTCCTAAGGTAGGGAATGATGAAGTTCGGACTTGTTCACGTGGTAGGGTTTCCTCCGGCGATCTAATGCTCTGAGCTGATACTTGAGTGTGCCCGAAAGTATGACTTTGATACACAAAGGGTTGTCAGCACCGAAGGGAGAGTCTTGGCCAATTTTAGTCCCGTTTCTATTGCCCAAGCCTTTGACATGCCGGATTTTCCTTCTGTGTGTGCTTTGAACATGGACATGGCTAGGACATATTATGAGAATGAGCTAACCAAAGCTCAACAGATGATCAATTCTTGGTTGGAAAAGCCAAAATCACATTACTCTAAACTACCCAAGCAGTTGCACAGGGTTAAATTCAAGACAGACATTTATGATGCTATAATATTTTTGAGCAGAGTAGTAGGTTTGAAGACCGCTGGGGTGTTAGAGAGTTGGATGGTCCATGTGATCACCAAAGTTGAACAAGGAACCAACTACTACTGGGCAGGACTTATCAACACCATAATTGACAAGCAGCTGAGGGACGTACTAGAAACCAAGAGATTCACCATGTCCTCTTATGTCATGTATGTGTTGGCAAGATTCTACCCATACAGGGGTTTGAATCCAGGAGGGACATTTGGACAGGACATAGTCTATGATATTTATCCAGAATTGCACCTAGGAAACCGGGATTATAGAAGGGCTACTGATGCATTCACTATGCATATCACTCGGATGCTTCAAAATGCCGAACATGTCAGGTTTTCAAATGGAGTGAAGGAACTGATTAAGAGATACAGAGCCTGGTTCATTCAGTTTCCCACATTCTCTTACATCAGAATTGATGGATGCCCGAATGCTCCATATAGGTTACCTAGGTACCCTACCGACCATATTGTGTTATTGGAAATTGTTAGACAGATATGTGAATTTGATGCAATTGTCAAGAAGGAGAAGCATAAAACAGGCTTTGGTGGGGATTTCCCTCTTGGAATTGTCATAGCAGAGGTGTGCCCTTCTATCCAATCAGCACACGCAGTAGGGGATGAATTGGCAGCCCATGGTTTTGCCTTCCACTCAAAAAGAACAAACTTTGATATCACCGGGGAAGCACAGAAGAAGGCCACCAAAGAGTACCGTCATAAGGATGACCTAGAAGACTATTGGGCCAATATCAAAGATGATTTAGAGGCAAGGAAGAAAAGGTATTCTAGGCTCCTTGTTGATGTGATTAGACAATATAATGTCAAGCTAATCCCTGACCAACTGGAGGATGATGGAAATCTGGTGGAGGATCATGCCTATGAATTTGTTAAGGATAGGTCAATCGGGGAAATAAACTGGAATGAGGATGAGGTCACAGAGTTGGAAGACCTAATGGCCCCTGTTATGAAATTTACTACTTCATGGCTGAAACATAAGGTTTGGGAGCTAGAGAGTGAGAAGGTACCTTGTACCTTTAATTTGATGGGAAACCTTAATCCTATGTCTACTTCAGAGGAATTCGGGGAAGATGACCCCAAAGGGAAAACTCAAAAGAGCTCACCTTTCAAAATAAAGATCAAAGGCCCGAAAGAAAGTGAGCCATAACCAAAATGAAAGCCAAAAGGAAAGAAAAGAAGTCGGGCTTTGAGGATAGGTAGGTCCTCTGATGAGGAAGAGTTGGGAAAAGTAGAAGAAGAGGATGTTCCTCCACCACCAAAAAGGATGAGGACAGCTAGGGGTTCAAAGAAGAAAAGTCAGGATACCTCAAAAGATGAGCCTTCGATTGTTAATGTGGAGAGTTTAGGAGAGAGGACCAAAGTTTATATGAGGAGATCTAGGACTCCCTCTCCAAAGGAGGTTTTGCAAAAGATGGAATCTTCCCCAAAGTTACCAGCTGTGGAGCCATCTAAGGCTGCTTCTCCTCCACCAAGCGTACTTGAGCAAGAGACTCTTGAGGAACATGAGACTAGCGGATAGGTAGAACCTTTCAAAGGGGGAGAGATCTTTAGTGAGGCGGCTGAGCTCGAAGTTGAAGAGAAAGAAAAGCATCGTTCTCCTCTAGTAATGTATGAAGATTCTTCAGAGAATAGCAAAGGCCATGAATCACCTAAGAAGGAGAATATCCCAGTTAGAACCCCATCGCCTGTGCAAGAGGATGAACCTAAGGTAGGTGACCAAGGTGGGTAGTGTCCTGAGAAAGGAAAGGATGAAACGCCAGAAAAACAACAGGAAGAGGCAACAACAGAGGAAATTCGGGTAGAACCTGCTGTCCCGGATTGGCTCGAAAAGGAGATCACAAGGAAGAAACAAGTAGTTGTTGAGGACACTCCTTTGGATTGGGATGAGATGTTGTCTAAGATCAGAAAAGGGAAGAAGAAGAAGGCTACTAAAGTGGTTTCAAGAATAGAAAGGGATGAGGTAAACAATAGAGTGATCCACATTGCCACCCCTGCTGCAGACAAGACTAGAGAAGAAGTCACTGGTACAGATTACAATGTACAAACTTTCAACCTTGGACCAGCATCTGTGGAACAAGATATAGAGGAGTATGAAGGGTCCAGTGCTGTGATAATTGGCAGGTTAAGGAAAGAGACCCAGACCAAGCATGAGCTGAGAAAGGAAAATGAGAGACTTAGGAAATGCTTGGAAGATGTGATGAAACCCCTGCAATCCCTTCACCCATCTTCTTCTGCCACTCCTAGTTTCTTGCCTAAAGAAACCATTTCTGAAATTGAAAAGATGAAGGCCTCTACTCAAACTGCAATAGATTGGTTGAAGGATGTACAAGCAAAAGGAGAAAATGCATCAAGGAAATCCTTTCAGTTGGAAAGGATGCAGTCAGAGCCAAGGAATTGTTGGAATATGTGCTATCTCAAGATAAGGAGGACATCAACCTTCTACTGCAGAAATCCAAAGTCATCATGGAATATGGTAAAGATCAATTGGCTGCGGATGGGATCCTTCCTTCCTCTAGACTTAGTGAACCGTGGGAATGGTTTGAGGCTCTGCAAATTCGGCAGAAGGCCATGAGGAAGATTCAGAAACGAAAGAAACAAATAGATGGTGACCTGACTGGAGTATATGAGGGATGCATTGCATTTTTTGAGGTCATGATTGGCAAGAGAAAGATTGCTCCTAAGTACCTAAGTCTAGAACAACTAAGGGAATGGTGGCATGATGTTTATGCCCCAGATTCTGAGAATGTCATAACAGGACACTAGCTGGATGATGCAGCAACTTATCTGGCAGTAATGGATAAGTATCAGACCCACAAAGATGATTGGAATAAGACTGTCAAGCAGTCAAAGGAGGAAATTGGCTCCATTGAATGTTGGCTTAGAATCTTGCCTTTGCCACCTGTTACTAAGTTGGATAAGACATTTTTGAGGGTTCAAGGATCGTTGGCCCAGAACAAGGATAAGGGAGGCAGTATTTAATGCCATTTTGAGATTTGTGCTTCCCTATTATTATAGGGCGTGCATTGATCCGGGCTACATTGGAGACCGTGTATAGGCCGACCTTGATGATATATCGGCATTTAATGTGTGCCTTATTTTGAATTCCTAAGGCCAACTTGTTTTGGCAGTTTTTTCTATTTTGTAAATGTTTGGCTAGGCCGACATGTCTTGAGATTTTTCTATAAAGGGCATTCTTGCCTCATTGTAGGGGTGAGCTAGAAAGTAGTAGAGATAAGTAAGAGCAGAAAAGAGGTAGAGTATTTGTAGTAGAAGTAGTCAGTTTCTTGAAGAAAATATTGTAACAGAACAGTGGAATTGTTGCAGCATTTTGGTGATCTAATACAATAGAAGGCATTGTGGTTTTCCTGGTGAAATCTCTTGTGTTATTTCATCTTGCATGGTTTTTGTTGTTTTATCTTTCAAATTGCTTAAAGATTTAGGGTTTAGTGTTGATAATTAGAATAGTGTGGTGAATGATGTTCATGATTTCATATTTGGAATGTTTGTAGCGATCTCTGGTCTGTACTCCCAGTAACTATCTGATTGTAGTAGGCTAGTGAAGTCAACCTGGACCATATATTTACATATGCTTAAGTTTGATTGTGGATGAATATCTATGATTTGAAAATCTATATACCTTAGAAGATTGCACCGTTTTTGTGAGATTGCATTGTGGGTTGATCAAGAATTGGTTATTTGAGGTTGGTCCATTCCAGATATCTATTATTTGCATTGTTCATTCTAGGAATAGTTTAGATCTTATCATATCCTTGCACCCTTATCTTTTTCTATTTCTTTATCATCCGGTTGGATTTAGGATTTGAGATAACCATATTAGAAAATCTGATAATTGGAAAGATACAGTTTGCTTGTAGTAAGGTCTGATTGTGATTACCAGCATTTTCACATATTATATGAGTTGTTTATGCATTGTCATGACCTGACACCCGAGAGACCTTGGGGTGGTTTTTAGCAATTTATTGTTGAAGATTATCTTTCAAGAGAGATAGAATATTATTTTCTGTCTGAGTTGTTGCTGTGCAGAAAACACCATCAACAGATTGGCGCTAGAAGGAGGGCCTAAATGAGCACACTGGATCATTTCTTGAACGCCATCTCTCCTGAGAGATATAGGAGAAACACTAGATCTACCATAGGAGAGGAAGATTTGTAGGAATTACATTTCCCTACTAGGTCAAGAAGGACTCGAAAAAGGGGAGAATCATCATCACCCATCCCTTCACCAGCATCATTTATATCTTCACATCCAGAAGTTGAAGCCATACCCATCCCTGAGGTAGTTCCCTTTCAACAACCACAACCACCGCCCCCACTTTTGCCAATGGCCTTCCTTGCTAATAATCCATCCCCTTTGTCTTTCAACGCTTACAATGTTATGCCCAAAAACCCTGAGCATTTTTGTTCAAAATTCCACATCAATGACCCAAATAGGACTGCAGAGGAGCATATAAGGATCTTTCAAACTTGTCTCAAAGATAGAGGGATTGTTCATGAGGATGTTGCATGTAGGTTGTTTCCTTATTCACTAGGGGAAGAGGCTTTTTACTGGTACAATCACCTCCCATCTGGCTCAATTCTTAATTGGAATGATCTTGAAACTGCCTTTTTACAGAAGTTTAGAATACCCATAAGTGCCAATGAATTATACCTACAATTCACTAGAGTCAAAAGAGAATTCAATGAACCAATATCTAGTTTCAATAATAGGTTTCACCGTGCGTACACCAGACTTCAAGATCCTTATGTTTTGGATGACAATACAACCCTGGGAGTCTATTACGAAGCATTGGACAGCCTTACAACAACCTTTCTGAAGTGGAGACCCAACCCTCCAGCTAACCTAATTGATGCTTACACAGAAGCTGTTAAGCTTAGCATAGATCTAAGACAACATGTGACTAGACCATTGCCTTCTTTAGGACTAGTTGCACATCCCCATCAGGTTCAGGCAGTAAATCAGGCACTTACTAATCATACTTCGATCATGAATCCAATACCTCAATTACCCTTGGTGCCACATCCTGGTCTTCCCATGAGCCAGGTCTCTCCTATGATGAATTTTTCCCAACAACAGGTTAATCAGCCTATGTATCAGCCACAGCCAAATAGTTTCCCTGCCTATTTGCAAAACTCTGAAGTGTTGCATCAGTCTATGAGATCTGCTACAATGCCTGTCCCTCCTCAGAGTAATCCAAGCCGGCCCCCTTATGTAGATCCGAATAAAGAAAGGATTGATGAAATGGCTAAGCAAATAAAGAAGTTGAACCTAGAGGTGACCTACTTGAGGAATCAAAACAGCCAATTACAAGCTGCTCAGAAAAGTATGCAGTCCAATCAGAATAGGGAATTTCCACAAGGACATAATTTTGATAGGGGACAGCATAATGAAAGAGGATTTCACAATGACAGAGGATATAATCAGGATAGGGGTTACAATAGTGACAGAGGCTACAATAATGATAGGAGACAGAATTTTGATAGAGGTCAAGGTAATGGATCAGGATTTGATAAGAGGCAATCACAGGGATAGAGCAGAACATGGAATACGGGACCCAATAATGGAGGAGTCCCCACCCCATTGGATCAACCAGCTAATCAAGTGGTCAACCAATCTGCAAATCAGCCAGTCAGTCAAGACAAGCCTCCCAGTGGTGTATACCTGGCTGAAGCAGCCCTATCAGGATGGTGTAGGCTTCATAAGACGAGTTAGCATTCAGAGTTAGAATGCCCAGAATTCCAAACTGCAACCTCCATTTTCCAGTATGAGGTAGAGAATAATGCAAATGGGCAGGAGATTGTTCCCTCAAGCCCTTATGATTCTCCTGTGCTGGTATTAAATCACGCTCTTTTCCCAGCAAGTAAGGAAAATGTACTAGAGGAGGAATCTGAGTTTTAGGAAGGGAAAATAGATCAAATTTGTAATGAGGATGAAGTGGCTCAGTTATTCAATGAAGAAACAATGAATGATAATGGCCCCCTCGATTAGGAGGAAGCCTATGTCGAAGAAGTACAGATGTTTCAGAGACAAGATTTGAGAGATATGCCTCATAGGCGCCCACAGACTGGGGGACCTTTCACCACTTCCATTCCTCCTAACAACTTTAGTACTCCCCCAGATCCTAATGCTAGCAATAATCCGTCCTATCCACTTGTTTCCAGACAATACCTTTCGAAGGAAAGATAAGCTCAAACTGACCCACAGAAGGAAAATGCTGTTCAAGTAGGCAAGGACAAGGTGGAGGAACCTCCTAGGGAAGCCTCCACTGATATGAATGAGGGGCAGATGGCTTTGTATGTTGTTGAGGAGTTCAAAAAATTAAAGGTAAATATTTCAGCATTTGAATTATTAAGGTTCCCTCCCATTAGGAAGGTAGTTTTAGGTACTTATGATGCACATCCAGTGTCATTGGATAAATCTTCTAAGAAGGATGTCAGTAAGACTTCTAGTTCTCAACCTGAAAAGACACAAAATCGGACTAACTTTCCCCCTGGAGATAAAGGAAAAGAAAAGGATAAGACTCAAGTGGCTCAAGTCAATACTCAGCCCACTTTGTTTTAGGGGAAGACAGAAACCCCACCATTTTTTATTTTTGTGCGTATATTTGGTAAGAATCTGCATAATTTTTTACTAGATTCTGGTGCTTCCACCAATGTGATGCCATTTGGAGTTTGTAGAGCTCTAGGAATTACACCTGCTGACTCTCAGAAGAAGGTGACTCAGTTGGATAGAACTGAAGTAAATGTGGTAGGAGAATTAAATATGATTCACATGTAGATAGCTTCAGTCCCAAGGATTCAATAGGTTATCAATATTCAAGTAGCTGATATCCTGGATGCGTATGGTTTGATTCTAGGAAGAGATTTTACTAAGGCTTTGAATGGTTATGTGTCTACTGATCACTCTCACATGTGGCTTCCTTGGAAAGGAGTGCCCAATCAAATCAGAATTGAGAGAGAACCGAGAATGAAATACATGATTACAGAATACCAAAAGACTTCAACAGAAGTTCTGATATCAGAAGTTGGCATGGGAAATTATATGTTGTCAACACAGTATGAGGAGTTAGACTTAGAGGAGGTATTGATGCTACACACAATGCCTATCGATGCAGAAATAGGATCCATCCATGTTACTATTTTAACAAAATCGGTGGAGGAAGAAGGGGAAACTGAAGATAATCAGATCAGCCTATTGGACAGTTTTCAGGAATTCATCAAGTAGTGTGTTGAAAATTAAATTCACTTAGGTAGAAGGACAAGCTTTGAAGAATTACTCTTACCTAATTGGTGTAGAGTTCATAATGCTTCCCATTCAGAGTTGGAGTGTTGTTTATGCCAAACAACAGTAGAACAAGTACAGAAATGCATGAATCCAACCCTGGCAGTTAAAACAGATATGCAAAACCCTCAAGAAGACTATCAAGAAAAGAAGTTCGTGTCGTCTGAAAAACCATCCAACAATATTAAGCCAAAGGATGTGGTGAAGAAGATGACAGTGGCTGAGTGTTGGACACTTAGATTTGATGGGTCCAAGTCCAAGCATGGAGCTGGGGCAGGGTTTGAACTGATCAGTCCAAAAGGTAGGAATTTCTTTGCAGCCCATAGGATTCAATTTCACTATACTAACAATGTAGCGGAATATGAGGCATTAATTCATGGACTTCTTATGGCACTTAAGAAAAAGGTTAAGATTCTGCAAGTTTTTGGTGATTCTGAGTTAGTAGTTAAGCAAGTAAGGAGACAATATTCATGCCACGATAGAAGAATGACTAATTATAAGCATAGAGTATGGGACCTCATCGAGGGATTTGATGCCTTTAATATTCAACTGATACCACGGTGGAAGAATCAAACAACTGACTCTCTGGCTCAAGCGGAAAGCACTTTGTAGCCTTTATCTTTGTCAGGTTTGAAGAAATTCACTATAGAATTGACTCCTATGCCTTCAGTCCCGGACAATGTCACTAACTTTCAGGTGTTCGAAGATGACAAACATATTCTGGATTTTATCACAAATACAGACGTTTTTGCTTCCCAAATCATTGATGAAACAGAGCTCCAGGAAGCAGAACTGGATTTAGAAGGAGTGATGAATCTAAAATCAAATACTATTCCAAGGGGAATGGTACAGTTAGAACGAATTTTTGATATGGATAAAATCAAGGATCAGGAGCAAGAATCAAAGGAGTCTATCAACGGACAGTGTGATACAATATGGGAACTGAAAATAACTCTAAGAACATTTTTATTGGCAAAGTATGCACTCCAGAAGAAAGACAAGGGATAATTGTAGCACTGCGTAGCTTTCCCGATATAGTAGCCTGGAGTTGAGGACTTGAAAACTTATGATACATCAATCATAACTCATACTATCCCTCTGAAGCCAGGAGCCAAGCCTTTTAGGCAAAGGCAAAGACCAATTAATGCATTATTAGAACCAGTCATACAGAAAGAAGTCCAGAAATTACTATCTGCCAGAATCATATTTCCTGTCAGGCATTCAACATGGGTGGCAAACCTGGTTCCAGTGAGGAAAAAGAATGGAGAAATCAGACTCTGTGTTGATTTCAGGAATTTAAACAGATCATCAGAAAATGATAACTATTCAGTCCCTTCACTGGATGAAGTACTTCAAGTGGTTAATGGATCTCAGATGATGTCCTTTCTGGACGGTTATTCCGGGTACAATCAAGTAATGGTTCAATATGAGGACAGACACAAGACTGCTTTCACAACGAAATGGGGTACCTTTGCTTACAGGAGAATGCCATTTGGACTCATTAATGCAGGAGCCACATTTCAAAGGGCTATCGATATTATTTTTAAAGATATCATAGGCAAATGCATCATTATTTATATGGACGACCTGACTGTGTTTTCAAAGAACAGAGGGGATCACATCTCAGATTTGCACAAAGTGTTTCAAAGGTGCATAGAATTTGGCATATCCTTGAATCCTAAAAAGTGTATTTTCTGAGTAATAGAGGGAAAGCTGCTAGGACATGTGATATCAAAGAAGGGAATTGCTATTGATCCAGAAAGAGTAGAGGCCATCCTGAAGATTCAGCCACCTGCTAGTAAAAAGGAGATGAAATCTTTCTTTGGCAAGATCAACTTCGTCAGAAAGTTCATTACTGGATTCACTGAAATAGTTAAGCCACTGAATGCGATGTTGAAGCAAGATGCTAAGATCAAATGGACTATAGAAGCAAAGGAGGCATTTGCAAAAATCAAAAGAGCCATTGCTGATGCTCCAGTATTGGTAAGTCCTAACTACAACAAGCCTTTTCACATCTATTCATTTGCTTCAGATCACTCGTGTAGGAATGCTAACTCAAAAGTCTGATGAGGAAAATAAGCATCCCATTGCCTTTATGAGTGCGCCGTTAAAAGATGCTGAGTTGTGATACCCAAGTGTAGAAAAGCAGGCATACGCACTAGTTAGAGCAGTAAAGAAATTCAGGCATTATATCCTTAGGAATAAGGTGTATGCAGTTGTTCCAGATTTTGTAGTCAAGTTACTTTTGATGCAAAATGAATTAGGTGAACACAGAGCCAAATGGGTGACAATGCTTCAAGAGTATGACATTGAGATCCAACCCATGAAGCTGGTAAGAGGGCAAGGACTCACTCAAACTATGGCTGAAATAGGCCCTGAACTAACTGTTTAGAATTATAACATTGAGGAGGTTTCCCCAGATGGCTGGTATGATAACATAGTTTATTATTTGCTGAACCAACAATCTCCAGGTCATCTTAATGTTGTTCAGAGGAGAGCCCAGCGATTGAAGAGTGATAGTTTCATGCTAAAGTGAGCTATTTTGTACAAGAAAAATCATGAAGGCATTTATTTGAGGTGTCTTGGGAAACAGGAAGCTGAAAGAGTGATGAATGAATTTCACGAAAAGTATGGCACTGGTCATGGTTCTGCAATTTCCACTGCAAATCAGATTTTGAGAGTAGGATATTACTGGCCCACACTGTTCAAGGACGTCCACCATCATGTACGGACCTGTCACACGTGCCAGACCGCAGCAACAAGGGAAAGGTATGTCGCGCTTCCGCTCCAACTGGTCACTGAGGTAAGGCCTTTTGCTCAATGGGGAATGGATTTCATAGGTCCCATTAACCCACCATCTTCTGCAGGACACAGGTACATTCTCACTATTACTGATTATTTCACAAGATGAACTGAGGCTTTTGCTTGTAGACAATGTACATCTGAGGTAGTGATTGATTTCTTAGAATCTGCTATTCTTAATCGATTTGGATGCCCTATTGCTGTTGTCTGTGATAATGGTCCCGCTTTCGCATCTTTAAAATTTTAAAATTGGGCTTTTGATTATGGCATTATTGTGAAGTTTGCATCTAATTATTACCCTCAGGGTAATGGCTTAGCAGAGTTCTATAATAAGAACTTATTGACTGTCATCTATAAGCTGTTAGAGAGGAACCCAAAAGACTGGCACACCCAGCTTTGGTTTTCCCTTTGGGCAAATCGTACAAGACTTAAGTCATCCATTGGCACATCTCCTTATCACTTAGTGTATGGTCTAGAGCCAGTATTCCCTATTCAACTCAAGATCCCAACTTTACAGTTTATAAATGAGTTTTATGATGAGGGGGACAGAAGGGAGGCTAGGCTGGCAGAGCTACTGCACCTTGAGGAAAAAAGAGACAACGCCCTTGAGAATTTTTCCAAACATCAAGGGGTAGTTAAGAGGTGGTTTGACAGGAAGGCTAAAGTCAAGGCTTTCAGGATTGGTGACCTTGTTCTGTATTGGGATAAACCTCATGATCAAAAGGGGAACCATGGGAAGTTTGATAAACTGTGGCTTGGCCCATATCAGATTGCTGAAATACTTGGAGATAATGCCTTTCGTTTGAAGACTCTCACGGGTGAAGATATTCCACTGCCTGTCAATGGGCAGTATTTGAAACATTATTTCCAGTCCTGAGCTATTTTCAGCTCCCTGCTTTGTATATAGTTAGTTTAGGTTGCTTTCTGTTGTTTTGTTTGGTTAGAGTAGGTTTCATTTTGCTCTGCTTGCTTTGCTTTGCTTAGAATAGGTTTGCTTTGGTTTGTTTGTTTTGGTTTGCGTCGCTCTTGCTCCTGGTCTCTCCTCTTTTGGGGATCCCTGGTTGCATTTGTATGACAGTGGTGACAAAGTAGGATTGATGTTCTTGGTATTTCTTTTTACAAACTCTAATCATCCTTCCAGGGCATTATGGTATGAATTCCTTGCCCAATGTCACTTATCCTTATGCTGAGGCAAAGGGTTTTCTAGTCAGTTTGAACAGGAATACATTAGGGTCTCATATTTTTTAAATTAAAGATACCTAAAGTTGCATAAGGTCCTTATGACGTTTGAACAAGTGAAAAATTATTTTTTCTGCTCTAGTGCCACTGTGGTTCTTGTCCCTGAGTGCGAACTTCATTGTTTGCAGGTTGAAGCGAAAACAGTGAAAAGATAAGCAGTATATAAAAAAGAAGAAGAGGGAAATGCATATTGAAAATTAAAAGGTTTAACTTCAACTCATCAGGGGGATCTGAATATCTCTACTGGAGCTATAGATGCCTGTCTGGCAGTAGAGCTATGTTCAGGAGAATCACAGCGATAACCTCGTCGGGGCTATGGATGCCTGACTGGCAACGAGGCTCTATCCAGGTTACTTTTAGAGTATGAATCCTTATGTAGCTTGTTCATGCCAAGTCTGGTTCCTGTTGCAACTAAAGGAGGATAATAAACACATATGCACACACTTTGACCCTAGTATAGGAAAGTTTGGATGACTATGGGCTTCTTTGTTTTAACATGCATGGTGGCGGGATAGGTGAGTTGAAACCATGAGTTATGGGTTCTTGATTCCAGTTTGTCATCGAAATGCTCGGGAGCATTCCCCAGCAGAGTCGCCATTTGTTGTGTAGTTTTTGCACACACGCCCCACTTGCAGGGGGGACCCTCTTTTCGATGATGTCTTTTGGCCTTTGGTTTTATTGGATTTGTCTTTTTAAGGTCTTGAGATATTGGTCTTACTGGTTTTTTGTCTTGCCTTGAGGCTTGAATTGGTTAAAATTGGCTTTTAGTGAAAATCTAGGTTTTGACCTGAATCCGAGATTTTCCAGCTCCGGCGGATTTTCCCGGGAGTTGGTTCACTGTCTGTTTATTGCTGAATTTTCCGAATCCGAGTTTCTACTTGACTCCAGGATTTTTCGATTCTGGCAGATTTTCCCGAACTGCGTTAAAATCCCGAACTTCGTTCAAATCCCAGTTTCTGCCATTTCCGTGGAATTTGTGTTCATCCAGATTTTCCGCGTGTCTTGGGATTCTCCGAAATTCCGTCTTGGGCTCGAGTTTATGGATTTTTCAGACATGTCTTGTCGCTCATTAATGCCCGAGGTACCTTTGCTCAAATGCGATTAGGGATGAATTTAAGGTCTTTTGAGCATCATTTTAACTTCAATATTCACTTGTCTTCTACTTTGACATCTGAGTGTATTCTTCATTCAAGCTTTGAGCGTTGATCTTGAGCTGCTTGCGTGAGGTCTGGTTGGGCGCTAGTGTTAGGGTTTTCATTGCTAGGACGCACTCATTTTGCAGTCGCCTCCTTCGAGTTCGAGCTTCATCAACACTAATCCATGGTGAGTCATCTCTGATCCTTCCCTTTGTTGTGTCATGATTGAATCTTTCCAAGTTGATTGGTAGCCGTTCCAGGTCGGCCTTTGCTTGATCATGATTTTATATTTATCGAATTAGGGTTGGACTTAAATCCACACCAAATATTTGTCACATGTGCTTGTGTTTATCCATTTAGTGGTGGGTGTGTGAGTATGAACCAGTCTGAATAGGACTTTTCCCTTAAGCGCACCATTTGTTCTATTTTGCGAAAATTAGTGTTTCAGTTTATTTGCCCGATTTTGCCAAGGTTCAGTAGGGTTATCGTGATTTCATGATTTATGTTCAGCCCAACCTGCTCGTACCTTGAAAAATCCCTGTGCGCATTGATTGATCGCCCCAATGTTAGTTTTCCTTGAAATTTTAAGCTTGTCCAGACTCTCATGGCGGGGGTCTAGTTATGGGATTTAGGGCATCGTTGTTTCGACTTGAAGGTTAGTTATTCAGAGGTCTTTTGAAATCCAAATTCATGTGCATTCTGAATTTGTTGATTAACATCAATGTTGGGACCATCAGAATCCAAGTAGAAAGGCTTGCATGTTCATTCAATCACTCGTTCGTGTGTTGTCCTTCGTCGCGTTTCTGAGGTGTCCGAGGAATTCCTGCTCGCCTAGATTTTCCTGGTTTCGGCCAATTCTGCGGAGTATAGCGAATTCCGGAATATTTGAACTATCCACGGAAATCCTTCCTGTCTAGACTTTTCCGGTTTTCCTGTCTGGTTTTATTTCTTTTCATTTTCTGAAGATAGGATTCATGGAGTAAAGGTTAAATGCTAATTTCTTGTTGCCAATGAATGAATTTCATGATTATCTTATGATCTTTTGTCCGTACTAGCGATTTATTTGATTAATGATGTTTTGGCAACAGGAATCCGTCTGGGTCGGATTTCTCCGAAATTCTGCCCCGACTGGATTTTCCCGGTGTACCTTGTTTTCCCGGATTACTTTATTTTTTTCAGATTTTTGAGGATTAGTGATTTGTGATAGTTCTTAACTGCTTTATCTGATTTTATGCTAACCTTTGGTTGGAATATGCGTGATAATGGGATACTTATGACGATCTTTTGTGAGTGCAGGCTAAGTCAAGCAAGGCTGCTGCAGGAAAATCCAAGGGTGACATGGAGGGGTCCTCCATTTCAGAGGCCGAAAGATTAATATTGGACACTACGAGTCAACTCCCTAAAAGCAAGATATCTTCTGTGTGGTCCAAAGTGTCTGACACCAATGTTGGGGCCTAGAGATACGAGGAGTTTAAATAGAGGACAACTAAGAAGGATTTGTCAGTCCTAAGGCAGGGAATGATGAAGTCCGGACTTGTTCATGTGGCAAGGTTTCCTCCGGCGATCTAATGCTATGAGCTGATACTTGAGTGTGCCCAGAAGTATGAATTTGATACACAAAGGGTTGTCAGCACCGAAGGGAGAGTCTTGGCCAATTTCAGTCATGTTTCTATTGCCCAAGCCTTTGACATGCCGGATTTTCCTTCTGTGTGTGCTCTGAACATGGACATGGCCAGGACATATTATGAGAATGAGCTAACCAAAGCTCAACAGATGATCAATTCTTGGTTGGAAAAGCCAAAATCACATTACTCTAAACTGCCCAAGTAGTTGCACAGGGTTAAATTCAGGACAGACATTTATGATGCTATAATATTTTTGAGCAGAGTAGCAGGTTTGAAGACCGCTGGGGTGTTAGAGAGTTGGATGGTCCATGTGATCACCAAAGTTGAACAAGGAACCAACTACCACTGGGCAGGACTTATCACCACCATAATTGACAAGCAGCTGAGGGACGTCCTGGAAACCAAGAGATTCACCATGTCCTCCTATGTCATATATGTGTTGGCAAGATTCTACCCATACAGGGGTTTGAATCCAGGAGGGACATTTGGATAGGACATAGTCTATGAGATTTATCCAGAATTGCACTTAAGACATCGGGATTACAGAAGGGCTAATGATGCATTCACTATGCATATAACTCGGATGCTTCAAAATGCCGAACATGTCAGGTTTTTAGATGGAGTGAAGGAACTGACTAAGATATATGGAGCTTGGTTCATTCAGTTTCCCACATTCTCTTACATCCGAATTGATGGATGCCCGACTGCTCCATATAGGTTACCTAGGTACCCTACTGACCATATTGCGTTATTGGAAATTGTTAGACAGAGATGTGAATTTGATGCAATTGTCAAGAAGGAGAAGCATAAAAAAGGATTTGGTGGGCATTTCCCTCTTGGAATTGGCATAGCAGAGGTGTGCCCTTCTATCCAATCAGCACACGCAACAGGGGATGAATTGGCAGCCCATGGTTTTGCCTTCCACTCCAAAAGAACAAACTTTGATATCACCGGGGAAGCACAGAAGAAGGCCACCAAAGAGTACCGTCATAAGGATGACCTAGAAGACTATTGGGCCAATATCAAAGATGATTTAGAGGCAAGGAAGAAAAGGTATTCTAGGCTCCCTGTTGATGTGATTAGACAATATAATGTCAAGCTAATCCCTGACCAACTGGAGGATGATGGAAATCTGGTGCAAGATCATGCCTATGAATCTGTTAAGGATAGGTCAATCGGGGAAATAAACTGGAATGAGGATGAGGTCACAAAGTTGGAAGACCTAATGGCCCCTGTTATGAAATTTACTACTTCATGGCTGAAACATAAGGTTTGGGAGCTAGAGAGTGAGAAGGTACCTTGTACCTTTAATTTGATGGGAAACCTTAATCCTATGTCTACTTCAGAGGAATCAAGGGAAGATGACCCCAAAGGGAAAACTCAAAAGAGCTCACCTTTCAAAATAAAGATCAAAGGCCCTAAAGAAAGTGAGCTAGAACCAAAAAGAAAGCCAAAAGGAAAGGGAAGAATTCAGGCTTTGAGGATAGGTAGGTCCTCTGATGAGGAAGAGTTGGGAAAAGCAGAAGAAGAGGATGTTCCTCCACCACCAAAGAGGATGAGGACAGCTAGGGGTTCAAAGAAGAAAAGTCAAGATACCTCAAAAGACGAGTCTCTGATTGTTGATGTGGAGAGTTCAGGAGAGAGGACCAAAGTTTATATGAGGAGATCCAGGACTCCCTCTCCAAAGGAGGTTTTGCAAAAGATGGACTCTTCCCCAAAGTTACCAGCTGTGGAGCCATCTAAGGCTGCTTCTCCTCCACCAAGCGTACCTGAGCAAGAGACTCTTGAGGAACATGAGACTAGCGGAGAGGTAGAACCTTTCAAAGGGGGAGAGCTCTTTGGTGAGGCGGCTGAGCTCGAAGTTGAAGAGAAAGAAAAGCATCATTCTCCTCTAGTAATGTATGAAGATTCTCCAGAGAATAGCAAAGGCCATGAATCACCTGAGAAGGAGAATATCCCGGTTAGAACCCCATCGCCTGTGCAAGAGGATGAACCTGAGGTAGGTGACCAAGGTGGGCAGTGTCCTGAGAAAGGAAAGGATGAAACGCTAGAAAAACAACAGGAAGAGGCAACAACAGAGGAAATCCGGGTAGAACCTGCTATCACAGATTGGCTCAAAAAGGAGATCACAAGGAAGAAACAAGTAGTTTTTGAGGACACTCCTTTGGATTGGGATGAGATGTTGTCTAAGATCAGCAAAGGGAAGAAGAAAAAGGCTGCTAAAGTGGTTTCAAGAATAGAAAGGGATGAGGTAAACAACAGAGTGATCCACATTGCCACCCCTGCTACAGACAAGACTAGAGAAGAAGTCACTGGTACATATTACAATGTACAAACTTTCAACCTTGGACCAGCATTTGTGGAACAAGATATAGAGGAGTATGAAGGGTCCAGTGCTGTGATAATTGGCAGGTTAAGGAAAGAGACCCAGACCAAGCATGAGCTGAGAAAGGAAAATGAGAGACTTAGAAAATGCTTGGAAGATGTGATGAAACCCCTGCAATCCCTTCACCCATCTTCTTCTACCACTCCTGGTTTCTTGCCTAAAGAAACCATTTCTGAAATTAAAAAGATGAAGGCCTCTACTCAAACTGCAACAGATTGGTTGAAGGATGTACAAGCAAAAGGAGACGATGCCATCAAGGAAATCCTTTCAGTTGGAAAGGATCCAGTCAGAGCCAAGGAATTGTTGGAATATGTGCTATCTCAAGATAAGGAGGACATCGACCTTCTACTGTGGAAATCCAAAGTCATCATGGAATATGGTAATGATCAATTGGCTGCAGATGGGATCCTTCCTTCCTCTAGACTTAGTGAACCATGGGAATGGTTTGAGGCTCTGCAGATTCGGCAGAAGGCCATGAGGAAGATTCAGAAACGAAAGAAACAAATAGATGGCGACCTGACTGGAGTATATGAGGGATGCATTGCATTTTTTGAGGTCATGACTGGCAGGAGAAAGATTGCTTCTAAGTACCTAAGTCTGGAACAACTAAGGGAATGGTGGCATGATGTTTATGTCCCGGATTCCAAGAATGTCATAACAGGACACCAGTTGGATGATGCAGCAACTTATCTGGTAGTAATGGATAAGTATTAGGCCCACAAAGATGATTGGAATAAGACTGTCAAGCAGTCAAAGGAGGAGATTGGCTCCATTGAATGTTGGCTTAGAATCTTGCCTTTGCCACCTGTTACTGAGTTGGATAAGACATTTTTGAGGGTTCAAGGATCGTTGGCCCAGAACAAGGATAAGGGAGGAAATATTTAATGCCATTTTGAGATTTGTGCTTCCCTATTATTATAGGGCATGCACTGATCCAGGCTACATTGGGGACCGTGTCTAGGCCGACCTTGATGATATATCGGCATTTAATGTGTGGCTTATTTTGAATTCCTAAGGCCGACTTGTTTTGGCAGTTTTTTCTATTTTATAAATGTTTGGCTGGGCCGACATGTCTTGAGATTTTTCTATAAATTGCATTCTTGCCTCATTGTAGGGGTGAGCTAGAAAGTAGTAGAGATAAGTAAGAGCAGAAAAGAGCTAGAGTATTTTGTAGTAGAATTAGTCAGTTTCTTGAAGCAAATATTGTAACAGAACAGTGGAATTGTTGCAGCATTTTGGTAATCTAATACAATAGAAGGCATTGTGGTTTTCCTGGTGAAATCTCTTGTGTTATTTCATCTTGCATGGTTCCTGTTGTTTTATCTTTCAAATTGCTTAAAGATTTAGGGTTTAGTGTTGAGAATTAGAATAGTGTGGTGAATGATGTTCATGATTTCATATTTGGAATGTTTGTAGCGATCTCTGGTCTGTACTCCCAGTAACTATCTGATTGTAGTAGGCTGGTGAAGTCAACTTGGACCATATATTTACATATGCTTAAGTTCGATTGTGGATGAATATCTATGATTTGAAAATCTATATACCTTAGAAGATTGCACCGTTCTTGTGAGATTGCATTGTGGGTTGATCAAGAATTGGTTATTTGAGGTTGGTCCATTCCAGATATCTATTATTTGCATTGTTCATTCTAGGAATAGTTTAGATCTTATCATATCCTTGCACCCTTATCTTTTGCTATTTCTTAATCATCCGGTTGGATTTAGGATTTGAGATCACCATATTAGAAAATCTGATAATTGGAAAGATACAGTTTGCTTGTAGTAAGGTCCGATTGTGATTACCAACATTTTCACATATTATCTGAGTTCTTTATGCATTGTCATGACCTAACACTCGAGAGACCTTGGGGTGGTTTTCAGCAATTTATTGTTGAAGATTATCTTTCAAGAGAGATAGAATATCATTTTCTGTCTGAGTTGTTGCTGTGCAGAAAACACCATCAATAGGTTGCTAGTTGTTTCTCATTTTCACTTGGCCTCTTTGATGATGCATTTTTTTTATTGCCCGGTATTTTGGTGTTTCTGTATGTCTTTGTTGTTTATTTTTTTATCAGAAACCAAAATTTTAGACTCCTGTGTGAGGCGAAAGAGTTTTTGTCTTTAAATAACTTTAGTTACGCCTGGTATTTTATTAATCAAATTGTATAAACTTAGTAATTTTTTCTTTTATCAAAGTCTGATACCTTATTATTTTCTTTAAAGTAAAAGTCAGAAACTGGAAAGTCTGCTTTGAAATGTCAAGTGTATCTTTCAGTTTTGGTTTCCGGGTTTTGTTTCTGTTGTTCCATTTTTTTTCTCTTTTCTTGAGAAGTATTTCTCAGATCCTGGTGTTATGTGTTTTTCTCAAAGACATTATTAGAAGTTGAAACTCCGATGATCATCATTAATCTCATATCATTAATGGAATATACCCTGTATAAAGTTGGCGTGACATGTGAACCATAATCCATTGGTCCCGGTCCTGATAGGTGTTTTTCATTCCAGTATTTCAAAGGAAAGTTTGTAGCCTCGATGAAGATAAAGTTTCATGCTGAAGTATGGAGAAATTTTTTGATGTGGATGAAGTCAAAGCTTTGACTTATTCTAGAAAGTTCTTGATGACAATTGGCATATGCCACGTGACATATTCTAATTTGTTGTTTCTGATTTCTCTAAGATACCTTTTAAGTTGAACTTCTGGGGTGCCTTGTTTCTATAAAAGGTCATCTCCTCCCACATTTTTATTTTAAGTTCATAATTTGTGGATGTCGGAGGAGCAAAAACTTCTTTTAAGTTTTTTTCTTTTTTCTTGTTTTTTGAACCATTCCGGTGTAAAAATTTGTATGCACATAGACATTAATTGATATCAGAGCTTTATGGATAGTTACCTATCTAAGTATCTTTTGTAGCTGGTTTTGTAAGTTTGGTTGAACAAGACTGTATGCTGCACCGTTTAAGGGTGCATATAGAACCTATTCAGTTTCCATTAACGAAACCCCTTCTTTAAAAGCTTGCATCATTTTATACGTAGCCGTGAAGCAATATGGTGAAGTATAAAGCGGTTTGCTCTATTTTGATTAATTTTTTTGGGGCATCCATGGAGAATAACTGAGAGAAATTTTATTTTCTTACTTTTTTTAATGTTTTGCTTTAGGTTAGATTTTAATATTTTTTGAAAATATTCTAAAAATTACAAGTGAATGGAAATAGTTTTGTTGAAAATATTTTATTTTCCATGAAATTGTTGAATGCTTAATGCTAAATCTACTTAAGTGATAGCAAAGAATTTGTTTTATTCATGAAATATTATGATGAATATTTCGATTTCATGATGTCATTTGATGATAAAATTGAAGTTTTAAGTGAAATGTTAGTAATCCTTGATAAAATTGGAAATAATTGTATTCCCCTTTGAAATTAATAGCAAAATTATCACATCATTACTCGAGAGCTATGTTTAGTGCAATCATGACTTGATTTATGGAGACTTGGGATTAAATGAAAGTCAATCTTTGTTTTGTGAATACATACTTCTTTCTTAGGTTGTCTTTGTTTTATAGCTTTCAAGAAAGGTAGGCTCTTTGAGGTCTTGTCTGTGGAGATTATATATGAGTTGTTTAATGTGAGTAAAATTGTTGTCAACAATGCCCTGGCCCTAAATCCTAATGGAAATCCTTTAAATTCTAGGAATGAGAATCCTAATTGGTTTGATGAGGAAAACGTGGAACAACCAAAGGAGGAAAACCCCAATGCTGATGAACTCCCAGTTGATGAACAAATTCCCCGCCACCCTCCTACAATTTTTGCTAGGTGTGTGCTAATCCTTGTTAAAAGCAACTCCCCTATGGTTAATGTGTCTAATCCTTCTACCCCTCTATCGCAGAAGAGTGAGGATTTGAGAATATTTGAATTAAAACTCATTAGAGCAATGCCTAAAAAGAGGAAATACTCTCCTCTGCCGTTGGAACCCCTGAAAGTTAAGAAACCCAGATGTGACATTAATCTTAGAGATGTAATTCATATCTTTGAGGAAGGGAACCAAATGGAGGAGGCCAAAGAAATTTTACAAGGGAAAGGAAGTGGTGGTAGTGGAGGAAGAAGGTTGGCTTGTTTGGCGAAGGAGGAGGAGGACCTTGGGTATGAAGATTTCAAAGCTTAGGAAGAAGACGAGTCTAAAGACTTGGATTTTGAGGAAACTGCCTATGATATGGGGGAGGATGGTTCAGAGGAGGAAAAAGAGGAGGAAGAGGAGGAGCAAGTGAAGCCTTCTAAGGATAAGATTGAGGTTGGGAATGAGCAGGATGTTGGCTTCTCTGGAATGGAGAACAAAGTCGAGGATATTAGTAATGAGTTTTTTAAAAGTACACTAACTTTATTGCAGGTATAGTTCGAAGACATGGAGAAGGCGTTAGTTACTCTCATGAGAGTAACTAATAGGTTGATGAGAAGAGCGATGCTTGGAGCAGCTTCTAGAGAAACAAAGCTTACCAAGAAATAGAAGAAATAGGGGAAAACTAATACCCTGAAGCTATTGGATGAAACAGAGGGCCCTGACTGGTGCGAATACATTTCTCTCATGGGAGAGTATGGGGACCTGTTAAAGAAGGCCAGTTAATGGATTATGTTGTTGCTTTGTTGTTTTTTAATGTGTTTTTTGTCTTTTAATCATATATGGGACTATTCTATTAATTTCTATAGGTTATGGTGGAATATGACACATCCCTTACATTGAGATTACATGTTTGGTTATGTGTTTTGAATACAATGTTAGTTGCAAATAACTACTTTCATGTGATTGTGACATTGAGAATGCAATAGTTGGTCCTTTTGTCATAACTATGAATTATTAACAAACTCTTTATTTTGCAAGTGAATTTATTGAACCCATATGAGATCATGAGATTAAATTTAAATGCATATTATTTAGTCGTTGAGAACGTTCTAACCACAGACCTTGTTAGTGGATGCAAGATTGCCGCCGTCATGAGAGAAAGGGGAATATCATCAGGGAGAGGACATGGTTGACAATGGATCTATTTTATCATCTACCTCGAGCTAGTGTATGAAAAATATCTAAAACGTAACTTGGCCATAAATAGTATAAAGTAATTAATTACTCTATAAGTTAATTTACATATATATATTTATCTTTAATTATTTCTAAGAGATTGCAAATTGATTAATAAGGTTATAATAAATAATAATAAATTAGAAGTGGGGCGAACTAATGTTAAATATTGGCATCGATTGGCTATAATTAAATTGAAGTATTTTGAATTCTTTTGGGAATCATAATTATGGAAAACGCGATTTCCATCTCACGCCATCTCCTTCTTGAAACATCCAAGTATGGATAGATGAAGAAGCAGGTGTTGGCAAGAAAAAATTCTCTGGCAAGGAGTTGGAAATTTTTTTTCATACCTTCCTTTGTGGAAATTGTTCTTGCTTCCAGAGGGCTCCATTTTTTTTCTCTTGAGCATCAAGTTTTCTTTTGGGGAGAGTCGTAATTTTTTGGCAGTATCATCCTGAAGTAAGAGGTGCCAAGCTGATTTCCAATTCTCACCACTGTAATCAAAATCTTTTATCTTCAAAAATGAACCCTGTCTCTGTGTTCAGGATTTTTGGTCTAATTTTGTTGTTCTGTATCTCTCCAATTCATTGCAAAATTACCTTTCTGGACGCGTCTTCATTGACGGTGACTGGCTAGCAGGACCCCCAGAGAATTGGAGTTGAAATCTTCTAATTGTTTTCCTTTCTAGGCACGTAAGTGAATCCTTTACTAACTATGTAGCTTGGCATTACTTTGCATATCGAATTAAATATTAGTCTTAATAATTTCGTTCCAGGGAACCATGGAACTGAATGTGAATGTTGGCATCAGTTGAATAGAATGAATTTAACGAGATTATGTGTAATTGTAATTTTCTCCTTCTTCTTGTCTGGAATCTAATTCAGTATTTCCCTTCCATATGGGAAATCATTTGTAAACTTCACTTATATCGAGTCTTATTCCATATAAACTCATCTCGAATCTAACAAGGGAATATGAAGAATGCCACTGTAATCTTTCTCATCTCATTGAGCTATCATCCTCAAATTTTTCTTGTTGACATGTAATAGACTTGTTGAAACAAACAACAGTGAGAATGGCACAGAGAATAGGAATTGATTCATGTGGTAACCCAAAGCCTATACTTAAGTTTCCTCAAGAGAAACATGCTTGATAGAGTCATTAAATCCATGTCTCTTCACTTTAAATCTAAATGGTTAAGTCTCGAGTTAAGACCCCAGCTATCAAATCTTCTTGAATATAAAAGGACAATCATTCTTAAAGTGAAACTTAAACTTGCTGGATAATTAAATGTTTGAGATCATGTGATCATGATGACCCTGAAGTCAATCTTTCAACCATTTATATTTTGTTACCCTATGTTGGTTGTGGCCTTCATTTTGGAACCTCGACCCTCTGTTGAGGAACCTGAAATGGTTTTCTTAGAATTTTTAATCTTTACTTTGCTGAGATCAACCTTGTCTGATTATTTGAAGATTTTCTAAGTTTAAAGTTAAATAATTTGAATTAATGGAATCTTGGAAAATGATTTAAGTTTTCCAATCAATCTCAATCTAAACTGCAGACTGATTCTTGACCTGTTGCTGGTCTTTGGTCATTTCCATGCTCACTTGAATCTTTATGAGTTATAAAAGTGAGTCTTTGGAATTTCACGTTGAATAACTCCTTATATGTATAATCTTGTGAATTTAATGCACTCTGGAACTATGAAGGAACGTCAAGTAAACCAGTCATCGTAATCTAACCTGAGACCAAAATATGAAGTTGATTGATAAGATTTGGTTGAAACTCAATGTTGAACTAGCCTCTTTCTACCACTCTCTGCATGAATGAAATTAGTAGATTATTAATTAAAAATAAAAGAAGGAAAGTTTATGAGCATTGTCTTTTTTTCTCTATAATGATATTAGTACAATCCTGAAATAAGATGTAAATACAAACCTAGTTATGGTAATAATGAACCCTAGGTTAATTTTAACCTCGAATCAAGAGAAGATTGGTAACCCAACTAGATGTTGAAGAAATAAGAAACTTGATCAGAGAGTTGTCATGTCGAGCAAAGGTGAGAGTGCTGACGGAACAAGAGTGCTAGAGATGCTGGCACAGTAGTGCCAGAGACATTGACATAGGAGTTCCAGAGATGTTAGCACAATAGTGCCAGAGACATCGGCATAGGAGTGCTAGAAAATATTAAAATCCTTGGCCAAGGTACGATGCAAAATTCAACATCTATCAGCTATCAAGTACTAGATAAACCACTGATCAGAGAGTCCTTTTCTAGTTGGGAGGTACCGTTAGGTTGATCAGGAGGTATAGGTCCTTGACACCAGGCTCAGAGGCATGAGGATAATTTGATCCATGTTGATTACCCTCTTGAAGGGCGGGTTCTTCAGTTGAGGTATAGCGCCTGATGATAATTCTCTTTTCCTCCTTGATAAAGATGTCCAAGTATAACATCATGAAGATGATGTCAAATGTATTTCTTCCTCACTCGTAAATCCAGGTACATACAATGATAATTAAAGTTTAATTTCATTTATGTCATGAATGTTATTCTTTTATGTTAATGTATTTTTTAAGATTTTGTAGTTAATTAGTGAGATAGTTACTTGATTCATTCAACTGTTATATTTGTTTCATAGCTGCAATAATTGTTCTTATTTTCTAGAAGCAAGGAAAAGTAATTATTATCCATATGCAATTTCCTGTTATATGTTTACAGTTAATAGCTTTCTTTTCAGCTAAAAATGAAATTAAAAGTTAGTTGATGAATTGTATGATGTAACAACATCATAATTGAATTTTCTTTTCCATCTAACTGCAAATGAAGCCCTAGTTTTATGAGTAGGTGAAAGATGCGAATTAGTTAATGATGCCCTAGCAGTTATTCTCTTTTTAGTTTGTTATCTTTATTTTGGAAAACCCTAGGTTGTTAGTTATTTTGTTGCTCTTCAGCTAAAGTTGGTAAATTAACTGCTTTTCTAACAACTGTAAGAAGTTCTTTAAAAATTTAAATTGATTCGGTTGAAATCAGTTTGGAAACTCTTGAATGAAAACAAATTAGTTATAATTATCAGAAATTTTGGTAGTTATAGCTGAAGATGAAGTTGGGTGTTACATATGGTATCAAAGCTACCAGGTTCGACACTGAAGCTCGGGGCTCATCATGCAACTCAGAAAATTGAAACCAGCATTGAAAACCTTGTAAATCTTATGCATTGAGTCTATCATAGGAAGTGATAGCCAACCCTGTAAACCAATTTTGTACTGAGCCTACCACAGAGAGTGATAGCCTTTTTGTAACCACTTGGAATTTAATCTATCACAAGAAGTGATAATGATTTTTGTAAACAATTTTGTTTGTAACCATTAAATGTTCTTAGAAGTTATTTGAGTTATCAAGTAATTATGAAACCATTATATCTAAATGAAGGCAAGGTATGCCTAGGGTACCGAGATTGTGATTAAAACTTAATAATGGCTTATTTTGAAATTGTGGACTTAAGGATGGGAAGATACAGAAGCAATCAACCGGGTGCAGGGGTATCTGAGTGTTGAAAAATCCTTGAAATTATATCAAAACCCATAGATAAGATGAAATCTAGTCTAATTTCTAGATGGCTCATAATGAACTAAGTGGAATTAAAGGTTCAAGATGATAAGAAAAATAATAGTCAAGGACAATATGTTGTTGCATGAAAGATAGCTTGAGAAAAGAGGAAGCAGATTAGTGTTTTATCTTTTAATCCCTTTGTGGAGGCTAGAAGAATGAGTCAGTAAGAGAAAGGATGTTTGTTTACTTCATGGAAGAGGAGTTACCTCATACTGATAGTATTGTGAGATTATAGATCAAGTTGTTCAAGGATATCACTTTTGGTTCTTCATCAGATTGATGAATCAAGAGTTGCAAGATTTTATTTGTTATGATAGGAAGTTGTTGTCATGAGCAACGTGAAATGCAGATACAATATGACAAGATGATGGATAACTTAAGATGACAAGTTAGTTATCTACATACATGGTCCACTATGTTACTGTAATGATAAAATACTTGTTAGAAGTTTAATGACTATGTGGTGATATAAGACAAGAGTGCATACATTGTGTTCCTTAATGATTCACATTTGAACCATTTTGATTAGGTCTCAAAACATATTTACATAATAATCATCAAGAAAGAACTTTGATCTATATGGTATCTCAAGAAGTATTGGTATGTTTGGTGCATTATAACTATCTCATAAATTTTTCCAGTAATATTCAAGAAATTCTGATGAAATTGGTTCATCTTCTTAGCAGTGACTGTGTTTGGGCCAGTGGTAGTGAATTTCATGGTGCAGTTATATTCATACAAATCTTGGACAAGTGTCACTAGTAGAACTATTGGACGGGTTTCTAGGATTGGTACTACAAAGACATTTCCTGTTGAACAGTGCTAATGGAGACAACAACAACATGATTAAAGTGATGATGGAGTATCCGTCAGATCATCTTTTGAAGGCACAAAGTAAATGGTAAAAGTTAATTGTTCAAAACCCTCATTGACCTCTCATCACATAAATTTATTGTTCCAAAATTTAGACATGATTGGTACAATGGTGATAGTGTGGTTAAAGTGGACAATTTGTGTGAATGCTAGATTCGCAAAACATTTTTGTTGATATACCAAAGTCTATATGTGATTCTGATAAAAAAAAAGTAATTTAGACATGATTAGTTATTGTTATCTACCTGGGAAGAAAAAGAAGAACAGTGTTATGAGTCAACAAGAATGTGAGTGTTACAGCTCAATACATGACTCAAGGCTTGTTTTTTTCCACAAGGTTATTACGGATCTTCTTGGTAATTCCTGACAATGGCATAATGACTCTGATGTCTTTAACTATAGCATCTTTGCTAGTGGTAATCTTAGTGATGGAAAAAAAGGGACATACAAAGCCATAGGTATATGGTATTCTTTAACTGGAGGATACTTGACACAAATGATATTTGATTGGTTTCTTAGTTTGGCTCAATTCACCATTGATCATCAAGTAGGTATCTTTGACACATGATAAGAACATGAACACGTGTATCTTGGTTATGTATATAATACATTGGTTTCCTCATATGTTTCACTGCACAGTACTTTGGTCGGATAGTTGTACAGAGCTCATTCTTAATTAGGAAATCTTTTCATGCTTAATTCTTACACTAGTTGATAGTGATTTCATTATTGTTTTCTCAAGAAGTGATCTATTGGCATGGAATGTAGAGAAAATGGTATAGAACCAGGAAATACTTGCTCACCGAGATTCATGAGAAAATCAATTGTTGTAATTAAGCATAAGTAAGGATGAAAGTTTGAGGGACTTGTTGTTTGATGCATTTATAACACAGTCTCTAACCTAATGTAAGTTTTTGGAAGGATTGATAGTAGTGCAACAATCTACTCCCTTGTTAATGACTTAGTTAAGTCATGTGGTGCATGATAAATGTTCTCTAGATCTTGGCACTATAATGGATTTTGGTAAAATCCCTTTTTATACTGGCAAGTGATGCCATTGCTTTATTTCTTAAATTCTAAAGTAGTCTAGCTGCTGCATTTTGAAAATTGTTTATGGCCAGTTGGTCAAAATTTGCAATAATGAAAATGAGCTTAGCCTATTGATCCCTTGTTGAAATTAAAACTATTTATATTCAAGATTGAGTTAAGTTATCATACAAGATCATTGTGGGTTGTTTCTTAATATTTGATGAAATGTTCATCTCTAACGTGTCTTGGATGGGCCTCTAATGGATTTTGTAAGGAAGTAAATTTTATTAAATATACCTTGTATGTTCTTAACTTGACAAGGAAGGAAACCTTGCATTATGATATGTCAGCGAACAGGTAGTCCAGTAAGCCCAGGTGAATAGTCTCTCCAAGTCGAGCAGGATGGTGAACATATAGTCCAAACACTTAGCTAACTAGAGTTGTCATCCTTAGTAGGAGGGTATCCTTAGTAGTGTGATAGGGTTGGTTAAGTGGGGGTACACACCAGAGCTCAGATGGAAATTGAAGGGGGAAAGTTCTTCCTTTCAGTGGCATGTCGAGTCTTGGAGGATAGTTAAACTGAAAAGGGAATTCTAATCTTTTCTTTTGTACTTACATAATAGTTTATTTTAATGATGCATTAGTTAATGAAACTGGTATTTGATGATGTTAACCTTTGGTGAAAATTCTCTTGGTAAAATTGTGCTAAAGGTAATTGAATGCTATACTCAGGAATGGCAACCATCCTTATGGTGATTGTTATAACAACTTTTATAATTTTGTTATCAAGTCAATTTCATTTGATACATTAGACAGGAAAAGATGTCAAAATTCCTGTAAGCTGGATAAGCTAGGAGCTAGGATTAGCATTAGTCTAGGAATGCTGACAAAAATGGTAAAACAAATCGAACCAATCAGAAAAGATTGGTGAAACCTATTAACAAATACAAAAGCTAAATAAATGCCACCTGGGAGGATTATGAAGAAATCCTCCAAAATTTCCTTATCTTTTGTTGAACAATTGAGAACACTATATTTATGTTTAAATTTAGAATAAACAGTCATCAAGGACGATGATTCTTAAGGGGAGGAGTATGTCACATCCCTTACATTGAGATTACATGTTTGGTTATGTGTTTTGAATACAATGTTAGTTGCAAATACCTACTTTCATGTGATTGTGACATTGAGAATGCAATAGTTGGTCCTTTTGTTGTAACTGTGAATTATTAACAAACTCTTTATTTTGCAAGTGAATTTATTGATCTCATATGAGATCATGAGATTAAATTTAAATGCATATTATTTAGCCATTGAGAACGATCTAACCATAGTCCTTGTCAGTGGATGCAGGATTGCCACTGTCATGAGAGAAAGGGGAATATCATCAAGGAGAGGACATGGTTGACAATGGATCTATTTTATCGTCTACCTTGAGCCGGTGTATGACAAATATCTAAAACGTAACTTGGCCATAAATAATATAAAGTAATTAATTCCTCTATAAGTTAATTTAAATATGTATATTAATCTTTAATCATTTCTAAGAGATTGCAAATTGCTTAATAAGGTTATAATAAATAATAATAAATTAGAAGTGGGGTGAACTAATGTTAAATTTAATCTAACACTTGTAAATATTAAATATTGGCATCAATTGGCTATAATTAAATTGAAGTATTTTGAATTCTTTTGGGAATCAGAATTATGGAAAACACCATTTCCATCTCACGTCATCTTCTTGAAACGTCCAAGTATGGATAGATGAAGAGGTAGGCGTTGGAAAGAAATGATTCTTTGGCGGGGAGTTGGAATTTTTTTTTCATACCTTCCTTTGTGGAAATTACTCTCGCTTCCGGAGGGCTCCATTGTTTTTCTCTTGAGCATCAGGTTTTCTTGTGGGGAGAGTCATAATTTTCTAGGAGTATCATCCTGAAGTAGGCCGGGATTAACCAACACACTCTAAGCGTTGACCGCTTAGAGTGGCTCGTGTGGGGCCCACATTATCCGTTCCTTTCCTGACATCCATTTCTATTCTCGTAAGAAATCCTGTTAACCGCTACAGTAAGCAGTTAGTCGCAGTTAGCAGCCCAACGCATAATCCAAACCAAATTTAAACTCATTGTTCCCACGTTGCAGAAGATGGGACATGCTTCATCATAACCACAGACGCACATAGTCAGTCATTGTTAATGAAACTCTGATAAGTTTGAATTTCAAATTTGAATATGCAATCGCTCGCCTAATCCACTGAAAGGAGCAACCGGAGGATTTCTTCGACTGGATCAAACATCACAGCCATAATAGTTGCAGGATTAAATGGGTCATCCTTAGATTTTTTGACACTTGGAATGGTATTTGTTACAGATGTAATTTTGTTTCTTTAACTATGGCCTTGTCTATTGTGTTTGAGAAGTAGATATAAATGGTCATATGATTTTATTGCCATTAGCCATTCCACTAGATTGTATGCCAAGGACTGCCTCTTCTCACCTTTTTTATAAACACTATATGCTCCAGATGTGTAGCAAGATCTCATGCGACGCAGAGCTATGTACACAAAGGATGAAAACACCCAAGACTTACACTCAACAAAACCCCTTCACTCTCATTATTCCTGTATAAATATGTTTTTGCTGTTGTTAAGATCTACAATTTTTGTTAACTTTGACTTTGGGTGAAGTGAGAATTTATTAAATAAAATAGTATTTAAAATTGTAAGATTTATGTAAAAATAATATAATATCTAAAATTTTAAATATATTTAAGTACTTTAAAAATAAAATACTAAGTTATATATAATATTCGTTAAACTTAAAAAAATAAAATAAAATAATTAGAGAAAATATAGAATAATAAAAATAGTAAGGAATTTTTTTAAAATTATTATGTAATCTTGTAAATAAAATATAAAATAGATATGTGATTAATGAATAAAAATATAAATCATAAATTATTATACATATTTTAAATATATGTATTTAAAATATTTCATAAATATTAAATTCAAGGTATTTATATTGAAATTGTTATTTAGGATAGATAGGTGTCTTGATGTTATATCTTTGAACATCTTTTATAAAGAAATATTTAATATATTTATATGATTTTGTAAAAACATAACTAATCTCTCAACACACTGCACCCAACTACTTTATCCTCTCCTTTAATAAGTCCCCAAAGAAGGTCTATACACACCTAATAAGTTTTTGTCATGACTAATTATTATATGGAGGAAGTAAAAGTGAATCAACCTAGTTCATTAATAGATGTCTATAATATATGTTAATATTCTACAAAAGTGAAGTGGAAAGATAATCAACTTGTTAGTACTCACCCCAATGAAGTTAGGAAAATGAAGTGGTGTCATTTATCATGCTAGAAAAGGATATGTGAGAAAAAGACAATCTAAATTGGGATTATAATCCAATCTTAAGTGTTATTTTGTATTTAATTATTCTATGATTTCATTTAAGAAATATTAATTAGCATATCTAGTGCAATTGGAGCAATTGATAAATACATTGGTTGTTTATGAGCACTTGTAGATTTTAACCTATAAAAAATGAAAAAATAATCTTAAATTTATTGAGAAAATAAACAAGTTGTCATTACTTTATGATTTCCAATTCCAAGAAGGTTATGGAGAGCCATATGCAAGTGATGAATGTAAATAGTAAACCTTTTGTTAGGAATATTTCATCCATAAATACCACGTGTGAAAAGTTTTTAAGTTGCTATTAGTTCTTCAATATAATTTTATTCTTTATAATATTTATTATATCAAAAGGAATTTTGCGGTGGTAGAAAGACAACAACTATCAAGTTTTGATGATATACATATAAACTAAAATATAACTAACATATATTTAAAAAAATTAGAAATAGAAAATTGATTTTCCAATCATAATCATAAAAGAAGAATTCAAATAAGATTCAATAAGTATAGGTATCATACAACTTACCTACATATTATTTGTTATATGACATGAATAATATTGTAAAATAGTCTATACAAAACAAGTTACTATCCTATCAAATAATCCATACAAAACAACAAACTTTAAGGTCATAATTTCAATCTTTAGAGATAAATGTAATTCTAGGAATTTAGTGTCGACATCCGAATGAAATTGATTCAATAATCTAGTCCATATAGTTCAATTTGGTGTTTGATGGCTTAAGAGACCAACATTATTTAAGGGATTCATTATTGGCACCCAAAGAAATATAATTAAGTAATTTTGTTTATATTTGAACAAACTTAACTTGTTGGTATTTCAATCTCGGGTGAATTCTATTATATAGAAGAAAACCAACTACATTAGACCTCTTCACACAAATAAGAGATATTTCAAACTTATTATATCTAATGACCTATTACTATTATATGACAAATATATTAAGCTTAACTTGTATATTTTCTTATTTATAACTTTTTATTGAATAAATTTTAAGTACTTGTATATTTTGACCTTATAACCAAACTTAAACTTAATTGATAAAAGGATTAAACTTGGAATCAATTGAATTTCATGGTCTAATAACATATAATTTCAATCCCTTAGTTTTGAGTATGAGTAAGTTAAAGTTATATCAATGCATTTACAAGGTCCTTATGTTTCAATTGTAGTTTAGTCTAGGATAAAATTGACTAAGATAAGCAAGTGTTGAATTCAATTTTTCTACTAAATACAAAATTTTAGTTTGCTACAAAATACAAAAAATTTCTCTGCAATGGATGTGAAACTTTAATCTGTTGTTGGATTTTATCCTTTTTTATCTTATCATGTTCACCTAAATTTTCTCATAGAGATATTTTGTTTCAAATTTTCTCTAAAATATAGGTTCTTGGTGCAGAAATTGACATTTACAAATTTCTTGTGTTGAAGCAACCATTCTGGCCTGACTTTTCATTCTATTTGAAATAACATTTCGATAAGGTTATTTAAAGTTTTGAAATTGATCAAGGAAGGTTTGTGAGTTATAGTGCCGAATAAATAATTTGTAAGTTTCTAATGTAGAACTAGATCTTCCAAGTAACTTAGTTGTGGAAAGCATGCAACAAGTCATCTCCATGACAATTCAATTGCAATATTTTGAAATTTCTTTTTTTAGGGTGTATAGGGGGTAGTCAAGTGTTGTTAGATGTCATGCTACTTCAACAATTCCAAGAACTATTTGGATGTCAATTCCCCCTCAATCTAAGCAAAGAAGAAGAGGCCATCTTGTCTTCTAGACAACTCACTAGTAGAAGTCTTGAAAGTATGCAAAGGCTTCACTCTTCTTCTTGAGAAAGAACACCCATGTCTTGCAAGAGAAGTAATCCACAAGTAACTAGAAGTATTGGAAACCTTGAAAGGAATTAGGAAGGTTTCCACATAGATTGATATGTATGACCACAAGATAGACCTTGGTATGGATGGTACTCGACTCGAATGGATCTCAATGTTTTTTAGTTGTAAGACATCCAAGGAATATAGGAAAAGAATGGGAAAGTTGAGGAAGTCCTCATACTATATTCTTAGAAGTGAGTTGATACAAAGAGTCAACAAAAAGATGACCATAGTAATATCATTATATAACGTAGTTGATTTGATTGTAGAGGCAAAGAGAGCAACTATAAATGATGAGACTACATCTAGTGCAAATAAATGATCCTTCATGAGAGTGATAGAAATTTTACCATACCTTCTCCAAAGATCAAACAATATTGGATTCCTTCCTTGACTTGGAACTCCACCTTACACTTATGATTCAAAAGTTGACTTATAGACAAGAGATTCGTTGTCAAGCCAAAAACATAGAGCACTTTCATGATGGCACAACTTCTTATCCCAAGAGGAATAATGAGATTTCTAATTCCTCCTATAACATGTACTCCTTATTTTCTATGATCCAAAGCTAATCTTTAGTGGGTCGATTAATCAATGTATCAAATAGCTCTCTATTGTCGATCATATGCTTGTTGGTGCCATAATCAATGAATCAAACATTCCTCATTAGTTGTGAGGTATGGGAGATAAGAAAAACATTCTAATGGGCATTGTAATTTCTTGTATCAAATACATCCTTATCAGATGTACATCATCTTGATATTCCATAAAATATCCTTTGTACTTCCTTCAGTGAGGACATCATTTTGATTGTTGAGAACCACTACGACCAAATTCCTTCTTGACTAAAATTTCCTTGAGTCAAGGTATTATACTAACATCTATCAATATCATTTATGGTTGCATTATAGATGTGACACCATAAATTCATCTTTTGAGGATTATACTACTATTTTGGTTGCGTATGTGGCTACTTTATGGAGGACCCTTTCAAAAAAATTGGTCATCTTGTTGTCCCAAGGTCAATACTTTGTCTTCAAACTCATCTTCCACTAACTTGATGGCTTGTACCTTCCTTATAGAGAAAATCCACAAATCATTCAAATGGAAGTACACCTTCTTTTTGATGTTCAACACTTGTCCAAAATTGGAACTGAAGAGCTCTCAAAATGATTAGGGCTAGCATTTTTTTCTCCACCTTTTCTTTGAGTGCTACAAGTTAGGCTTGTAGCTCATATACCTGATGCAAGAACTCCTCTACTTTTTTCCATATTTCATAGTGAGTGAATGAAGCTTTGACTAGAGATGGAGGATATTTATTTGGTTCTTCACCTCATATATGATGTATAGAATGTTCCAAGCCACCTTTGACATTGTCACATCTTGAACATGTGATTGAACTTCATTGGAGATGTTGAGTGTGATCAAAATCAAGGCTTTTGCATCTATCTTGTCATACTTCATTTAATCACAAACATTAGTTAAACACTTCATTGCTCCAATAATGATCCTCCATAACTCTTTGAATTTGAGAATCATGTGCATATTTTTCTTCCACACCATATAATTGAGCACTTTGAGGAGGTGAGCATCTGGAAGGAGAAAATTTTGTGCTAACATGATGACACCACAAAAAGAAAAATTATTCCACAAGAAGAGATTTATTAATTTTATTTTTACATACACACCTGTTCATAAACAAAAATAATCTTGAAGAAGAGCTTAATATGTTCATGCAATGAGATGTAGACACTTGTACAAACGTTCTACCTCACATTCATCACTTTCATCATAGAATTCCTTAATCTTGGCGTGAACCTTCTTCACTTGGCATCACACATCAAATAGAAAGTACTTTGGTAGCCCTTGCTGAAGAAATTCATCCAATTATAGATTGTCGATATTTTGGAGAGAATCTAGTAGAGAAAAGTAGAAGCTAGTGCTCATGATGGATTCTTCTCAACCTCTTAGTTTTTGGTCATCTGCATGGTTTCTTATAACATTGATGGCATCAACTAGCACAATCAACATTCATTAGAGATTGCAAATCTGCCACTTTTGGGGAATGAACAAAATTGGTTCATAAAGCTTCTTTGTAAATTATGTTGGAACTTTCAACAAGTCACTCATCTACAAACAATCTTTATCTTCTATTCAAACAAATAGTTGTACGTAGAAAACGTGAGATATGACTTGGAAAGGAAACCGACCCCTTCACATAGGAATTTTTAAGGCATGCAAATCCCCATAGAGATAGGAAAAAAGTGCACTTAAGGCCCAAGAAAAATACACATAAGGGATAAATCCAACATACTCAAATGCATTCCTTCCATCCAAGGGAAAACTAAACAAATATGGCAAAAAAAATATGGTCTAGTACCTTTGAAGTTGGTGAAAAGAAGTATCCTTATGCCAAAGACAAGAAAAGATGTATGCCCTTATGTGTCCTTACTCAAAGTGTTTGGGTTTTCATGCCTTTCACCCACTCACTTTCATCATCTTCAACCTTCTATTCAAATTCCTTCAATATGTCAAAGATGAACATACCAAGGATACCAACTATTCACCATACGAAAAACAATGAAGCCTCATTTCTCACACTGGTACCTTCATAAGGAATCTCAAACTATACCAACATCAATCTCCTCACATTTAGTTTCTATGAGTAAGAAACTACAATTTCATTTGGATGACTTCTCCATTTTCTTGGTAGCTCAAATCTATGACTATACTTAGCAAACTTTCATCTCAAACCATCATTTATAGGCATAGACTCATATCTTCTCTCTTATTTATGCCATTGCCTTTTTCTAGATTATATGCTACCATAGGTGTAAATCTATATCCACTCTAATACTAAATGAAGGATGAAATATGCTTGATTGATTTATTTGATAAATCACGAACATATTTATACGTAAGGTAATGTAATTATCCCAACAATAACTGTGCAACCATAGTGAAGACTGTATAACCATTGTAAAACTAAACAATGTAATCAACAAACAATACTATGCTAACAAAAATTATATTTAGTTTATTCTTCAAATAATTCCTCTTGTTAGTCTATTTATTTGATTATCTTTTTTTGTGCGAATAATTCCTTATTATTTCTATATTTTTCAAATGATAAGGTGTCCTTTAAACTATTAGATTGATTTATGTATTATTCATACTAGATTAAGTGGTTTCTTCCATAGGTGGTTCTTTAATGAAAGTACTAGATTCAACTACAATCTCTTCTTCTTCTAGTAAAAATATTGGTTTTAAATATTTTAATATGGAGTTACTACTTCTCAATTACTCATTGATGGTTTTTCCCTTGAATATTTCCTATGATTAATTGTTCCACTAGTTTCCTTATTAACTCATTTGATTCCCTTTACCTTAGATTGAGATTCAATATTTTTTCTAAACTAACTTCTCCCTTTCCTCATCTCTCATTTTATCTTTTAGCCATAACTTCTTCTATGTCCAAATCCTTATTCTTGATCCTTCAATCTATAATTTCCTTTGTTCCCATCAAATATATCTAATTTCTTTCACTCGATATCATCAATAATTAACATACCTTGAAATATAATAAGGTCTATGATCTAATGCCACCATAATGACCCCTTGAATAATTTTAACAAATAAATTTCATATTTTAGTATTTTGATCTTATAGAAAACCCAAATTTATTCACAACATTGACAATCTAGTCTTAACAAATGGGTTTGGAAAGAAATTAAAAAATATATAACATTTTCTTACTTTAGATAGAGGGAAATGATATTTAAGAATGAAGTCTATCCCTTTCATTGGAACCTTGCTGGTAGGGAACAAGGCCAATAAAGCTAACTTGCAAGGAAATGTTGACCCAAGAGTGTTGAAATAAAATATCAATGGAATGATTTGGGAGATAAAAACCATTCTAGAGTAGTCCCATTAAGATACCTAGAAAAAATTTGGCTATAATTTTATCACAATGAAATACATTTATGCAAGTCACAAAAAAGGTAGAAACATCTGTTTAGGGGATCCCTATTGTCATTAAAAATTTCAAAAATTAGGGAGTCAAAAATTGTGGTGGAAAAGGGTGAGTAATTGTTTCTAGGGATAATGGATTTTGTTGAAATTGATGCATTATATTCATCAGCTAAGAAGAAGTAGGAAGTGTATAAAGTGTTTTTGGGTGATTCCCCTATTTTTTCAATAATTGATTTATGATGAGTTCACTATGGAATGTAGGGGGGCATAATAGTAGTAGTTGCAATAAAAAAATTACAAAAAGGTATGTTGAGAGGATAAAATTACTCCATTCAAATAAGGGGAGAGGATGAGAAGGTAAGGCATATCAATAAGTATAAATCGAGTTAGTACAAAATCCACAAGGATTTTGAAAAGATGAGACATATGTCTTAGGAGAAAAAAATGGAAGATGAGTTAATGAGAGTAGGGTTATGAATATGAGTGTGGGGATATGGACATTAATCTAAGTATGTGGTAAATGAGTGAGAATTTCTATAAAGTTCAATGAATTTCTAAGAAATAGAGGCATGATGATGAAAAATATGGTTTATAACTTATAGAAATTTTAGACCCTCGAGATTGATAACAAAAATCACATTCATTATCCTAGCTATCAATTTCCTTGGTTTCTTGGTTACCAAAACTTTAGATCACAAAAATCAACATAACCCCTTTGACCCAAAGTGGAAATAATTTGAAGATTTAGATCTTCTCATGTAGTTGACCATATCTAAGTACGAAGCTAGCTTTAGATGAAAATAAATTCCTTGAACCTCTAGCCTTTTAACCTCTTCTTTAACCTACCTTAGATCTCATCCACTTAATGCCTTATGAGAGTCAAAATATTTGATCAATGCAATAATACATGAAAATTCTCTAAGACTGCAATCACTACATGCACACATATTCAAATGTGAAAAATAAGGTAGTTTCAATTGATAATACACCCTTACAATAATATTCTTAACACAAAAGTGTATAATAGATAGTTATGTTCCTTATCTTTAATTTGACATCATTAGTTTATTTTTAAGAGTACAAAACACTCCAATTTTTAAAAAATACACAAATTCCAATCTTCAATATCCCCTTAATGCATTCAAATTTATTTTTGTGAGTCATATAATTATCTACCAATACAAGTTATATTCATGGATTGGATCAAAAACATTTTTTTCAAAGAAAACTTCCATTTGATGTTTTATATTCACTTTTTTAGTTTTTTATTTTTGCATGCGATTCCATTCTAATGGTCCATTTAAAATATGAACATCTTCTTTTAAAGAAACATATTATCACTCCTTCCTTGCAATCTTGATTTTAAAAAAAAATTGTATAATGTCAAACTAAAATAATATGCCCTTCTACATGTTTGATCATAAAAGATCAAAAAACAATTTCAATAAATTAAAAAGAAAACTTGTTCAACTATAAAACATCACATGAGAGACTAAAACTTGTTAAAATTTTCATAGATTAGCTAGGAGTTGACCTAATATCTCAAATTTGTTGTTGGGGTGCTCTACCACTAAGCTACCAACCCCTCTTGCAATGAACCACTATCATGGATCTTAGTTTAACCTAGATCTACTAAACTAAGATTTCATACCATGTTAAATTTTGTTTGGATCAACCAGGAGTCAAACCTAGTACCTCACATTTGATGTTAGGGTGCTTTTCCACTCATCTATCAACCCCTTTTTTGATTGGACAATATTCAATTCAAGTTTGACTCTTTTTCCAATATAATCTACACAAATTTCAAGTTCCATCAAAAAATAATACATGCTCAATTGATCTATCTACTCAAAGTTGCCACTCTATCACAATTTAACCTTATCTACCTTCAATCATTTGTTATATCAAACTTCTAATACAACTCTAATAATAAAAATTTGATCTCTATAAAATAATAATAAAAGTTATATATACATATTATACAAATAAACATGTAAAAATATATCATATTTAGAATGATTTTACAATGATAAATATGAGTTTATAAAATCTTTTCTTTCAACCACTCGAATTGATAACTGAAAACTACCAAAACCACCACCATTAAATTAACAAAATATTAATACATAACCATAACCTATAATATTCAATGTAATATTTTTAACACTAGTAACCATTTGATAGCATTTGTTCAATTAAAAGTTTTCAACCTTAATTTTAAGGTGGGACTATCTAAGAGATTGTGCTTTCTTGGAATACTAGTTCTGTAAATCTAGTTAAGAGTGATTGCCATTGACTTCAACAATGTTTGGAATTGAATGCAAAAATTAAAAACAAAAAATAGATTCTATTCTTACTGTGCCAAGAATAGATTATCTTACTGTGCAGTGCTTTACCTAGTACAAATTCAGTTTCTTCCTACAACTTGACCATGTGAGGATTTCTCACCATTTCACTCATTGCCCATTCTAAAGCGTTGATTTTTTGTCTCTAATCCACCAAGAAACATATCCTGAAAATAAAGGTGCTACTTTTAAATAAGAGATCTTATGTTTATGCAAGTTTGAAATTATCTAGAAAACATGAAGCCGAGGTAGAATAGAAGACGAAGTAAATTGAACTAAGCGTAAGCGAATAAGATAGGGAGTGGCTCATATTAAATAGTTGTTGTAGTGTGTTCTCGTGTGATTTCCACTGTACTCTCATTCTCGGCCTTCTCGAGGAGTACGACAGATCAAGTCCTTGACATGACCCTGCCGGTTTTTGTTTTCGCTGCACACCTTTTCTTCTCCATACGCTGGTCTATCATCTTTTCAACCACTGCATCAAAGGAAAGTTTATGAGCATTGTCTCTTTTTCTCTATAATGATATCCGTACAATCCTGAAATAAGATGTAAATACAAACCTAGTTATGGTAATAATGAACCCTAGGTTAAACCTCAAATCAAGAGAAGATTGGTAACTCAACTAGATGTTGTAGAAATAAGAAACTTGATCATAGAGTTGTCATGCCGAGCAAATGTGAGAGTGCTGATGGAGCAGGAGTGCCAGAGATGTCGACACAGTAGTGCCAGAGACATCGACAGAGGAGTGCCAGAGATGTCGGCACAGTAGTGCCAGAGACATCGACACAGGAGTGCCAGAAAATATTAAAATCCTTGGCCAAGTTATGATGCGAGATTCAACATCTGTCAGCTATCAAGTACCAGACATACCATTGATCAGAGAGGCCTTTCTAGTTGGGAGGTACCCTTAGTTAGGTCAATTAGGAGGTATAGGTCCTTAACACCTGGCTCAAAGGCAGGATGATAATTTGATCCATGTTGATTACCCTCGTGAAGGGCGAGTTCTTCAGTTGAAGAAACTCGGGAGACTAGTAGGTCTTGGTTGGGTGGTAAAGTCCCTGATGATAATTCTCTTTTCCTCCTTGATAAAGATTTCCAAGTATAATAGCATGAAGATGATGTCAAATGTATTTCTTCCTCACTCATAAATCCAAGTACATACAATGCTAATTAAAGTTTAATTTCATTTATGCCATGAATGTTATTTTTTTATGTTAATGTATGTTGTAAGATTATGTAGTTAATTAGTGAGATAGTTACTTGATTCATTTAGCTGTTATATTTGTTTCATAGCTGCAGTAATTGTTCTTATTTTTTGGAAGCAAGGAAAAGTAATTATTATCCTTCTGCAATTTCCTATTATATGTTTACAGTTAATAGCTTTCTTTTCAACTGAAAATGAAATTAGAAGTTAGTTGATGAATTGTATGATGTAACGACATCAAAATTGAATTTTCTTTTCCATCTAACTGCAAATGAAGCCCTAGTTTTATGAGTAGGTGAAAGATGTGAGTTAGTTAATGATGCCATAACAGTTATTCTCTTTTTAGTTTGTTATCTTTATTTTGGAAAACCCTAGGTTAGTTATTTTGTTGCTCTTCAACTGAAGTTGGTAAATTAATTGCTTTTCCGACAATTGTAAGAAGTTTGTTAAAAATTTAAATTGATTTAGTTGAAATTGGTTTGGAAACTCTTGAATGAAAACAAATTAGTTATACTCAGCAAAAATTGTGGTAGTTATAGCTGAAGATGAAGTTGGGTGTTACAAAATACCACCTGGAATATTGTCGATCTAATTAATGGTCTTCATAGATTGAAGTATGTTGGTAAAAACTTTATCTTTTTGATTGATAATGGTTGGACAATGGTTATACTTTTAAATTTTTGCCTACGTGCTAAATCTGATGTTGTTTTTTTGTTAGATGGTGGTGTTGTTTCCCACCTCTCTCTGCTCCTTTTTGGTATGTTACTGTAGCTATGGGATCAGGGCCATTCCCTTCTTATCCAATAAAAAATAAATACATATTATAATTTTTGGAAATTTAATACTAAGGGTTATATTCTTACAAAATAAAATTTCCAAATAACTTCATTTGATCTCCCAAAAGGTAAAACAACATTATTTTTTATCATCATTTTGATAAGTATGGAGATTCCATTGGGGGTTTAATTTAAGCTCAGTGGGCTCTATCAAAGGGATTTTGATCTACCCCCCTTAGATAGAACCCCTTTGAGCTTATATCATTATTTATTCTCAAGATTGTGATTTTAAGACAAAAATTAGGATGTCCCACATAGGATCAACTGAGTCTTTACATCAAGCTCTTGGATAACATAAGGCCAACATACACAATCTTCACATTTGTTGATGTATTACTCCATGTTTAGATCACACACTTGATCCACATCTTTATTAAGATCATCAACATGAGAATCAAATTAAGGCAATTCAAGCAATGGATTGCATCCATCACATTACCTCTCTTTTTTCAATTCTACTTAGCAATCTTTTGTGACATACACATTGTTGCAAACAAACACAATTGTTTTCTTCCTCATCCTCATTTTGCACATAGGCACATATGTATGCTACAAAACAATAAACTTTCAATACAACATACATAACTAGGTTAGCATCAAAGCTCATTCATGATGTTCATAATTGATAAAGTTAATAATAGTTTAATCATCTAATTTGTACAAATTAGTATAAAAGTCACCAACAAAAGATGAAAAGACATGGAGGTTATCACATGAACCATTAAGCACTCCTCCCTCAGCATCGGAACCTATACTTTCATTTTCATCTTGCATAACCATCAAGAGGGATAATGCATGAGAGTTCATTAAATAAACAATTATCCTCATGTTCTTCAAGATCACCACTAGTGCAATTATTATCATTTTCATCCTCCTGAGTTGATCCATCTGACTATAAATCAATGCAAACACTATCTACCTCATCTACACAACTATCCCACAATGTTGCATTATATCTATCAACCTCCACTAAACATTCATCAACATCAAGATTCTCATGAGAAACCTCAATACATTGCATATCCATGTGTTGCTTAGTGGCATCCATATTTGAAGACGTCAATTCCATGATGTACTCATCCCTCATTCTTTCAAGGGAATTTACCTAGCCACATAATTGCTCCAAACTTTTAGGTTTCGACCCCTTTATAACCAAACTTAGACCAGCTTCATAAGCTTCACAAAAGATGTCTATACATACATTACACTTGGCCTAAACTTCCTTGTACCAAAGAGAGAAATAAAAACTCGTGATTGAAATTTTAACTTTCAACTCTCCCTCTTGTCTTTTAATATTCATTAATGTTTGGACAAGAGAAGACGGGTTAGCATTGCATGAATAATTTTCAACAATGCAATCACAAGGTCATTCCAAGAAGAAAAATGGTGCAATAAAAACCATTAAACCATCTTTGTGTCTTCTCACATAAAGACCTAACAAAAAATCTCATCCACATGTCTTGATCCTCAAAATGAAATTCTTCCATGAAGTATATAAATATGTCAACATGTGATTCCCCTTCAATGACATCTAGCCCATAAAGCTTAGGCATTTGATTTAAAATTCTTCCAATCATTGTTTGCATTTCATAATGCACCTAAGAGACATCAAGCTATTTATAGGTGGTATTAAAAGGGATAGTAGGGGACTAAACAACTTGTTTTTTTTTAACAACAAAATGAGCATTAACATGCAACCTATAGATTCAAGCTTAATTTGATTTGGTTTTTAATTTCCTTTGTTATGTAATGAGTTCATTTTATTTTTGCAAGGATGTTTGTAGGCTATGGGAATGAAATGAGGATAGAGTGTGACTACTAGAATTAGAAAAAGATGTCACTCTAGTAGTTTGTGTCATACTCATCAACATAATAAGGAAGTATTGAATTGTGAGGGGAAGCATACAAGAGGATAGCTCTAGAATAACTTTCAAACCTATGAGCCATTACTACAGATTTATATCATAGCACGAAACAAAAGCATACTTCTTACAAGTAGTTGTTTTCTTTTAATAAGAAGCATAGACCCACCATAAAGAAGAGAACAAAAAATTGTGTACCTTAACTTGATATTGCAACAACATGAAATATGATTTATGGAACTACCAATAGGTACCAATCAGCAACAAATACTTTGATTCATGACAACAAAGTTGTCACCTCATTGAATGAGAAAATCCTTTGAATAAAAGAACCACAAAGGTTGAAAAATGTATGAGTTTTCTTCCACCAATAAAATCTTCAATGAGCTTCAAGCCCTTAATATTTCCTTGGCAACAACACCATTCTATTGGAAAAAGTTGATGGGTTATGAACACTACACAAACAAAATGACACAAAAGCAATCAACTTTTAACGATTGTGTTGCAGAGGTCTATTAAATATGAACCAAGAATTACTTCCTTGATAATTATGCCATTTTGTTGGTGTAAGTTGATGGGTTGCCAACACAAACAAACTGACAATGTTTTAGTATTTATTTCAAGTTATACAAGTTTGAAAGATAAGAACCAAAGTTAAACCATCCTTGGCAATGGCACCATTTTATTTAGTCTTAAAATTATAGTTCCACAATCCTAGATTACTATCTATCTTCAAGGCCAAGGATTTGCCATCAAGAGGATATTACATGGAGTTATTAATAAAGTATGGATGATCAAAAGCCAAATTTTGAGAGTCGGTATTTGATCCTTCATTTTAGGCCCAACTAAACCCAAAAGGGTGTTCCCAGAGGTATCCTTCGCAAGTCATTTATCAAATATATGATAGATATGGCTAAACCAATAGTGACTATAACCAAAGTATGCTTAACCCCAAAAGTTGTCACTAGGCCAAAAACTAACCAGTTGCTTGTAAAACCTCTTATTAAGTTGATAACTACATCCTTGTTTATGCACCTAAAGATGGCAGTAGTACAACATCTTCACAAGTCACTCCATTTAACATTTCATACATAAATGCAAGGTGTAGACATGCATGTCATGATTCTCTAATAATCTTGGTTGTTCATGGCCACTTAGAATGTTTTTCCTCAATTATAATACCGAGTCATGAAAGCATGAAGGACTCCAATATATTCCTAAACTATAAAGTGCATAGAGAGATTAATGGTCAATAGAGTCATAAATGACAAAGAAGAAGATACACCCATAGAGCATAAAATGGAACCATATATGTACCTACATACAAATCATAATTAATCCATGCAAAGAAACACACCTAAATTCAAGCATCCCCCTAAATAATTATAAACTACCATGGAGATATTCATTTGCATGCATTGTGTACATTGAATACCCTTCCTATGCTTTACAATGTATATCTCATTCCCTTATATAACAAACTTGCATCACTTGATGCCCTAAAACAAATTGAGACACTATACATCCAAGAAATTGATTTAACAACCAACTCTTATTACATTTTTTATTGACTTAACAACCAACTCATGTTACATTTTTCGTTGACTTAACAACCAACTCTTAGTTACATTTTCCTTTCTTGTATTTAAAGAATTTCAATTATGTACATTCTCACAAGCCATTGCCAATCACAAGAATCATTTTCCAGTCAAAGTATTTAATGCTCCAACACATTATATTGCTATGAAATCAACATTGGTGGGTCTCGTGTTGGATGCCTTCGGGTAGCCAAAATATCCTTCATGTGTTTAAAAAGTAGCCAAGTACCTATTTGTAGACTTATAGTGGCTAAAGTTTGCATTTAAGACATTTGAGTTGTATATGCATCTTTGTTCTTTGCATCTAGCTTTACATCTGAATTCAATCATTTATGGAGTTAAATAGCATTTTGGTAGAGACAAGATAGTCATACATGTTCGTTGTTTTCATTTATAAGCATTAATGGCATGCCAATTAGTGCAACAAAGTAGGTGGCATTTCCCCATTCAAGCGGCAATGTTTTACAAAGAAGCATCTATGAACATTAAAAATATTGTGAGAGCTCAAGGGATGGGAATTCAAGAAATCATGTACTGAGATGCTAAGGAGTACCAAGAGTCAAGGAAAGGGGAGATGAAGTCCACTAAATTTGAGGATTTGAGATGCCAAATGTTAGTCCACTTCAAGTAGGGTAGAGTCAAGAATCTTGGGAGTCCATAGGAAGGAGTGAAGGAAATTGAGGAACAAGAAAGTGACAATTACCATAGGAAGAATAGCAAAGGAGGAGAGAAAACCTTGAAAACCAAAAGTGAGAATGTGAGTAGAATGTTAGGGCTTTAGTTTTGGATTTACTAAGTACAAAATGCACTTTGGGGAAGTGGTGAAGGCTTGAATACCCACAATGACAATGAAGGTGGTTGGATATCGGATAAAAGGGATACTTGATACCAACAATGCAAGGGGAAGAAATGAAAAATGACGAACATGTTGAGAAATAGGGAAAAGGAGACCATTCAGACAAATTTCTATTAGGCATGCAAGCATAAGGAGTTTCAAAGTCTCGTGAGGAAGAAACATGACTGGGGGTAGGAGTTGGGAGGAATGTATGTACCAAATATTGTGGGAAGGTGTGCAAAGGGGGGTGGAAAATCTGAACGTCTGAGGAGAACATGTGAATGAAATGGTAGGAATCAAGGAAGTCGCCTACCCAATGCATAGGAGACAAAAGGAAAGAGGAGCCCATTGTAATTCAAGGTTTCAATTTGCATGATGTCATATCATTTTAGAGAAAAATGATAGTCAAAGTTTAGGAGCTCAACAAGGGGTGGGATTCGATGATCCAAGGAATAAGATACCCCAACATTGGAAAATGAAGTAGAATGAAAAGGTATCATGGCAAGAAGAAACCCACAAACTCAAAATGAAGGGAAACATTGAGGTTAGAAAAGCAAAGGAAACAAAGTAAGGGCTAAACAAGTGACTAAGCACTTCGTAAGAAAATACCTAAAAGCCCGAAAGTCTAAATTATACAATGGACTTAGAGGAAGTTGGGAAGCGTGGAGTTTCAAGGAATGGAAGGAATTCATGTTAGCAAGGAAAAGTCTTAAAGCCCAACAAAGGCCAAAAACAAAAACAAGCAGCCTCATAATTAGAAATTTTTGGAGTTTTGCAATTTAGGCACATGATTAAGACATGACAAGAGGCCAAGCATGGCTCCAAGCACAAATTTGACCAAGAGGCTCATTGAAGAAAATCAGATATTAAGGATGGACAAAGTAAAGGCGAAGGCAATAAAGGAGGCACCAGACTTGCAAAACTTTGTGCTGCTAAAACGGGTCCCAATATGTAATAGTTAAATTTTAAAAATAATGTTTTTGACTTTTCAAAATCTCTATATTATAACGTATTTTATATGACAGACATGAGTTTCTCTATGGTGGAGGCCTCGACATTCCCTAGCATCCCTTGAAATTTTGGGGCGCATCCAACACCATATTACCCTATTTCCCTAGCTCCCCAAAACTTGGAGTAACATTGATCCACACCCGTTTCTCAACCAAGGAATAGGTCCACCACATAGATCAGGGGCATAACCACAAATGATAACATGCTTGCAGAACCTGCAACAGCCAAGCATGTGAATTTGAACAGTCACTAGGGCATAACAACAAATGATAACATGCTTGCAGAACCTGCAACAGCCAAGCATGTGAATTTGAACAGTCACTAGTGTTGTGGCCCCTTAAACACAAACACTGATCCTTGATTTCTGAAATGACACCATCGAGCATTCATTCTTTTCTGAGAGATAAGAACTAGCAGCTGAAATTGCAAACTAGAAAGATAAAATACAAGCTATAAGTTCGCTTTGAATTCAATTCTACTATTTGAGTGAAAAAGTTAGCCACTATGTTACTCCTAAAGAAGATAAGGGCTTAGTTAAAGATGCCAAGTTGAGCAGAAGCTAATTCAAATTGAAGGACATTCAAGAAGTGTTATCTATACTGGCCTGATTATGCACAAGAGAGACAGCTTTAGTGGAAGCCTGTATAATTCTATAGTGCTTAAATTCTCAGCTGCTTATCTAAATAAATGCGAGGTTTACAGAACATCCTCTAAAATAAGTAAGCATTATCTCATGGTGATTCAATAACAGTAACCATGACAACTCTTCTATATTGAAACTATTTACTCCAAATTGCCAAAGCAAATATACAAATGATGATGCAGACTCATGGTCTGAGTTTAAACAAACTAAACAATAACTTACAAAAAGGTTTGATTGCTCAATCACATCAATCAGTTCGATCCCACTTCTAACACCAAAGATGGCCTCCATATTCTTGCTGGAGAATTGGCATAGCTATCATTGCTGACACCCTCCAAGTCGTGTTGAAACAAGTATGTGACTGAAAAACTAATTTGCTACAATCAAGGAGAGTATACCCATCATTCTCCAGTAAATTGTGAGAATTTGTTCCATAAATTTTGAATATCTTGACCTGGTGCAATGGGCATGCTAATGTGTTCTTCTAGTTCGTGGATAAACAAGTATGAGAAAACAAAACTTGACTTTCAGGAAAACATGATGAATTAGAGAGACAATGTTGCAGCACATATGCTACATCCTATAAACCAAGTAATTAAGTCAACATAACTCAATGAATGAAAGCTAATAGCTCAAACTCCAATCATAAACATGAACTAAAATGTTTACACCAGGATTATTCAAGCATTTTGCATGCATCTTAGATTGATCCCATAGAGGGCAATATTTTGGCAGGTCGAAATAAAAAAATTCAAAAAAAGCCCCGCATATTTTTCCCATCAGTTACCCATTATATAAGAACAAAAAATTTAGAATGATAACTTGTCCAGCCCATGACAAGAAATATTAGCAACAGAAACTTATCTAAGTAGTGACCAAAATAGATGAATTCCTTGATTGCAGCCATGAAATTGCTGCATCGCGTGTTGCTAAAAACCAACCAACTCTTTCTGTGCTCTTCTCAAAAGGAGAATTCAATTCCTTTAGATGAGATTCAAATAGAGTTGCTAAACCCTCCTGAGAAGACTGCTTGTGAGTTCCATGACCAGTATGAATCCCAAGCAATGGAGGCATCTCTTCTCCATCTTCAAGGGATTTTGATAGACTGCTTATCCAACCATCAAAGGCAGTTAATGCTGATTTTGAGGAGAGGCTGCGTAAATTTAAACACCATTCTGAAGGGGTCTTGGTGTCAAGGTTCTTGTAGATTCCAAATAGTGTTCCCAGATAGAGCAAATGATGAGCTCGTTCTGGGAAATTAAACTTGTAACAGAGGTCAATTAAACAATTACAGAAGTGTTTCCTCGTTTCATACGATACATTATTGAGAATATTTCGAATTTCTTCTCGAATAACTACTAAACAGATGTTTTCTTTTTGCAGCACTTTGACAGCTAACCCCAATTTTGGATTGGCCTTCTCAATGCACTCAAGAACTTTGTCAAACTCTTCCTTCTCACAGAAAGTGAGAACCGAAAGGAGAGACCCACACAACTTGTCATCTGGAGAGATCCCTTCATCAAGAAGGAGGTTGAATATGTTCACAACATCATCAAATCTCTTTGCTCTACCATAGCACTGTATAAGGCAAGTGCAAATAACCACTGTAGGCTTGAATCCAGCTTCCATCATCTCAGTGAGCATCCTATTAACTTCTTCAATCTGATATCTCCTTGAATAGAGATCTATCATGGATGTATAACTCCACTTATCAGGTTTACAATTATCGGATCGACTCATCTCTTCAAAAATGACAGCAGCCTCCTCCATAAGGCCTATATCAGCACACATACCCAGTAATGTATTGTAAAGAACTATATCCTTCATCCATCCCTCCTCATTTATTCTGTTCCACAACTTCAAAGCATCATTTGCCCACCTAGCTTTACCATAAACCCTGATAAGGCAAGTTACAGTTATCTGATTAGGAACTACTCCTGCATTGGTCATCTCTTTAAAGAGCAATTTAGCTGCCGATGGTTTCCCTGCCTTTGCTAGAGCACCAAGCACTGTATTATATACAATCACATCAGGCTTAACCCCCAAAGCTTTCATTTCCTGGAAAGCATCAAGTACGCCTTGAGAATCCCCGGAGATGGTATACATTTTTAAGAGCGTAGCAAATGCTCTATTATCAGGAACCCATCCATCTGCTCTTCCTCGCTCATATAAATTCAAGGCTTCCTGTACCTGGCCATTCCTACCAAAAGCATCTAGCATTGTCGTATATGTTACCTCATCAGGCAAACAGCCAGTCTCTTTCATTCTCTCAAACCATTCCATAGCCTTGTGGAAAAGATTGCATTGTGTAGCACAACTTATAACAGTTGAATAAGTTATGTTGTCAGGCTTGATCCCTCGATCAAGCATATCCTTCAGCAACTCCTCTATTCTATCCCATTGTCTTCCCTTTCTCAGAATTTTCATGGCTACGTTGTAGACTATTACATTCATCTCAAATTCCTCATTTTTGTTGAGCCACTGTATAATATAATATGCTTTCTCAGAGTCTTGAATCATGTTGATGATAATAACTGCATCTTTGGGAGTTGGGATATATTCTATGGAATCTAGAGCTTCAAAAATGGCCTCCTGGGTTGGCTGACAGGAATCTAATTTCTGTGCAAAGTGCCTCAGAACTTCAATTTTCGGGCTCCTTGTGTGGTTCTGCGTGCGCGCGTGACGTTGCAGTGTTAGGGCTGCTGTTCTGGGCTTGCTTGGATTGACCCACACTGATTTTGACTTGTATTTTGATATGCCCTGGTTAGGCTCATGGGCATCATTAAATGGGGGTTTTGTATCCAGAAATTCCTTAGCAAAGGGTTTAAGTTGGTCTGCCATAGATGGAATTTTAGGTTTTGTGTCCAAAAATTCCTTAACGAAGGGTTTAAGTTGGTCTGACATAGATGGGTTTTCGGTTTTTGCTTGTATATCTATGTTGCTGGAGTTCACTTGGAAGCTGATTGAAGAAGACAGGGGTTTCCATGGATTGTTTTTGTGTGCGAATTTGGGCTTTGAATCTAACTTATGAAATGAATTGGGGTAGTGGGTATGATATGAATGAGTACCTGCATTGGCAGTTGAAGGGACTGTTGATGCTAGAGACATTGCTGCTTCTGTTCTTCACTGACCTTCCTTTTCCTTTGAAGCAGTGGTGAACGAACTTATCTAATTTTCCCGGCTGGGTATTCTCCAAATACACAAAGAAAGTTCTTCAAAACTGTAAATGGCAATGAGATTGGAATCACCTTATCCAGTACGATACCTCCGTTAGCTTATTACTAAATACTGGTAAACGGAACTCAATTTTTCTTTAGGCTAATCATAAATATTAAGAGATAATCACTGCCATGACCATCGGAACCGTTTGCATCACGGGAGACAAGTTATTTTCCATCTCTCCTCTATCATGTAGGTATGCCCTAAAAGTTTTTTAGTTTTTTTTCTTGATGAATAGACATTATATTTATATTAATATAAAAGAGAGAGATATATATTCACAAATAAAAGATGAGTGGTAAAAAGACACATCTTGTGAATCATATGGGTTAAATCTAGAAGTCAAAAGTCACATGGGTCAAGCCCAGAAAGTAGAAATTATTACAAACATAGATTAAAAGGCCATCAGGTGGCCATTGCAATGCCAACAAAAGGTGACGGCTCCCTATCATCCGAATTTTTCCCTCATACATCAACGGGGTCTGGAGTGACGTCAGGGGGAGCCCAACCGTTGTCAGCTTTTTCTTTATTTTTATTTTCATGACAAGGTGAAATTGCCAAATCCAACTGTAGGAGCCATTTAATAATATTAGGCCAACCAAAATCGTTATCAGGAGCATTACTAGTAGGCCACCCAGAAGTGCCACCGTCTCTCCCCGCCGTCCCTCTAGAAGGTCACCCAAGTCAGCTCGTGGAGGAGAGGGTGACTATCGACGAGGGCCAGAGCCACAACGAGGAGCCTAAGACCGAAGGCGAGAATCCCTGGCACAACCACTTTGTCACTGGCCCTAGGAAGAAGTGGGCAAGGGAGACATGCGCGCCATAGTACAAGGGGCATTGCCCCAGTGGTCCAAGAGCTCCTATAGGTGAGAAACTTCAAATGCAACTTTACTAGCTTGCACTTGAATCTGCAAAAGAACATTAGAGAAAATAATCGCTTTAGAATATAAAAAAACAAATTTATCAATTTGGTTATGAGAAAATATGCAGGCATTTCTATCTTTCCAAATATTGAAGAGGATTTCCACCCTAAAAGTGTGCCAAATTGGAGTATACTTGACGAGGAGCCTGGGAGAGTCACCCAACAAAACCATATGCCAAGAGAAGGGCTCTAGCTTGAAACGCTAAAAGAAGTCATAAATCTAATTCCACAACTGCTTAGCTTTGGTACAAAACCATAAGAGGTGCTTAAACGACTCAACTTACCCACAAAAAGGGCAACACGGGTCTTGGACCCCCAAATGAACAAGTTGAGACCCCACTGGTAGGCCTTGGAAAAGAATACACCAAGCAAAGTGGGCGAGCTTTGGCTCAACACTTACAAACCACGTAGTAGAAAATATTTTATGCCAAACAAACACTGAAGACTAGAGGTGCCATCTTTGGTTTAGACTGCCAATCATAGGAAAATGGGGCGAAAGCCATTGGTAACCAAGTCGAGGCTTGTAATTTCTAAAAGGGGTGTCTGGGTACCACTTCTAGTCCTTCCACCAAAGCTTGGTGGCACAAATACCCACCTTATGAAGAATAACAGCTGGAATGGCATTCACCAGGCCATTGTAGGTTTCACGGTCATGGTTTTGAAAACCATATTGAGCACAAAAAGATTCCCAAGGAAAAATGCTCATTGTGGGTCTATGAAATAAATCTTGAAGGGTTTGGATACCCTTCTTATGAAACCTAAGGGCCTTAAGCTAAGGAAGTTAGGCCAACAACTAACCTGCACTGGAAAAAAGAGGTGACCACCAAACATTTTGTTGATTAAGCGAGAGCCCATTTCGAGATCCAGATCCAGACTAGCGGAGCTAGGGCTTGACAGCCTCCTAGGCTTGCCAAATGCTTTGGCCACAAAAAGTTCCCACAATCTAGATTGACTCCCTCATAACCCAAAGGGTTTTAAAGCCAATTCCCCTCCAAGAAGGTTTGTGTGTTGGAAAGTCAAACTGAATACAATGCCCGAGGAATATTTAGAGAAGGCCAAGCCCACTAGAGTCTTTGGGTAGATAGAAAAAATCCTTGGCAACATGGTGAAACCCTTGGTGACTCTCATAAGAGGCCTAAAGAAAATCATGAAGAAAATTTTTCAACTTGGCATACAAGGCCTTGGAAGGGGCCCAACATGAAGAATAATACACATGAGTCATTGCTAAAACCTTAGAGCAAATATGTAATTTGCTAGCCAAAAAGAGCGACTTGGTACTCCAGTAAGCAAGTTTCTACTCAATCCAAGAAAGAACCACCTACTAGAGATTAGCGGAGGAGGCCTGAAAGGTGAAAGGAATGCCCAAAAATTGAAATATTTCACCAAGAGCAATCCACTTCCATCCATAATTCTAAATCCAGTGTGAATTGGGAAGGATAGACTATCTGTAACATAAAGTTTTGTGCCATTGAATGGTAGAACTAGAGGCCAAACAGAAAGCTTCAAAGCAATCAAGAGTAGCTTTGACATTATTTTCCTCCTCTACCAAGGTAAGAAAAGAATCATTGGCGAAGTGGCCATTGACCAATTGGGTTGGAAAATTAGGCAAAGAGATGCCACGAATCCACCTCTGGGAAGCGACATGAGCCAATAAATACCCAAACCCCTCAACAACAAGCACATAAAGTGAGGGGGCAAGTGGGAAACCTTGGAAAATGGAGTGGAACATACCAAAGGAAGGGGATTGGCGACCATTAATGGTGATGCAAGTAGAGGCATCATAAAACAACATTTCCATAACCTATATGAATTGAGGACCAAATCCTAATGTAGACAACATAACAAGTATGAAAGACCATTCAATGTGATCATAAGCTTTAACAAAATCAATTTTAAGGAAGATTGCTTTTTGATTTGAGCATCTCACCCATTCCATGCCTTCTCAAACAACAATAATGTTGTCTAAGATGAACTTGGATTTAATAATTTTAGTTTGCTCTGGGTGCACAATCTAAAGCAGAAGATGGTGGATTTTCAAGGCAAGGGCTCTGGTAATAATTATAAGAGACATTGAGGAGAGTGATGGGCCGCTAGTTACAGATACCCTCGGGGTCACCAGATTTAGATATGAATATATATTGCCTTTATTGATAAGATTTCCTAAAGATTCAGAATGAAAAGCTTCAAGGTAAACCTTATGCAGATCTTTCCCAACACAATCCCAAAGGGTCTTGTAAAATTCACACGGGAATCCATCAATTCTCGGGGCCTTATCATTGGCCATAGTGTTGATAGCTTCTTTAAGATCTTCAATTGTGAGTAATTGCTCACAGAAGGATTTTTGGATTGAGGAGAGCCTATTTGGCACAACAACAAGACAATCTTGAAGCACTTATTACCACTCTAGAGTGTACTCTTGAGCTGTGAACACCTGCTCATAGTGCCTAACAAAATCTTGGAGAATGTCGGGAAATTTGGAAAACACGGTGTTGTCTTCTTTGATCCGTTTGATACCAAGAGATGAGTGTTTGGCTCAAAGAGCCAGGAAAAATTCTTTCAAGGTATGATCTCTAATTTTAAGCTAGTGAAGTCTAGCCTTGATTTGTGCCCCTCTTATAGCATAATTATCAACAACTTGTTTTTTATGCCTTAACTCCACAAACTTGACTTGCAGAGGAGGGGAAAAGGGGTTAGTTGCTAAAGCCTCAGTGGCAACATGAAGATTATACATAGTCGCTTCATAAGACCGTCAGTGAAAGATGGTCAATTGACACCCATAAATGTGGAGAAACTTCATGGTGCAGGTGATGACATCATTCCACCAAGAAATCCAACCTGTATTGTGAGGTGGCCTACACTCCAAATTCTAAATAGCATTGATGTGGCCTAACGTGGGTTGATAACTCAGCAAGGAGGTGTTCAAAAAGAGCTTGGTTCTATTGGCACGAGGCTATCTTAATTCCCATTCAATGCAAAATATAATGGGAAAGTGGTTTGACAACATCACATCCACTAACAACCTTACTAGAACTGGTGAAGAGCTGACAAAAGAGAAAAAAGATTAAGTAAAGATCATAGCATGATCAAGGAATTTAAATATCCTGTCAGACCTAGCTCGATAATTGCACCAAGTGTGCCAGAGAGAATGAGAGTTTCAACAACCAATATTGGGGTCAAAAAGACCCAATTTATTATGCATGTAGTACCATGCCTCTCTTTTTCCAACTACCCATCAAAATGGTAGAGTACCATCCTTGCCATATGCCACCTCAACCATATTGAAATCCCCACAAAGCAGCCAAGAAGCAATTGGCAGTGAATCAACAATCCATCACTAGAGAAGAGATCTTTCAATAGCATCATTCAAGGTATAAACATTAATAATCCCAAAGGAATGATTATCAATGTTTAAAAGAATCTAGATGAGCTGATGTGTGGGGTCAAACCCATGATCAACCACACAAGTGTGCCACTGTGGGGACAAAAGGGTGACCACTCTGCCATGTCCAACTCATGTTCAATACAATACATTTTACTAGCTAGCCAAATAGAATGGCAAGCTGAAGAAAGCAAAAATCTAGCAACTTTCACGTCTTGAAGAAATAGAACATCAATATCAACATATTTATGAAGAATATCCCTAAAAAAATACTTCCTAGAGAGGTCTGTCAGACCTCAGACATTCCAAAAAAGAAAATTCATGAATGGAACTCCTTCATTTCATTAGAGTATGGCCTGTTTAGAGTGGAAAAGCAATTTTGTAAAGAATATGGTGGGACTAAACCAATTTGAATGGTAGGAGACGAATGTCTCTGTTTATCCTAAACATATTCTCCTTCTTCCAGAGGCCAAGAAGGACTTTGAGACCTCCTATGAACTCTTGACATGGGAGGAGACTCAGTTGGTTGTGTTATCATAACTAAGGCAAGTTGGGGTGTAGCCTTAGGCCTTGGCCGCACTAAAGTGCTATTAGAGCCCATCTAGGCTTCCTTCCCCTTCACAAAAGGGTTTGAAACTTCCTTTACCAGCTTTGGAGTTTTGGTAACTATCCTAGAGCCATTGGACTTGTTTTTTCGGTTGGTAACCATTGTCCATTTTTCCTCTAGTTTGGTGGCAACACCTTCTGCCTGGTGGGGCTTATCAACATCCCATGGTGGTGATGGAGTATGGGGGACTGCCAATAGGCAATCCTTAATCTTATGGTCAGTAGACTAACATTGATAACAAGTATTTGACAAATTAAAATAAATGACCTTCTAGGTATGCTGAAAAGAACAATTTGAATATTAATGGACTCTTTCAAATCTTGTGAAAGGTCCACTTCAACGTAGAATCACTTTTGTGGGAAAGCTTGAAAGAACCTACCTAGTTTGACATAAATAACCCTCCCTAGAGAGGAAGCAATATGCTACAAAAAATGCACACAGGGAAAAGGAAAACCAAGAAACTCAATCCAGAATGGAACCTGCAACTTGGTGTCATCTGAGACAGTGAAGTCTCGAGTCCATGGCTGGAAAAATAGCAAAGAGGATCGAACATACCAAGGACCATGATTCAGGATTGCTTGAACATGACTGACCTTCGCAAAACAAAAAAGAAAAAAAACCTTTAGTCAAATTTTGGTCCATATCAAGGTAGAACCCATGAGGGACCCAAGCCTTTTGAACTCACTTTTTAAGCACACTTTCAAGGGGAGTCCTCCCAACAAAATAACCAAGAGTATGTTGCTCTAACCATTGACATGCAGATTCAAAATTTGGCATGGGTAACACCACCTCAACTAGGGAATCAAAAGACTTACCTTGTGGAACACTTTCAAAACAAAATTTTGAGGACGCTTGTTCAGAGGAGGAGTCATTAAGCAGAGTCATTGAAACACCAACACCAACAAGAACTATTGGGTTAGATCCGGTTGTAGGCATAATGAAACCACAAAAATTGCAGTAAATGCAATTATACACAGAGTAAATGAGAAAATCCTGCACCTAACGTGCGATATGATGCAAGAGGGGCCAATGATGACGACAGACACAAGAAACCCTAGCAGAGCTCATTCACCTCTCCCCTATGGAACTCACAATCTTCATGATTTTGACCTATTTATATTTTTAAATATTAGTTTTTAAAGTTTTTATGGGCCATAGTGTCGTAGTCTAATTTGGTTAGAAAGCTCTCTTCGTAAAGAACCCACTATAGTTTGATTGGTGTTGGATACCCTTAGTGTAGGGTTTATTAAATTGGGTTCAATGCGAGGAATGCATATAGTAATAAAGCACTCATGTAGGGCAGTGACTATCCATCCCCCACAATGCTCCTATGGTATCAATGCCTTTCATACATCCTAATTAAAGTTCACCATTTCTCATCGACTTAACTTACAATTGTTGTACATACAAATTCCAATTCACTACAACATCATTCTCAAAATATAGAATTGCAATTTTTTTGTGGAAAAATTTAAGATATGAGATAATTTAGAGTAGTTTAGTATGTTTTTACACTTGTTGATCGTCAAGAACTATCACATTCCAAATTGTTTAACATAACGATTAGTTTGTGTACCTTTAATGAATGAAATGTGAGATTTTTTTTACTGTGAGACAAACATTTATGTTTTCAAATCTTACTAATTGTTAACATGTAATATTTTTAACAAAAAATACTTAAAAAATTAATTATTAGTAATTTGACTGGTCGAGGACATTTGAATCAATTTTGGGGCCTTCACTTGTTTGAGAAAAATAAGTACTTTTAAAATAATAAAATATTGGTGGCTTAAATGTATTATGTATTAGCAAGTGTTTTTCAAATAATAAAATATTGGAGGTTTGAATGTTTTATGTACTAGTATAGGGTTATTTGGAACATTTAATAATATATTTATGGACATGTAATAATAACAAGGCACTAATGGAAATTGCTTAAGATCTAAATTGATAGGTGTACCTTCCAACAAATTAGAAGTTAGAATTTTTCAAGGTTAAACAAAATATTTTTCATTTCAAATGTAAACATGTGAGTTTTAAAGGAAAGCTCTCCATTGAAGGCAATGTGTGGAGGATGGTTGGAGAAATCTAACATTCTCACAATTTAGAACCAAGGCTAGCTACTCCATGTTGCAAAATGAATGAAGAATGTGATAGAATTGTGAGCTATTTGGTGAAGAACAAATGTCAAGATCTTGCAAATTGGAAAGTTCAAGTCCTCCCTCTAAAATGAACCTGTGATAGAAAAAAATTTGGGATACAATCAAAGCTTAAAATCTCGGCATATGGTGGAACAACCCATTGAAGTAAAAAAACATAGAAGTATGAGGAGCCACTCTTGACAAGATAAGACATGTGTAATAATCTTACAAATTCGCAATTTGATTGTCAACATAAGACATGGAGACACAAACATTGACACATGGAATTTTGTCACAAGATCACAACTAGAAATATACTTTCATATAAAACATGAGATCAATTAACATTTAGCAATGCAATAAAACTGTGACATTTGGATGCTAAGTAGGATAAAATGAGGACCATCATAAAAGCTTTCCAATGGATGGGTTAACAAATTTTAAATAGTGCATGCTAGAATAGAGAAAACATTTCATTGTTCAAATCTGCTTGATCACAAGATGACTCCAACTATGTGCTATGGAAATGAAGCTTTGTTAAATATTATCAAACATGTGTGCTATCATTCCAGGACTATGCAAGAGTCATAATGGAATAGATTTTGTATATCTAATGATTATGCTAATTTAATTTATATTAAATACATTGTGTCAAGAATCATTATAGAAGGTACTAGTATCTAGATAATTTATTATAATACATTAAATCTATTTATTGTTTTCTTGTCGAGTGTGTCTTTTACTATTGCAAGATGCAGACTAATAGATGGTTGTCGTACAAGGAAGAGACATCAAATATTTTTTTGGACTTGCAATTACTATATCACTATTTTTATTAGCATTCTTATAATACTCAATTAAGATGAAAGATTTAACTATTACAATTATTTTCCTAAAACAACAAATCTAAATGCACTATTGTTAAATCTGAAGCATGAAAAATTTATTTTCAGCAGTACAAATATTCATCTAGGTAAACTATGATTATATAAAGAACATCATTCCTTTTTTCTTTAATTTAAACTAATTCGCTTTAGTTTTTATGTGGGGTTGTTTAGGGATTTGTTGGTTTGTCTAGTTAATCATAGAAACACATTTCAGCTTTGCATATTTTGTTGGAAGTTTGAGTAGCTTGTGCATTATCATTGATGTCAATAGTTCTAGGTTGTTGCATTGATGTCAACAGATCTATGGAGAGATTATTAGAATTCATGATTTTGCTTTGATTAGCTACATTATATTGTCATTAGTAGTATCACTAATGTCTACCTCTAGTGTCTCTTTGATAAGAATGTAATAGTGATTAGTGATGTTTAACCTCTTGGGTGGTTGAGATGTGGTAGAAGTGTTTTAGGTGATGAGTTTTTGGTGCTTGGTTTCCAAGTGCTTTTGAGAAAATTTGAATAAAAGAGGAAATAGTGTGGTGAAGAGTGTTAAGTATGACAAAATGGTGTTTAGTGTTTTGCTCCACATTTATTTTGTGTTGAAGATCTACCTGTGCAGTTCAGACATGTTGATCAGAGGTGTTCAAAGGTGCTATATACATAATTTTTGGTGTTGGATTGTTGTACAGAGAAATTTGTGTTCATCAATGTGTGAACAGTGAAAGTAGTGTTGTCTAGGAGAAATGGTTTCACTTCAAATTTCTCCATAGTTTGGAATATGGTTTTGCAGATCATAGGGTGTGCTTATATTTCTCATATCTATCTTTATTCTAGTTTTTTTGTGTTTTGATGGTCCACAAGAGTGGATTCAGATGTTGCAGTGTGTGGAAGGTTAGTTGGTTGTGTAGGATGAATATGTTCTTCTAGTGTAGTTGCAAAGGATTTGTTGGATTTCAGGGTGTTAATGGAATATTATAGATGGTGTTCAAGTGATGTATGTTGTCCAAAAGTCATCTTTAGATTAAAGGAAGTGTGTACTTAATTGTTTAATGGTGTTAACATAGGTTTGACCGACCTTGGGTGTTTACACCAATTATGGATATGCTTCGATGTTTGTGGAAGTGTGGTGTGGTCCGCCTTCATTCCTTTCTAGCACGGGAATGTTTTGGTGCTGACCTAATTTGAATTTGCATGGTTGAGGTGTATAGCTGACCTTGTTAATTGTTTTCAAGGTTTAGGATGGTATACATAAGTGTTGAGTTGATGGAGAATTATGTAGAGAAGTGTGTAATACAAAGTGTAGAGATGTGAAGTGTGAAAGTGTGAAATGCAGTGTGAGCTTTAATGCCTAAGACTACTGGAAGTTGTGAGCAGAAGGTGTCTACATTCTACAAAGAGAATGCAAATGTTTTGGTGAAGCAATGGTAGAACTTTTTTGTTACTCTAAAATGAAATTTTCATTGTAACAA